>LPNX010325213.1:566712-747324 GCA_001517045.1 Pseudotsuga menziesii | reverse complement strand
ACGTCCTCCTTGTTGAGCACCGGGGCATTGGGGATTGACCTGTGAGCTACGGGTGGGCTTTGTTCCCACTTTGTTGAGCGCAACAGCATTCCTTCTTTGAACGGAGAAGTTCTAGATCGGGGTAGTCACACCACCGATTCCAAAACTTAATCCAAGAAGAAAAACTTTAATAAAAACAACTAAAATAAACCACGAGACATTTGAAAACCGGTTCTACAACATTTTCCATTTTCAGCACTCTTTCACTACAATTTTTACTTCCAGCACTTTACTTTTCAGTTACATCTATTTACTTTCGATTTTGCAAATGGTCTTGTGGTGAACTTTTAGCTGCTTAAGGTCTTTTCATGCTTTTAATTTACTGCTGGTTCAATAATCTTCATTCATAACAATTTTCTACCATCTTGTAAATCTGTTTCATTGTCCATACATTTGTTTTATTTCATTACTGTTTATAATTATATTGTTTATTCATATGTTTCATTATTAAACACCGAAGCTATAGTTTAATCGCAGATTAAAATCTCAGTTTTATTTGTAAAGTTCATAAAGACACAATCTATCTTTAGACTCCCTTGTAATAGGCACTGGTCTTGTTTTATATAAGGTCTTAGCCTCTTTCTTTTTTAAACGATCCCTTTAATTAATCAGTGATTAATTAATAAACCTGGAACTTAGTTTTCCCATAGGGACTACCCCCCTTAGCTTTGTTGGGATCTTGCCTAAACGGAGGAGTTGTGGACTGTGGTGACAGTGGTCCCCAGCTCTCACTTGCCCCCAAGGACACACATAGCAGGTTGTGACTTCCCTGCGTCTTAAAGTGTGAATTAGGCGGCAACAGACCCAATGCCACCAATCCGTGGTACCACCACTCATGAGCCTCTCCGTCCAGGTGGAGTGTAGCCAATTTAATGGCATCTGTCTCTGTCATGGGATTGAGTTGGAAATAGATATCCAACTTTTGAACCCATATCCTCGTTGAACCTCCGCAAGTCCCATCAAAGTTTGGGATGGTCAACCTGCCCAAGATCTTCTGCAACTCATAGTTGTGATTGAATCCCTTGTTGAAATACCTGGGCCTATTCCTACTCTTCATGTTGCAGAAATCCGAAAAAGACATGGCAGCATGAAACTCATCCCCTAAGTCTCTAAATTCCTGCAAATAAGCCCCAAAAGGTTCGCTAGGCTCTCCCTGCATGACTGGACCACCTACTGTATCTGCCAAGAAGTGAGGCATGGTAGGCCTGTTGGAAGGTCTGCTATATATGTGCGGTGTATTCTGTATATTAGTGTACGCAACCTTTCCACTGCTGCTTGTAGATCCTCGATAAACCGGTGAGGGAGGTGTACTGTTGATACCTATTTCTGGTTTCGTAGATAATCTATTGATTGCATTGAGTACATATTTTTTCCCTTTGGCTAAGTCTTGCAATGCAGATACTAAGTTGCGAAACTCCATCCTGTCCTCCTCTTCTCTCGTTCCTTTTCCCTTATCAGAGTGTATACCTGTTTGTTCCATGTCTGAACTGATATCCTGTAGTTGGATATCCTCAAATTCCCCTATGTATCTACTCTTTCTTCTCCTATAGGTTACAAAAGGGTCTCCTTTTGTATTCATCTATGTCTCATTTCTTAAGCCCACAGCTGGCCAAGAAGATAGCTCTGATACCACTGTAATATCCCAAATCCCAATATTTTCTAATTCTACGCAAATATGCTGATACAACCGGGCATGCAAACTGCCATGCAAAAATCCCTATTTTATAGCAAAAATTAGGGTTAGGGTTTGTGGGATAGAATGAACACTTACCACTGATAAGCTGGCTGGACTGCTCCTAAGAGAGTAGGCATACATCAAGAGTTGAATCGGAGATGAACTGATATCTTCTGCTTCCAGTGAAACCCCAGCAGCATGAACCCTAGATCAACTAAGGGTGACGTTTTTCAGTGAAGGAGGTGTCCGATGAAGCTGCTGATTTGCAGCGCTGATAGCCTTCCCGTGCCGGAGAGAATGCCTGGCACATGTGGAAGTTCTGAGATCTCTAGGCAGGCTAGTGAATTGTTCCAGAGGTGCAGCTGCTCACGCCCCCCCCCGATCCCGAAATGGCTGATAACTGCTCAAGATGAGCACTATCGGATCTGATAATCACCGGGTACTGGAGTAAGATGTCGATGATGAGAATGGTGCCTGGGTTGCGAAGTAAAACTGAGATCTGAAGACCCAGCGAATGATTAGGGCTTTCTGACTGAAAACCCCTTACAGCTGCACACGTGCCCCTGCAACAATCTCTATAGTATGCTAGATAACTATGAATGAATGGAAGAACAAATGGTGAACTTATATGGCTTACCCTGAATGAGACTAGGGCAGATATCTCACTGCCGAAACCCCGCTAGCTAAAGATGTCGTCGCCAACCCCAACTGCTGTGCTGCTATTCAAGAGCTCCAAAATAATAATCATCAAAAGTGAGTATCCTTTCACTTTATCTTCCTTTTATAACTTTCAACTGCGAAAACCCTAATCTTTGACCTAATTAGGTCACTTTATTTTCTAATTTGCAGTTGACTTGCATGCATGCGCATGGAGACTTAAATGAGTGCATGCATCATTAAATAATGCTTAGATGGCATGCATGATGGTGGCCTTTGGCCCTGGTGGCCCTTATTGACCTAATGGTGATAACATGATGATGCCCTAGATTTTCTATAGATGGCATCAGTCTTAGATGATTCCCTAACTGTCAGTAATCGCTCGAACCCACAGGAATCACATAGGTTAGTGGTTTTGGTCCTCAATGCCCAATCAGATGAGGACATTACAGCAAACAATTTATGTACCTTGAGAGAGAGTTTAAGAGGTTTAAAGCAGGAGCATACAAACCCAAACTTCTTAGTTAACAAGCATAGTTATACCCAGTACAATCATGCTGAGAAAGGACACACAGTCCGATAGTGCAGAGACACACAGTCACATAGTGCAAAAACACACAGTCATGCTGAGAAACCCACCGTCCACACTGAACAAGAAACCACAGTCACACTGCGAAACCCACAGTCTAGCTCAGCACACAGTCCCACTGAACGAGATCACGCTAAGCGCAGAGGTGAAGGTTACAATCACGTGACTCGTGGAGATTACAGTCACGTGAGAGAAGGAAGGTGGTCACTATTGTAAGTGATATGCAGTGAGCCACGGGATAGCCACGATATGAACCCAGTCACGCGGAGCAGAGATAGCACGCAGAGCAAACGTAGCACGCGGAGCAGAGGTGGTAGCCACGCGGAGGTAAGCCATGTGATCTCAATCACATAGACACAAAGGTTAGTCATGTGGGAGGAGCCACACGGGAGGCTAAGGAATGACGTAGGAAGAGTTCACAGCCCAGCTCTAAGGCACAAACTTACAGCCCATACTCACGATCACGGTGGAGGAAAACACCACAGTCCACACAGCAATACAGGCTCACAATCACGGTGGAGGAAAACACCACAGCCCGCACAAGAAAGATAAACCCACAGTCAAACTAGTGAAGAACCAGGTAGAGTCGCGGTCATGCTAGTGGAAACCACGCAGAGGAATCACGCAAAGGAAGCACGCAGAGGAAGCTCGCAGAGGAAGCACGCAAAGGATCATGTTGAAGAACTCGTCATGTGAAGATACAGTCACGGGGAAGAGTATAATACAGTCACGCAGAGCAAACGAGATAGACTCAATCTCGTGGAGCAGTGAAAGTCACGCGGAACAGTCACACGTTGAGCAGCAAGCAGCAAGGGAGAACACATGGAGCAGCCAATCACGCTAAGTGAGGAAAAAACTCAGTCATGCACATGTCACACTAACGAGTAGCAGCAACCAAAAGAGATACTTATGTCGTGTATTGGATGAGATCAAGAATGTTTTTTATAAGGTTCAAGGTTATCCACAAAAGGGTTAACGGAATTAACAATGGTCCAAGCAATAAAGTAAATGGTCAAATGATTTTATAAAAATAAAATCATAAAATAGAAAAGACTTAGAATAGTGTACCAAGGGTCCTAAGGGTGTCATAAGGTAAGACCAAACATAAAGTGGTCCAAAAACCATAAACAACAAATGGTCCAACCATAAAGTAAATGGTCAAATGATCTTAAAATAAAACCCATAAGGTAAGAGTCATCATAATCAAGGTACACATAAGAAGAGTGCTAAGTAAGATAAAGGACCATGAGTCAACCAAGGGGTTCACAATAAAACAACCCACATACCCACAAGATCAAGGTGAACCATAAGGGAGGTCAAACATTTACCTATAGGACCAACAAGACCAAGGGCTTTAATCTTTTCTCTCTCTCAAGATACATTGCTTCATATATTTTATCATCACTGTATAAGGGGAAGATCGAAACCGGATGGTACGATCCTTTGATCCTCAATACTGCTCCTAAGGGTTAAGTGCTAGTGACATCATCAAGGGGTGGTCAGTCCTTTGAGAAGCAACCTAGCAATAACAATTAGGAGAGAGGACATCACACATCATCATCTTCCATTCTTAAAGAATGGCTCTCAGCCCTAGGCTGAATTTCAGTCCCAGACTAAATCAATTTCCTGGTAACTGACCAGGTGCCTCCATTCTCCCAGAGAATGGCTCTCAGTACTAAGCTGAGCTTCAGTCCCAAATTGAATCAAATTCCTGGTAACTGACCAAGTGCCTCCATTCTCCCAGAGAATGTTTGTCAGGACTCGGTACTAAGTTCAGCTTCAATCCCAAACTGAATCAAATTCCTGGTAACTGACCAGGTGCCTCCATTCTCCCAAAGAATGGCTCTCAGTACTAAGTTGAGCTTCAATCCCAGACTGAATGTTGATCAACCACCTGCAGGACATACTTGGACATCGTGTCCCTGGTCCCAGACCAGAATAAGTCTCTACCTCTACCTACAGGTTCTACTTGGACATCGTTTCCCTGGTCCCGGACTAGAATACCCTAGAGGCATATAGGGGCCCTAGCCACATGCTAAGGGCTTTGCCATGGCATCAACCTGCTTGGTCCCAAACCAAAAACCCCAGGAGACTACTAGGGTCCCTAGGGTACCTTCTAGGGTCTTACTCTGCCCTAGTTAACTGACTAGGGTACCATCCTCCCTGAGAATGGATCTCGCAACAGCACTATCTTTAACAAAGGGGTGACTAGGATTGGGGTTGACAAAGACCATCATAAAGAAGGGAAGCAAATTAAATTTCAAACCCTTATAACAAAGAAGAGAAAAACTTTGTCGAAGAATTAATTAGACTTAATTCAAAGGACAATGCAATGAAAAATTGATCAACTCATTGAATGTATTGAAGAAGACAACCATCAAGAAGGAAACATGGACCATGAAGAACATTAACAAAATTATGTACGCTTAAGAGTTAGTCAAGGTTTGTGAATCATGGGTAGACATGGAAGTTGGAGGTATTTCTTACCCCAAGTTGTAGTCAACTTTGGATCCCAAGTGAACATACTACCCAAAAAGACCTAGATCACAATGGGACAATTGGAGTTGACAAGATCAAGAAACTATCTGTTACCGGATGAACTAGCAAGGCTAGTCACCGGCAAACATATGAAAGAGAGAGTGACCACTGTTACCTTAGTCACTTCTTCAAACTTCTTTGGAAGTCGAAACCTCCCAGGGGAGAACCCTAATGCAAGTCTGTAAGGACATTAAAACACCAAATGATATCTTCTTTGAAGAAAGGTTAGTGGCCAGTGCCTTACTGGAGTCCATTCAAGAAATGAAGAAAATATACCATATGTGTGAATATGAATTATGTAAGTATAGTCAGTACATCCTCTTCAGTAATGCATTCATCCAATGATAAGTAAATAACCAATTTCAGTCATAGACCATGCATATATCATATAACAATTGTCAAGTGTCATTCATCACATGTACAACACAAGTATGGCATTCAAAGGAGTAGTAAGTGAAATGTATTAAACAATATATGAGTCTTAACAATGCTTCCCAAAACATTCACAAGCATCACCAATGGTATATCAATCTTATATTAGTCGTTAAGACAGCAGTAGTCAGTTTCCTTTCACAGCATGTATTCAAGTAATTGACAATTCCAAGCATATAATGCTATGGTAGCTAAAATAAATTGCATTCCAAATATAATACCGCATTCAACACTAATCAGACTAAGACATAGATAGCAGCAGTATGTATCATGTCAGTTTGAGTACAGGATAGTGTATTTCTGCAAAGATTTATTGCATTTCTTAAACCATGTACATGTCATTAAGTGTGTTAGCAGCATGTACTATTAACAAAGCAGTGAGTATGTTTAGGGATAAAGGCCTGGAACAGAGTTTAAGTGATCATTTCAGAGTTTAAACATTATCATCATATCATAACAATATGTGTATTCACAATCTGATATATGAATGCAAGAAAGGTATAAATCAGTCCTTCGTTATTTAATTTCAATCCAAACCAATGAAAATCTAACCTTCAACCAGTGTTTGCAGGTATAAAAGAAGACTGATGTGAAGGGGTAGGGGCAGCAGGCCCTGTATAGGGTGGGCTGCCACTGTAAGGGCGGCCCAAGTGGCTAGTAAGGGACTGGACAACGCTCAAATGGGAAAACCAAGGGAAGGAGAGGGGAGGCCGTGGACTGTAGTAGCTTGTGGAAGAGGGATAAGGATTAAGGTGGAGGCTGCCGTGAGGGAGAAGGAGGGGAAGGGAATGGTTAGAGATTAATTTAGGTCTGTTTTAGGGTTTGCAGCAGGGAAAAAAAAGGGAAGAAAAGGGGTAGGTCAAGGGTTGTAAAGAGGAGGCAGAGGCTTGGGAAAAGGGATAAAGGTATGTTAGGGTTTTACGATTGTTTTAAGGTTTTTAGGGTAGATTTTAAGGGTTTTAGAATTTTTTGAATTTTAGGGCTTCCAAAAATTTCGCCCTAGGGTTTCTAGGGACAAATAGGGTAGGGAAAAATTGTAGGAGAGAGTGCCGAAATTTAAGGAAGGCCAAAAAATTGAAAAATTTAAATTTTTTATTTTCTAGGGTTTTTAACATAAAATCGCAGACCTACTTCTAAGATTAATTCTACCATGAAAATGCAAATTTACACATGCAAATGCAAGAGAAACTAACCCTAGATGCTAGGTTTGCAAAGAAGAGAGGTTTTGGGACAAAGGGAGAAAACCCTACCTTAACCTAGGGCATCTAAGGAGTGACTAACCTACCTCTTGAGAAGCTTAACCTAGGTTTTACAACTAACTCTAAAGTCATAAGGTTCTAACCCTATAAGGACTCCTAAAAAGACATACTTCTACAACCAAGGTAACTAAAAGTTGACAAAAGAAATAGCCAAGACAAAATGCAACCCTAATGGCTACCATTCAATCCATAAACGTACATAATTNAAAGACATACTTCTACAACCAAGGTAACTAAAAGTTGACAAAAGAAATAGCCAAGACAAAATGCAACCCTAATGGCTACCATTCAATCCATAAACGTACATCATTCATCAACAATTAACAAAGAGATATCAAGAAAAGCCCACGATACCTCCTTGTGCATGTGTTTCACAACATCACCTTTGCAAGAGCATTGAACCAAAGAAACTTTAAGAATTTGCCATCAAACCTATCTTCCTCAAGAGGAGGCGACTCACTTCAAAGAGGCCTAGTTGAGTAGAATAAGTGCATAATGCTTTATGATTTATCCCACTTGTCGTATGTTAAAATGAAGTGAGGAGAGGTTTATTTATAGCCTCTCACACTCACTTTTACAAAATATTCAGGCCTACATGCCTTAAAAAGTCAATTTAAAATTATAAAATGTCAACTTAAAATTATAACATAAAATAATATAAAAATAGCCTAAAGTAGGCTTATAGTAAGCTACCTGGGGTATTTTCCCCCTAGGTGCCAAAAAGTGCTAAAATAAGAGAATCACTCCGAACGAAAGGTTGGAGTGAGCTGGAGGGAGGGCGTCATGCCCCTTCTAACCCCGAAATATTGTAAAATCCCTCAACTCCCCCCTCAAAGCAGCATGTACGGCTTAGGAGGAAGGAGACCCATGAGAGAAGGCGCCATCAAGCTGACGGGCCAGGAGGGTATCTGGGGTGGCTGTGAAAGGAGACCAATGTCCCGTAGCTGAAGCAAAGGCCACCAAAGAGAGCAAACAAGATGTGGGTCATGTGACCCAGTGTTCAACCCCTAGGAGCCTCAGACACCAACCCCAGGGTTAAAAACCCCAACAAAGGGTAGTCAGCAGTGCAACAAAGGGCAGTCAGCAGTGTCATCAAGCCATAGCACTTCTAAAGGAAGAACCAAAGGGCCTGACCATGACCACCACTGTTGAATAATACCCCTCCTGGTCGAAAAAATGGCCTCTCTTCCTAGGGCACATCTGAAGGTGTGCTCGATACAGGTGCAACGTAACACTATCTAAAGGTTGCAAACCAACATTTTGCAGAACCCATTGGAGTTCTTAAAGAAGACCATATAGAAATTACAGGGATCAAAACATGTGCAAAGTTTGACATTATAGTCTTTGTCAATGGACAACAAACTTATATAGCTATTGTTTGTAAACCATGAGATTGATAAATAAAGGCTACCATATCTCTAGAGCAAAATACAATAAATTGAAAGGGGACAACCAAAAGATTGTCGTTCCTCTAGATTTAGATATGGGCAAACCTAGGTTGGAACCCCTTGATGAACAATAAGCAAGGAATTGGTTAATGATATATATCAACTCACACAACCAACAGATGCAAAGTTAGAGGCCAGTTAAAGGGGAGAAACGAGGTTGAAGATTCTAATATCTACCAAAGAGGATTCTAATGTTGATTTGTATGAATGGTAATATGAAAAGTATGAATCTCGAGAAGCTCCATCAAAACCTACTTTGTTGTTAGAGTAGTGCTAAAGATTCAAGAGAGACAAATCAAACAAAGCCCAAGTTTGATCTTGTTGCCCGCCGATGTGCACACCGTCAATGGAAATCTTTTGAAAAAGTTGTCTCCCGAGGAGGGAGAGGTGCGGCCTTGGGGGCAAGCAAAGAGTCAGGTGTTGTCACCTGATACCGACTCCTCCATTTAGGCAAACTCCTAAAGAAGCCAAGGGGGGTAGTCCCTACAAAGAGTTTCTAAGGCTCAAAAGTTTTAAAGATATTTAGGTGTGTGATGCGGATGGGTGTTTTTTAGGAGGTTTTAAAATAGACTTACAATAAACGGAACCAAGTGAGCACTTGCAAGTAAAATTAGAAATAAACAACCATTTGATAATTGCACAATTAAAGTAAAGCATTCGTGATATGAACAATAGATAAACAAAACAATGCTTCAGATAGATAAATCGATAGGACCAGTGCCAGATGGAGTGCTTGAAAATGTTTTGCAAGTGTAGTGGGTAAATTTTACTGTAAATTTTAAGGGTGAGTTGATTATTAAACGGGAAGGGAATCTCCAAGATATACCTTGCGGTACGAGAGATACATCCGGATTCTTCGAAGAGTGGCTCCGCACAGGAAAATGTGGGCTAGATGGAGTTGTGGGGGAATGTTCAACACTACACCAACAAGGATGTAGCCTAACTGGACCCCACGGTCGCTTTCTAGTAGTTCCCACTTTCTCTAAAGACTTTCCCCACTACTTCTCAGATTTGATACGTCGGATTTTCGTAATATTTGAGGGTTGTAAGTTTTATTAATGTGGCTTGGATTAGAATGTGAGGATTTAAATAGTCTACAACTGCTTTTGGGTATCCCAACCAGGTAGAGCATACATAGTGTAGTAAAATTCGTTTATTCCGATTTTATTAAGGGTGAAGAGGAACCATTGTAACAACCCTCCGACAAAGAGCAGTCTTGATCTACCTTATGGCGAGATTCAAGAGATTTATGAAAACAAGAAAACGCTGCTAACGTAAAGAAATAAACAAAGCAATGAACTCTCCAACAAAGATCACTCTTGATCCACCTTTCGGTGAGATTCAAGAGATTTTGTGTTCTTTTTTCCTTAACAAAAAAAGCAATAAAACTAAGCTAAGACAAAAATAAAGCCTCTATGATAGAGAGTGCTCTTGATCCACTTTTCAGTGAGATTCAAGAGACTTTGGATTCATTCTTTTTTTTTAGCAATCAAATAAAGGCAAAAAAATTGAAATAAAACTATATTAACAAAGTTCTTATGAAAGCAAAAGACTAAACTTCCTATTCTACTCTAAGCAATTACTATGCATGTATAAAGTAAAGACACAAAACAAAAGACGAAACAGGCTTCCCCCAAATGGGGGAAGTCGGGTGTGAAAGCCTTTATCCCACTTGCTCTTTATTAACTTACTTACAATCTCTTTTTTTCTTTTGAGAAATACTTTTTTGTCCTTTTGAAGCTAGGATCAACAAAGTTTCCAATTTTTAGAAGAAGGGGTAAAGAAGAAATGGGAGAGTTGGAAGGGGGGTTGGAAGGAGCCCTTTTTTATGGTTCAAGTCTTTGCATGCACCTCCAAAACTCTTCTTTCCTGAAAGATGAGTACAAAAACCAGCCAACAAAAAACTCAAGAAAAAGTTTGCATGTTAGCCGAAAATGCATAAAAGTGTAATAGTACTTGCAAATGATAAGAATAATATGCTACTTCAAGTACTAAAACTAAACAAGGCTAGATCTAAGCTTTTGATAAACAAACTTTGAAAACTTCTTAGATTTATATAACAAGAGATAGAATGATAAGCTTGAAAATTTAGATCTACTTGTTATGAAATTAAAAAAAAAAAAAAAAGAGTAGTCGGAAAGCAATATTTTTTTGAAGTTTGAGGATGAAGAAAGAGGGTTTCAAGCCCAAGCTTGAACAAATTTGAGCATGGAGGGAACCTGTGAGACAAGAAACATTAGAAAAATATGGTTAAGAAAGATAAGATGCAACTGAGCTCCGATCTTTACTTCACATTCGGTGATCTGCAAAGCTACAAAAACCCTTCAAGCAAGTGATTAGATCTAGTATGCATAAATCAAATAAGAACAAAAGAGCATAAGTATAATCGAATACAACATGCAACTCTTAGATCTTATGTAACTACACATAAGCAAGCAAGTTGAAACTTCAAATGCTTACTCTATGGATTAGAACATAATCTTCTAAGCTAGAAAACACAGCATGCATGAATAGTAAAGTAGCTACACAAATATCACCTCGGTTATAAGCCAAATATTCACCATTGAAGATCTTGCACCATCAAATTGTCTTCCATAGACTCAATTTTATTCATAAGAAAGATAGGAAATTACAATCATACGGGCAGAGGTCCTCTGCAAAATCATCCACCCTAAAGATGGAGCAGAGACCCCTTATTTATACAAGAAGAAGAAAAGCGGCTAAACCCTAGAGCAAGCATTAAAGATAGGGCGCAAGCATCAACTGCTGGAGTCTAACTGCCTTCGAACTAAAGAGAACTGGACTTCGATAAGGTGTGCTTGGGGTGAGGTGGCCTCCACCCCGGCAAGGCACCCACCTCAATCATTGGTTTCATCATCCCACCAATGAAAACGTGCCCAAAGAGGAAAAACGTCCAAGCTAGGTTAGGAAACGAAAATCCCAAGGCTGAGTTGTTTCTTGTGCTCCGATACTGACTCAGATCAATTGGGTGATGATTGGAATCTTCTCTAATGCTCTTTGCCATGTCATTTAGCCCTTTATTTTATTCAATTCTGCTTATTTTGGAGATTTTTTTATTTATCTCCATTTAATATTTTCATGATTATTTTAATTAAATAATCCTCATTTATTGATTTTGAGGAAATATTCAATTATGTGCAAAATAATCATCAAAAACTTAGGATAAGTGGGTCTAGAGGTTAAATGTGTGTTTTGGCTTAGAAAACAACTATTTATTTGCCAAAATCCACCCACAAACCACTTAAATATTACATTTTGAAAATTTTCAATTAAACCATAGGAAAAATGGTTTAATTAATTGAAAATTTTAATTATTTTTCAATAGTTCAAAAATAAAAAATAAAACACTCGAGGATGTCCGCTAAAAAAAAATTCGGACAATGTTTTAACATGCCTCAAGACCTAGGAAATGACCATAGAACATACCAATAGTGTCTAGTAGGTTCATATTTTACAGTTGGACTCTAATAACCCCCCAGGGCCTAACCGTCAAATTCAGTCATTCCAGCTTTGGAGGTAGAAGGAGAAAAACTCATCGATTATTAGTCGGCTAAAGGCAAAGAATAATCGACAAGGGAAAAAACTCCTTGGAATACCTCATTTGATTGTTAAGCCTAAGGGAACCGAGCCACTCAAGACCCCCCTACTAGCACACTTTATTACAAACCCCATGGGGTATGGTCAAAACAGGCTGACTCTGAAACAAATTGAACTTCTGAACTCTGGAAACGAACATGCATCATGTTCCATAACTGGCGGCTCAATAGAAAGTTCAACCATTGTACAAAATAGTTGGTAACATCTGGCTCCAACTACGAGACGTGCACTTGTTTGATTTTATTCAATAAGAGTGTGCGAGCAGCCCATAATCTCTGGTTCATACACGAAATTAAAGTGCATCAGTACCACATATATATATAAAGCCAAAATAAAATACATAAGTTACAACAACTATGTATAAGGAAAAAAAAAACAATTTATGGTACATACATAGTATACAGAAAACTAAATATGGTACAAAAATATAGTACAAAACTATGGTACAAAGAGGGGAAAAACTGAAAGGAAAAGATAAGGATTTAGAAAAGCCCTTAGAATGCCCCCATGGACATTGATGTCATTGTTGAAGAACACTTACTGTTGCCCATTCACTGGTAAGAGCAACCTTTCTCCTTCCATAGTGTTGAGGAGAAATGAATTTGTGTCAGCCACGACATATATAATGTATGGACCCAACCATAAGTTGTCAAAATTTCCATGCTTTCCCGACTTCTCTCTCCTTTTATCCCAAAGAAGAACTGTATCCCCAATCTGAAAAGGTCTTGGCCTAGATGACTTATCGAAGGTTCTTTTGATCTTATCTTGATTTCTAATACTATGGTCAAGGACCTTTCTTCGGTTCTCATCTAGCTCAATGATCTGATTAATCTTGTTGGGCATTGAGTCTTCTTTCATTTCATACTCCTAGAACATCTTCATGGTAGGTAACTGAAGGTAGATGGGCAATGAAACAGTCAAACCATACACAAGTTCAAAAGGGGTTTTCCCGGTTGCACTTTTCTTAGTTATCCGATCAGCCCAAAGTGCATACTTAATCCCCGGTTGCACTTTTCTTAGTTATCCGATCAGCCCAAAGTGCATACTTAAACTTACCATTCCATGACTTATTATTATTTCCAATTGTTTTCTTAAGGATAATCATTAAGTTCTTATTGCTGGACTCTGCAAGACCATTACCCTACGGATAATAATTGGAGGAATGAGATAGGATAATGCCATAATTGAAACAGAAGCTGGTGAACCCTGCAAAACTAAAAGCTTTGGCATTATCAGTTGTTTTTTTGGCTAGAGCACCAAATCTAATAATGATGTTATTTTCTAGGAAATCC
Organism: Pseudotsuga menziesii; assembly: GCA_001517045.1. NCBI lineage: Eukaryota > Viridiplantae > Streptophyta > Pinopsida > Pinales > Pinaceae > Pseudotsuga > Pseudotsuga menziesii. The sequence goes on along the minus strand of LPNX010325213.1, from coordinate 733,777 downwards.
ATAACAACTTTATCAGTAGAAGTTTTAGTGGGGATAGCCCCCACCCACTTAGTGAAATAATCGGTAGCCGTCAAAATCCAACAATAACCATTGCTAGAGATGTCTTTGAATTTACTGATAAAATCAAGCCCCCACTGCTGGAAAGGGGCTTGAACCACAACTGGTTGCAAAGGTAAGGCTTTCAACCTAGGCTTCCCAGTGAACAACTGGCACTATTGACAACTCCTGACCAGTTTATGAACATCTGCAAATAGAGAGGGACAATAGTAACCTGCTCTAAGGATTTTGTGGGTTGTCGTATCTCCTGCATAATGCCCACCACAAAATCCTGAATGGAACTCAATCAAGAGTTGCTTAGACTCTTGCTCATTAACACATCTAAGGATCACTCCATCTGGGTTTCTCCAACCCGGTCCTTCCTGAGTGATGCAGTATCTGACGGCCTTTAACCTTAGAGCCCTTCTTTTATGATCTTTTAGATGTTCAGGGCAGGTAAGGTTTTGAAGAAAAATATAATATCAGAGTACCAATGGTGATCTAAAAGTTGCAATTCTAGAGGCATGCTTGATGTAAGCTCTTCATTCTTACAAATTATTCCTAAGGATTCTTCATTACCCTGAGTTAACATTTTTCCTAGGCCCTGTCCTTTGATAAACTTTGTGGGTTTAATCTCTAGATCATACTCTTGAATTTTAGACAACCACTTACCTCTTTTTCCTAAGCAATCTTGTTGACACAAGATATCCTTAACTGCTGAGTGAGGTACATAACAAACTATCTTTGAGTAACCCACATACATTCTAAAATGCTTCAAGGATCTTACTAAGGCAAAAGCTTGTTTTTCCATGGTGGTATATTTAAGCTCGGAGTGTTGTAAGGCCTAGCTCATAAAAGCGATGGGTTGCTCAAATCCATCATTGTTTTTCTGGAGCAAAACCCCCGCAATGGTATCCTCGGAAGCAAAGGAGAAAATCATGAAATGTGTGGAGTAGTCCAAGCTGACTAAGATAGGAGATGTAGTGATGGCTTCTTTTATGCATCTAAAGGCTTCCCTACCTTCATTAGTCCACTCAAACTTAGCATCCTTTTTCAACAACTTTTGTAAAGGTTTCATGTACTCAGCTAAGTTTGGAATAAATCTTCTAATGAAATTGGCGTGCCCATTAAAAGATTGGAGAGCTTTGACATTTTTAGGAAAGGGAATTTTTTTAATGGCCTCAATTCTTTCAGGATCAATTTTGACCCCGTCTTTAGAGATGATGTGTCCTAGAAGCTTTCCTTCATCAATTCCAAAAATAGATTGTTGCCAACTTATTTGTACCATAGTTGGGTTACCTAAGGAGCCGCCATTTGACAAACATGATAAATGTTTGTTTCCAGTGTATCGGATGATCCGCCTTTGTGCCTAGCCAATTTTGGTTAGTCAGTTTTTTTTTAATAGTTATGACCATGGCCCCGCGGGGTTTGTAATAAAATGTGCTAGTAGGGTGTTTTGAGTGGTTCAATCTCCTACGACATAGAATTTCAACTAAGGTATTCCAGGGAGTTTTTTGCCCTTGACAATTATGCTTTGCCTATAGCCAAGTATAATTGACGAGGTTTTCTCCCGCTTCCTCCAAAGCTGGTGTTATCACTCAGAATGTACCCAGGTTGTGAAAGGTAGATCCTAAGGTAACAGCAAAAACCACTTTATAATGTATTTCTGACCTAATACAATCAGAGAGGGATCTCTCACTATTTACAAAGTTTTTATACTCAAGATATTCAATCAAAGACAATCAGAAGGTCAGATTTCTGATGGGACAAATAGGACAAGTTTGTTTTAAAAGAGTTGGTAGGACAATCATGGAGGAGACCATTGAGCAATGGAGTCAACAATCAGATCTGAAATAGGTTGCAGGAGGTAGGGTTTTGAAGGTTTATGATCAGAGGCAAGGTAGGCACCATTTCCTCAGTCTTGAGGTATTAGCAGGTTGATTAGTAGACAAAGGGAGACATTCCATCAAACAGAGCACCTAACTAGGGTGAATTCTGCAAGACTTTAGAAGAAAAGATTTTGAAAATGCTTGAACAATGGACCTAGAGCATGCAGGATGAATTCTAGCCCATAAAAACTAATGCTCAAGCATGAAAGCAAATACAAAATGGAGTGGGAAACAGGATAAACAATCACATAAAGAAATTATTTACTGAAGAAAAAGATGGCACAAGAATCTCTGACATGAAAAAGATTTTATATTCCTCCTCTGCAAATTTCATTCATTTACTGAAAACATGAAGCCATTACAATGTAGAGCCTCTCCGCTCTTGAAAATCCTCCCGCTTCCAACTATCAAATTACATTTTAATTTATATAAGAATAACCTCTACCTAACTTTGAATTCAAAACCTAACTGAACTCTAAAAATAGAAACAGTTACAATAATGTTTCTCCTGCATATCTCTAATGGTGACAGTTGTGTGAAATCTGGGAGAGGTTTTTTTAATTGGACATGTGTCCAACAAAACACATGTCTTCATTTCTCCAAAATCATCTCAATCTCCTCGAAATATTCCTTTGAAATTGATAACTCAGATAATAAAATTGTAGATTTCTGGAAAAATGACTCGTGAAGATATTTTAAATTCTCTCAACCTGTGATTACTGTGTAAAAACTGAAGGAGGTTTTTGATAATAGGCCTGTTAGGAATACAAACCTCTCAGTTTTGTAAAATTAAATTCCATTTGTCCAAAAAAATTCTTTGAATTTGATGGCTGAAATAGTCCTTTGGAAAACATGAAAAATGGCCTGTACAACTGACTTTGTTGCTGCTAAACCATAGCACCTGTGTGAAAACGGAAAGAGGTTATTGTGGATAAGTATGTTATGAAGAAATGCCTCTCTCAGTTTCGAAAAATTCATCTTCATTTGATGTAAACAATTATTTTAATTTGATGACTAGAACAGTCATTTTGACATCTGAACATTTTCCTTCTGAAGATGACTTTGCTGCTCCCAATCTATAGCACCTGGGTAAAAAATGAGAGAGGTTATTGTATATCACGATGTTATGATGAAAAACCTCTTTTAGTTTTTGAAAATTCTTCTTTGTTTGCTGGAAACAGGTCGTTGAATAAAATGACTAAAACAGTCATTTTCAGAAAAAATATGCTATGTAAATATGGCAGATTGTCTCCTTCCTTTCGCGCGCAGCACACAAATGAAATAATTTTTCAAAACCAAGTCACCTTTACCTTTACATAATGGTCTATTCCGGAGCCTTCACTGAGTTGTTTTTCTTAAACCATTTTTCTCCGCGGAATTCACCAAAAGTTACCACGTGGAAAGTGGTTTAAATTCCGCTACCACCTTTCCAATTTAACCACCTCACAACTTTACTCTCCGGAAACACTAATACCTGTTGATGAGTTTTCACTTTTTACATTAGCCATTGGATTAATAAGAGGCTGCTTTTTGACTTTGGAAAAAATATCAAAAACTATATAAGTTTGAATATAAATAAAATAATAGGTTTATAAAACCATTTTATAAATTTCATTCAAAAGTTAATAAAACTTTTTGCCCCACTTGTGAAAATTTTATTTCTCTTTTTACCTAAAATTCCTTTAACTTCTCTTCTTTGCCAACTTGGAAATAGCTTAATGAGAAAATTTTGGAAACCAACTCAATCACCCATAAAAACTTAAAATTTTGAAGGCAATAAGACCAACTCAATCACCCATGAAAACTTAAAATTTTGAAGGCAATAAGACCAATTCCGACAAAAATAAATTTAGTGCTAACAACTAGCTCCAACTAGGGATGCTATCCTCCCTGTGAGGTAGCAAAGAACCCCGTAGACCAGGTGCCAAATCAATTGGGCTTCTCTTAATTTTTCTCTGAAATCCTCAACCTGTTTTGAACTGAACCATCAACTGAAACCATTTTGCAAACAAATCCCACTCTGTCAACCTGTAACCTGTAACTGGATTGCACTTGAAACTGAAACCAAAATGAAAACTGCTGAAAGAAATGCTCGCCATGTCAAGCTTATTCGTGCCTACCTATCTTACTTAACTAAGCACAAATGCCCAGTCAAGCAAAATCTGACTTCCAATGAAGCCAATCAAGCAATTTACCCAATAATTCCATTTCTTCCTCATGCTTGATCAAAATTAGAACATAAGAACAAAATAGCAATAGGTTATGATGAAAAATTTGTCCTTTGCTGTAAACATATGACCAACTACTCCATCTGAAAACTTTATCCATGTACTCTGCTATTGGATCATAAAAAACATGACAAATTTCAAAATACTCAATCACCTGTTTGTCATGACAAGGCTGTCCAAAAAGTAACTCCTCTTGCATACTATCAAACCGATCTTTAGAAGAGCTTTGAAAGGAATTCTCATGATTGTTTTTCAATGATATATCAACAACTTCATTTAATATTTCTACGTTTACAACTCCATTATTCTCAAGCACTTCAAGAGGAATATCATTTTGTTCTTCAATAAGATTAAGCAGAAAGATGTCTTCTTGACAAAATGTTTCTGAATTGGAAAGATTTAAAGAAACATCCCATTGAGAGTTCTCATCTCCTTCTTTGTGATCCCTTGGTTTATTGTACACTGTTGGTTCTTTCACATATTGAGATTGATGGCATGATTGCTCTTCCTTTTCATTATATATAAGTAGACTAAAATTTTCTTTAAAACCATCCCTAACATAATTTTTAACAAGCTGACCGCAATCATCAGAAAAAACATCAAGAGGATAACCCTCTTCTTTCACATCACTAGGCTGATCATCTTCATGCTCATATCTTTTTTCCAATTCTAATCCAAGGTCTGATTTCTCTTTAATTGTATTTTCAGAAAATAAATATGTGGAGGGACTATAAGACTGAAAATTTGCAGAATCAAAATTCTTTATGTAATCACCCACAGAAGCATTAGAATTTAGAGGAAATTGCTACTGCAAAAAGGAATTTTCTAATTGGGAATAAGCAGCCTCATCTTGAAACAAAACTTCAGAAGTTGAATAATATGAAGAAGGGTTTGATTGACCATCCCAACTTCTTTCTTGGTCACACAAAGATTGACAAGAATGCTGCAAATTATCATCTACTTCAGGAAAAGAAATGTAGCTGCTTGAATCAGAGTTTTGGTTCATGTCTCTTTCAGTAGAGGAAGAAATTATTAACTGCTGAGATTTTTCTTGAATGTGAAGACAACTAATTTGTATTTCTTTTTTCTAAAATGGGTTCTCATATAAAATTTCTAAAAACTCTTCATCTATTAAATCATCATCACTATATAAGTTTTCCAAATCTTCAATGAAACTTTTAACATGCATACAACAATCTTGAACCAGCAACAAGGAGGGGTGTTGGTTTTTGTAATGTTCATAAAATACTGTATGAAAATCAATAAGGGAAAATAAACTTTCTGATGGTAACCCTTCATACCATGACCTTGCATCTCCTTCTAAAGTAGCCATGAACATTTTCATTAAAGAATCCTCATGCAATTTAACTCCCAGCTTATGTATATGCATATGAAATCTAACCAAATGAAAGGTAGCATCATCATTCTTTTGATCTTTAAACTTTGGAAGACCTGTTTGCCAATCCACTTTAGGTATTCGATTTGGAAAACCAGAAATGTGAGCACGATTCATAGGAGCATACCTTGCAGACAAAGAACTCATCTTGACAAATGAATATACTGAATCAACTCTTCAAACTTCACAATCTTTTGACAGTGGAATCGCCATAGGAATTCTGAAAACTGGATTCTTCGAAGATGGAGTCGCCAGGTGAAAGATGCACAACCTTGCTGATATCTGACTGTTCTTCACCATCAATAGTCAAATCTGAAAGTATGTCGTTTATACCCAAGGAAGATTTGAACCTTCGTTCCCCGCCAACGGCGCCAATTTGTTATCACTCAGAATGTACCCAAGTTGTGAAAGGTAGATCCCAAGGTAACAACAAAAACCACTTTAGAATGTATTTCTGACCTAATACAATCAGAGAGGGATCTCTCACTATTTACAAAGTTTTTATACTCAAGATATTCAATCAAAGACAATCAGAAGGTCAAATTTCTGATGGGACAAATAGGACAAGTTTGTTTTAAAAGAGTTGGTAGGACAGTGATGGAGGAGACCATTGGGCAATGGAGTCAACAATCAGATCTGAAATAGGTTGCAGGAGGTAGGGTTTTGAAGGTTTATGATCAGAGGCAAGGTAGGCACCATTTCCTCAGTCTTGAGGTATTAGCAGGTTGATTAGTAGACAAAGGGAGACATTCCATCAAACAGAGCACCTAACTAGGGTGAATTCTGCAAGACTTTAGAAGAAAAGATTTTGAAAATGCTTGAACAATGGACCTAGAGCATGCAGGATGAATTCTAGCCCATAAAAACTAATGCTCAAGCATGAAAGCAAATACAAAATGGAGTGGAAAACAGGATAAACAATCACATAAAGAAATTACTTACTGAAGAAAAAGATGGCACAAGAATCTGTGACATGAAAAAGATTTTATATTCCTCCTCTGTAAATTTCATTCATTTACTGAAAACGTGAAGCCATTACAATGTAGAGCCTCTCCGCTCTTGAAAATCCTCCCGCTTCGAACTATCAAAATACATTTTAATTTATATAAGAATAACCTCTACCTAACTTTGAATTCAAAACCTAACTGAACTCTAAAAATAGAAACAGTTACAATAATGTTTCTCCTGCATATCTCTAATGGTGACAGCTGTGTGAAATCTAGGAGAGGTTTTTTTAATTGGACATGTGTCCAACAAAACACATGTCTTCATTTCTCCAAAATCATCTCAATCTCCTCGAAATATTCATTTGAAATTGATAACTCAGATAATAAAATTGTAGATTTCTGGAAAAATGACTCGTGAAGATATTTTAAATTCTCTCAACCTGTGATTACTGTGTAAAAACTGAAGGAGGTTTTTGATAATAGGCCTGTTAGGAATACAAACCTCTCTCAGTTTTGTAAAATTAAATTCCATTTGTCCAAAAAAATTCTTTGAATTTGATGGCTGAAATAGTCCTTTTGGAAAACATGAAAAATGGCCTGTACAACTGACTTTGTTGCTGCTAAACCATAGCACCTGTGTGAAAACGGAAAGAGGTTATTGTGGATAAGTATGTTCTAAAGAAAAGCCTCTCTCAGTTTCGAAAAATTCATCTTCATTTGATGTAAACAATTATTTTAATTTGATGACTAGAACAGTCATTTTGACATCTGAACATTTTCCTTCTGAAGATGACTTTGCTGCTCCCAATCTGTAGCACCTGGGTAAAAAATGAGAGAGGTTATTGTATATCACGATGTTATGATGAAAAACCTCTTTCAGTTTTTGAAAATTCTTCTTTGTTTGCTGGAAACAGGTCGTTGAATAAAATGACTAAAACAGTCATTTTTCAGAAAAAATATGCTATGTAAATATGGCAGATTGTCTCCTTCCTTTCGCGCGCAGCACACAAATGAAATAATTTTTCAAAACCAAGTCACCTTTACCTTTACATAATGGTCTATTCCGGAGCCTTCACTGAGTTGTTTTTCTTAAACCATTTTTCTCCGCTGAATTCACCAAAAGTTACCACGTGGAAAGTGGTTTAAATTCCACTACCACCTTTCCAATTTAACCACCTCACAACTTTACTCTCCGGAAACACTAATACCTGTTGATGAGTTTTCACTTTTTACATTAGCCATTGGATTAATAAGAGGCTACTTTTTGACTTTGGAAAAAATATCCAAAACTATATAAGTTTGAATACAAATAAAATAATAGGTTTATAAAACCCATTTTATAAATTTCATTCAAAAGTTAATAAAACTTTTTGCCCCACTTGTGAAAAAATTATTTCTCTTTTTACTTAAAATTCCTTTAACTTCTCTTCTTTGCCAACTTGGAAATAGCTTAATGAGAAAACTTTGGAAACCAACTCAATCACCCATGAAAACTTAAAATTCTGAAGGCAATAAGACCAATTCCGACAAAAATAAATGTAGTGCTAACAGCTGGAATGCCCAATTTTGTATTCTGGGCCTTGGGGGGTTATTAGAGCCCAACTGAGTATGTATAAACCTACTAGACATTATTAGAATAGACTATGGTCATGTCCTAAGTCACTAGGACCCTTAGAAAAAATTCCAAAAAAATTTTACCGGACGTGTCAAATTTTTTTTTTTTTTTCCTAAGTTTTTAATTAAATTTTTCCATATTTAAATGGAAAAATTCAATTTGTAACAAGTCATCCATCCGGGGTCCGTTTGCAATGATTCAAGGCTCTAACCTTAAGCCAAAAATCATTCATGATCAGCCAGCCAGCTAGCTCCAAGTTTTAGATCATCATTCAGCCACATAACTCGTAATTTCTCAAAAAAAACAGTTTGGGAGAAATTATTGATTAAATAATAAAAATGATTATTTTGGAGAAAATCCAAATCTCTCCAAATTAATCCGAATTGAGCGAAATGAAATGCAGAATGACATGGCATCAGGCATTAATGATGATTGGAGTTAACACAAATCGGCTTCAGTTAGCATTCAGTGAGCATTGAGTCCTCATCCACTTGGCCAATTCGCCTCCTTCAGTGATGACCACGCTTGGGTGAGTTGGAGCTTGTTCATTGACCTGGTGATTTGATCGAGGTTGAAGTGAGACATGTGTCAGTGGTTTCTAGGCATTGGCTCCTCCATACCTAGCCTCTGGACTCTACCAAGCCTTCACGCCTAACTCCCTAACCTAAAACGTGTGCCTCTCCTCATCCTCACGCTGGAGCACTGGAACCTCACGTTTTTGCTTGTGGAAGTCACGTTTGGATGATGGTTGGAGTGGTTAGGGTTGGAGTGGGGGCGCCTTGCCTAAGTGGAGGCCTCCCCTCACTTCTAGCTTGTTTATTTTAGGTTTGGCTCTCTCACATGGCCTGATCATTAGGTTTGCGCCCTCCTTGCATGGCGTGGTGTTAGGGTTTTGGGCTTTCTCTCATTGTATAAATAGAGGCTCCTTTAGCTCTATTGGGATGGACTTTTGGGCATAAAAACTCTGCAAAAATTGTAATCATTATTTTATTGAACAAAGCTTTTTGACTTTAAAGGTCTATGGGATTGTTTCTTCATTGGTGGATGTGTCTATTATGAGATCTTGCCATTTGGAGAAGGGTGCGAGCTCAGTTGCATCAATCTCATCTCCATCATCATAAGAACCTTCTAACATTGTTGTCTTTCAAGATCTACAAAGTTGGGCTTTTTCCAAGAGGAAAAACACAAGGAGATCTTACTCCAAAGCTCCATCTTCAAACTTCTATCTCTACCCTTCTCTTTAATTTTTTGCATTGCTCAATAAATAGATCCAAGCTTTCAATACTCATATGTAGGTCTATCTTTTAGGGCTTTGTTAGATCTAATATCATTCATTAGATCTAAGGAAAAATTTTGTTCTTTGCATGTAAAATTCTAAAAATTTTCTAAGTACAAAATTTTTCCAAAAAATTTTGTTTTTGCATTGTCTTTCCCATCATCTTTTAGTAATGTTTGATCGCTGATTTTTTACTTTTGTGACAGGTATAGCGGAAGTGCTGGTGAAAATCTGAAGAATCAAGCTTTAAAAAGACCCATAATCCCCCTTTCTTCTTTCCCCTTTCTACAGCTCGCTCTAAAAGCCTTCCAAGAATAAGAAAAGAAACAAAAAAAGGCATCAAAGGAAAGCATTGTAAAAAAGATAATAAAGAGCAAGTGGGATTACAGCTCCCACACCCTTCTTCCCCCATTTGGGGGAAGCTTGTATCGTCCCTTTTCATGTTTGCATACTTGTAGAATAAATGCTTAAAATGGAAGAAGGAAAGGTAGTTTATTTTTGAAAAGTTCATCTTTCATAAAGTAGAAAAGATAAAAAGTTTCATATTTTATTGTTTAGTTAGTTCAAAGTTTTGTTTTCTTTCTTTGATATAATATTGCAAAACCTAAAAAATACCAAAATCTCTTGAATCTCACTTTGTGGATCAAGAGTGCTCTCTATCGGACAGTTGCTTTTCTTTTGTTATCTTGGTTTTGTTTTACTCACCCCCATGCTCCCCTGATTAGGGCCTAAAAACCTAAAAGAGATTCTGGGGTAGATTAGTTCTTTAATTTTTCTTGAGTTTAATCAATTAATTGCTAAAGTCTCTTGAACTTGCCGTAATCCAAGTCAAGAGCACTCTCTATCAAAAAGCATAGTTAGATTTGCATTTTTCTTGCATTAGGCATATAGAATAGCTAAGTCTCTTGAACCTTTGTCATAAGACAAGGTCAAGAGCACTCTCTGTTGGAGAGTTTTAATTAATTCCCTTAATAAAATTTTGCAACTCACATTCCCCTAATTGATTTACTTCGTTGATTATCCTTCACCTTGTATGCTCTGCCGACTTTCGGGTTGGGCTCGTACTTAGAACGGTGAACGGACTTGCTAAGTTCGCAAAGAAAAACACAATAAAATTTTTACCCATAACCAACGCACCGGCGTTGTAGAAAATTTCCTAAGTTTTTCTTAGTAAAGGCACCGGAACTACCCGCTGTCTAAGATTCTCAGCTAGCTGGTCAATCTTTGCGAAACCAATCTGGGATACTGGGCGTGTCGTCATGTCTCCAACAGATTAACTTGGAAGATTTTCCTGGCTATTGAAAACCTTTCGCTGAAGCCATAAGCAAGATCATCTAAAAACTTTAAAATTAACCAAGATTAAGCGCAATAAACATTCACTGGCATTATTTTGAGATTCACATCATCTTTACGCTCAAAGCATCTCTGATAAGTTGACTCCATAGGCACTGGATCTTTCTTTTACGCACTGTTGATAATCTGGGCCATTTGTCCATTGGATGTTTTAATTAAAAGTTTATATCTGTGAATGCTTTATTATTTCGTGAGTTCTCAAATTATTGTCTATCTTCTAATTCTTGTGATAGAAACGTGGATTGCTTTGTCTTGTGTTTAGAATTCATAATAAACAAACATATTTCATCATAATAACTCCTAAACAACACCCATCTGCATCCGTAACCATTAAAAAACACTAAAACAACTTAGAGCCATAAAAACTCTTTTGTAGGGACTACCCCCCTTGGCTTCGTTAGGAGTTAGCCTAAACAGAGGAGCTAGGAGTAGGTGACACTACTTAGCTCTGTGCTTGCCCCCAAGGTCACACCTCTCCCACTTTCCTAAGTGAGGAGACAGCTTTCGAAAAGTTTTTGTTGCTAGTGTGCAATCGACGGACAACATAGACTTTGTCAAATTAAGAGAAATACCATACTTCCTACATCTTTCAAAGACCTGCTTAAGATGGCCTATGTGACTCGGTCTTTCTTTTGAAAAAACTGTTAAGTCATCTTGGTAAATCTTTATGAATTTTCCAATCAACTCCTTGAATGCATAGTCCATGGCCCTTTGAAAAGTGGCACCAGCATTCAACAAACCAAAAGGCATCCTCAAATACTCAAAAGTACCCCAAGGGGAGGTAAAAGTAGTCTTATGCCTATCTTCCTTCTGAATCACTACCTGGTTGTACCCTGAAAATCCATCCAACATGGACATCATGCCTGCCCCTGTTACTCTCTGGAGAAGGGTCTCCATATTAGGCAATGGATAGTTGTCCTTCTGACAAGCTATGTTTAGATTCCTGAAATATATACATATCCTTAAACTACCATTATTTTTTCTTACCACCACCAAGTTAGAACACCAGGATGAATGTCTTGTTGGTGCAATAATTCCTGTAGCTAACATATTTTCAAGTTCCTTATTAACTATAGGGGCTAACTTAGGGTTTATTTGTCTTAGTTTTTGCCGAAAGGGTTTGACTTCTATGACCTCTTGTTTTAAAGGGATGGTATGTCGGAACACATCCTTCCTGATATGCTTTCAATTCATCATATGAGAAGGAAAATACATCCCTATATTCTTTAACCAAGTTTTTTAAGTCGTTCCTTTCCTTTTCATATGTCCCTTTTCCATTTTTTTATCAGTTTTGGGTCTTTATTTGATCCAATATTTATTTCTACGTAATCTCCAGGTTTCATTGAATCAATATTATTTTTTTCTACCATCATGTCTGTCAAAAATTTGCTCGAGTCCAACAAAGCCCCTAGGTACTAGATTATCAAACTGATCACCTTCTCCCTGATACTCTTTACCTTCCTCCTGAAAGCTGACACTAAAGTTGGAAAACTCCTCAACATTATGAAGAAAATTCAAATTTTGTTCATCACTTTGAAAAACCTGCCAATGTTCCATGTTGTCAGGAACAGATGGTCTGAAATTTATCTCTAACTTACCATCACCATTCAACAATTCTTCAAAGGGTTGGAGAGTTGAGGCTGCTACTGCCAACTTGTCTGCCAAGCTATTTTCATCCCTACGAATTGAAGTTAAGTTTAAGGCATCAAAATATTCCATCATGTCCCAGACTACGTTTCTATACTTTTTCAACCTTTTACACTTACAAGCAAATTCATTCTTAACCTGGAGGATTATCAAATCAGAGTCGCCACTTATACTTAACATTTTTATCCCCATATCCTTTGTCATTTCCAAACCAAGTAAAAGTGCTTCATATTCTGCTAAATTATTAGTTGCCTCAAACTCCAATCTATAAGCAAAGTTGAAATTTTTCCCTTTAGATGAACCTGCACCCTTCCCAACTCTGGAAGGAGCACCGTCAAAGTTCATTCTCCATATCTCATCTACCTTTTCATCTTTTATTTTTTCTTTAAGGGGAGCCAAAAAGGTAGAGTAGCAAGTATAGGTTCCAATATCATCAGTGTTGAAAACATACTCATTCAAGGGCTTCTTAGGGTTTTCAACATGGTACTTTTTCTCCTTTTCATTACGCAACTTTACCCATGAATCTTTTGTTGCAAGTATTGTAGCATAAGTCCAGTCCATTTGGATCCATCCTCCCAAAGTGGCAGCCCACTTTCTGGACAAGAACATCCCCCATTTATCCAACACATCAATTACGAGAATGTCCATGGCTATGTGAATATCTGGGTACTTAGCTAGTCTCACTTGATGATTCAGGATGATTCCCACTACATCCACCTCTCTGGAATCCATAGCACAGACATTTCGATAAGGCCTAGTTTTTTTTAGGTTCAATTGTTCCATTACTTTCCTAGTCATTATATTAGAGGAGGATCCTGAATCAAGCATACAATTATGTAGAAAAAGATTGCCCATCATCAATGATACAGAGAAAGAGGGGTGATCTTCTTTTCTTTTATCCATAGTATGCAATATTACAATCGGATCTTCTTGGACATTATTTAGAGTTGGTTGAGGTTCTTCTGAGGGTTCTTTAAACTTTACCTTTTTGGGAGATGGAGAGTTTAAGGCTTTTAACAACTTTTCTCTTTTTTTTGAAATTTTAACTAGTTCACTTGCAAGGACTGGCACTTTAGCTTTTGGCCACCAAGTTCCAATATCAAGACCTACATCATCTGCAACAGGGGGAGCGGTTACCTTAAGAAAATATTGTTTACTTTTTGAAGTTTCGGGACTATCCCTTCTCTGGTAGGTGATGCCTTTGAACTTAGGCATTTCTTTAATTTGTTCATTCGAAGGCTTAGTACCAAAGTTCTTAGTAAGGTTATCCAATTGTTGACTGTACTCTCTCGCTTGACTCCAGGTTTCTGCGATGGCAGGGTGGAGTTGTCCTACTGTGTTAACGTTCTCTGGCTCGCTTGAATACTGTTCACTATCACTCATCTCTAGAAGACCGTGCTCTAAGATTTGACGGACCATGTAGCAAGTAGACTCTTCATGAAGAGCCTGACAGGATTTGCAATAGGGGATGACTTCCTCAACCATGTTGATGGGATCTAGTTGATTAGGGGGCCTTTTATCTTGCAGGGCTTTCTTCTGAACCCAATTTCCCTTAGGAGGAAAAATGTTCTGACTAGTTCGAGCCCTTTCCATGTTTATTACCCGATTTTGCATCTTTGCCTAATCGACTTATAAAGCCTCCGTCCTATCATTCATTTCCTGCATGTGGTTTGTGGAATCCTTAGCTTTAATTTCCTGTTGCTTAGGAGGGATAAGGGCCTTAGTGTATCCCAGAATGTTTGACTTACCAAAAGATTGCATATTCCTGTCAATTTTAATAGCCATTTCCTGAGCCATCAAAAGAGTAGTAGGGTCTTTATCTCTGAGTTGGTGCTGCATTTCTCCACTAAGAGCTTCAATGTAGTAGACTAAGATGGACTAGGCAATAGGCTTATAGTCAGTATGGATGGCATTTGTCAGATCTGTGAATTTCTCGTTGAATTCATCCATTGTTTCATTCTCACTTCTTTTTATGGTGGTTAAAGCAGCTAACTGATGTCGAGGCTCTTTCTTTTCACCAAACTTGTTGGTAAATGCAGTTTTGAAAGTTGCAAGAGTTGCGAAGGAGTTGTATGGTAAGTTGTTGAACCAGTCACCAGCATCTCCATCCAAGGAAAGAGCAAAGCGTTTCGTATACACATCCTCGTGTCTATGTGCAAGATCACTGATATAGGCGCTAATACATCTGGAGAAGTTTTTTACATGAAGACTTGCATTGATGGCATCAATGCCAGTGAACCTGGGCAGTTTGTCAACAACTTTATCTAGTAGAGTGTGAGGTTGACCTGCTATCTGAATGATGTTAAGGGCACTGAAATATTCACTCTTTGGATTCATTCTTTTTCTTTTAGCAATCAAATAAAGGCAAAAAAATTGAAATAAAACTATATTAACAAAGTTCTTATGAAAGCAAAAGACTAAACTTCCTATTCTACTCTAAGCAATTACTATGCATGTATAAATTAAAGAAACAAAACAAAGGACGATACAGGCTTCCCCCAAATGGGGGAAGTAGGGTGTGGGAGCCTTTATCCCACTTGCTCTTTATTAACTTACTTACAATCTCTTTTTTTCTTTTGAGGAATACTTTTTTGTCCTTTTGAAGCTAGGATCAACAAAGTTTCCAATTTTTAGAAGAAGTGGTAAAAAAGAAATGAGAGTTGGAAGGGGGGTTGGAATGAGCCCTTTTTTATGATTCAAGTCTTTGCATGTGCCTCCAAAACTCTTCTTTCCTCAAAGATGAGTACAAAAACCAGCCAACAAAAACTCAAGAAAAAGTTTGCATGTTAGCCAAAAATGCATAAAAGTGTAAGATCTAGTACTTGCAAATGATAAGAATAATACGCTACTTAAAGTACTAAAACTAAACAAGGCTAGATCTAAGAGATAGAATGATAAGCTTGAAAATTTACATCTACTTGTTATGAAATAAAAAAGAAGTAACCGAAAAGCAATTATTTTTTAAGTTTGAGGATGAAGAAAGAGGGTTTCAAACCCAAGCTTGAACAAATTTGAGCATGGAGAGAACCTGTGAGATTAGATAAGATAAGATAAGATAATTTTATTAATGTCCACAAATGACCACAAAGTAGGTCAACAGGACTGTCGGTTACAATGATGGATTATGCATGTGGGAGGATCAAATGATCTCCCTTAAAGAGAAAGGAAATACAATATAAACAATGAAGTAAACAGAAGTAAAGATAATCAAGTCGATCTAGGCTGAAGCATGGGAGAGTTCCTGCTCTGATACCAAACAAGTAGTCATGTCCGGGGTCGAAGGAGCTCAGGTGGACAAGATCTAGGATCCGAAAAGACCGAGGAAGGTTTGGTACTCCTAACATCTAAGGCTGAACGAAGAAAACTGAGAGAACTGTAAAAGTGTTTGTTGTCCTGTATCAGGGCCAGTAGGCACAAGTCGCCTTCTAGGATGCTGTCAGTGGGATTTGGATGGTCCTGGGCATCTCCTGGAGGGAGGCCTGGTGCGGAGCTGCCACTAAGATCTGGTGGGTCGAGAGCCCCCAACCTTTACTGATCTGGGGGTAGGATCGATATCAGGGTCAGTAGATCTCTTCATGCCCCTAGATGCCGGTAGCGTGTCGAAGAACGCGGTAATTAGCTATGTGGTGTCTAGTCTAGTGGGAGGCTGGAGGATCTAGGCTCGGAACCTGAGAGCCTTTTGAATATAAAGCGCTAGACATCTCTGGTCGGTGTATCTGAAGAAAGCGGCTAGATTTTGGGGTCCTGTGAACAAGCAGTGGAAGCGTCCTCTGATCTCATAGTAGACAGGACACCTGAAGATAAAATGTGACTCGGTTTCCACTTCCCGTAGGTGGCACAGTTGGCAGATCCTATCTGATCTATCAATCTGGTGGTCTGAGTCTACCCGGAATCTATGTGATCCTACTCTGAACTGTCGGAGAGGGATCCGAAGGGCATGCATCCAGTGACGAAGCGTATACTTGGGCCGGACAATGAGCCCGTCTTTGATCTCCAGGAAATGTTCAGCATAAAGGACCATCTTAGGGTGCAATCCTCCCGGAGGATTGATCCAGGTGACCTGAACGAAATGCTTGTAAATATCTTCTATGATGATCTTATTCAACTCTTGTCGGATAGGTAGAAGATGACCCAGGGCATCTAGAGAGTACTGGAACGGGGGAAGACGATCTAACTAGATCCCCACTGAAGCAAGAAGGCTCGAGACCCCTGTGAACCAACATTTGGCCCTACCTGGGTGGGTAGCACTGGCAATAGTATGGGCAGAGCAATAAGCTAGATACGGGTACCTATCTCGACCTTTTGAAGAGTCGGCTAGCCCTCGGATTCGATGTATGAAGGAGACCAATCTGAAAACTGTCACGAGACGGAAGGGTTGGGCTCCAAATTCAGCAAGAATGATTTGTTGTGGCACTATCTGCTTGCACCTGATGATACGTCAAAGAAGGAGGATCTGAACTCTTTCAATCGATGCCCAATCTGACTCTAGTAAGGAAGGCCCCCAGATTTCTGATCCATATAAAACGATGGGGCAGATCAAAGTATTTAGCAGGTCCATTTTGGATGAGATATCCTAGAAGTGGTGACGGAAGCACTGTCTCTCAAGGAGGGCTAGAGACCCGTACCCCTTGTTGATTCGAGGCTGGAGGGTCGAACGAAGACTGAAGCGGGGCCCAGAAAACTTCACTCCTAAATAAGTGTAGGTACTAGTGATCTCAACTTCCTCCCCTTTGAATAGGAAACGAAAGTCAGAGGTTTTCTTTGTCCCATTAAAGATCATAACCTTTGTTTTGCCCAGATTCACCATCAGTTTCCGAAGCTCGCAGAACAGGGCTAGAGCATCCAGCTGTCTTTGCAAACCTTCCGGGGAGTAAGAAAGGAGTACAATGTCATCAGCGAAAAGCAGGATAGAGATCAAGACCCGGTGAAGGAGGCATCCATCTGTTTCCTTTGTGTGCTCATGGAGGAAGGCTTCTAGCTCGTCAATGTAGATTCCAAACAGAGTGGGGGAGAGCAGGCAACCTTGCTTCACCCCAATGGTGCTGCGGATGAACTCGAATAACCCTCCTGCTGTGCAAAGGCGGCCCCGAACGAACTCGTATAAGCGCATAATGGCTGTCAAAAGGATCGGCGAGACGCCAATGTTTCTGAGTCGCTATAATAAGTCCTCTCTCGAAACTAAGTCGAATGCTTTCCAGAAGCCTACAAAGCAGCAGTAGACTTTCGAGGAGCAGTGACGTGCCTCCTAAATCACGGCTCGGAGAGTAAAGATGTGATCGATAGTCTGATGTGTAGGTCTGAACCCTGCCTGACCCCGAGCTCTAAGATTTCTCTGTTCAAAGTCCCTGGAAAGCTTCATATGAAGAACTGTAGCATAGAGTTTTGAGAACGTGTGGCCTACCATGATCGTTCTGTAGTTGTTAGGTTCAGAAGTGGCTCCAGACTTGTGAATCAGGTGGATGATATGATGAGACCAGACCGATGGAAATCCTTCACGCACTACGTGATTAAAGAGATCAGCTAAGTAACTAACCAAAACTCGGAGACCCTGCTTGAAGAACTCTGCTTGGTATCCTTCCTCATCTACTGATTTGCTACTGCTCATCGCCCGGATGGCTTCTGTGACATCATTGTTGGTGAAAAGGCTGCAGGAGGAGGGGGGGGAAGCCACATGAATATCAACCTAGCCAGGAATATCATAGAGCTTGGAGACAAGAAACATTAGAAAAATATGGTGAAGAAAGATAAGATGCAACTAAGCTCCGATCTTTACTTCACGTTTGGTGATCTGCTAAGCTACAAAAACCCTTCAAGCAAGTGATTAGATCTAGTATGCATAAATCAAATAAGAACAAAAGAGCATTAGTATAACTGAATACAACATGCAACTCTTAGATCTTATGTAACTACACATAAACAAGCAAGTTGAAACTTCAAATGCCTACTCTATGGATTAGAACATAATCTTCTAAGCTAGAAAATACAGCATGCATAAACAGTAAAGGCTAGCCAAAACTGGCTAACTCTGGAACAAACTGAACTTCTAAACTCTGGAAACGAACATGCATCATGTTCCATAACTGGTGGCTCAATAGAAAGTTCAACTATTTTACAAAATAGTTGGTAATAGATCTCGGTAGCAGTTGAACCAACATGCTTCCCACCACTAAGATTTATGGAGCACCACTTGCCAAAAGTACATGTGGATGAGGTTTGGTGGAACACACATGCACACCAACTTCAAACCTAGACAATTGCAACCTATTACTTTATTGATAGGTTCAATGAAAACGTACTGACTACAACAATAAAGCACACAAAAAAGTTTGAACCTCGAATGAGAGTAGAAGGCAAGTCTATCGATGTGGAAAGCACACTTCGTAGATGAAAGAGTATCCACATTTCTTCTTAGTTTCCCTAGGGGATCTAGCAAACAAATGGTATAAAGTTGAAGAAGACAAGGGAGAAGCAAGGACTAGACGGTATGAAGAAAAAAAATTGTTGATACTTTTCTCCTTTCAAACAAAAGACTATTGACTTGTGTAACAACTCGTGCAAGCACTAACCAGTTGAGAACATGAAGGAATACATTGAAAAACCAACCAAATCAAGCGATATGAAAGGCAAAGCGAAGACAAAACTTGAAAATATGGTAGGTATACCATCAGCCAGTTCCATTATACTTCATCCAGCTTCATCAAGCTCCAAAGAAATATCTTTGGAGCTTGGAATATTATTGCTTTGGATGTTTGTCATTGTAGCATATGAGATAATGCCAAAGTATTAGCGACTTTATTCAATCCAATATTGTAATAGTCCGCTGCTTCAAGATCAAATCAGCCTATTCCACAAAAGATCCCTTCATTCCCTTCCCATTCCTAACAGCATATGTATATAATGCTTACAGATGTCATACCTACAACTAGATGGTGTGTGTGGTTAAAAGTCAGATATGATTGTGTCCATCTTGAAAATAATTTCTACAACTATAAAAGTAGCATATGTCCATCATGTACATCTTAAAATTTATTAATGAATCGCCTATGTCATCCTTTGAAATTATCCCCTCAAAATTTGGGGATCTCTCCAACTGTCACAACTCACAAGAACAACACAGTGAAATATAGGATAAGTATGTAATAAACAAGTCAAGATAAAAGTTAGAAAAGCGTTTCAAGTTTTGTAGTTGAATGAGGGAAAAGGAAAAAATAATGTTGAGATTTATTATGACATGGTGACTAAGGTTCAAGCTCTATGCATTGTCCAATGCTGCTCACCTGCACTCTTGGGTTCTGGAAATCATCCATAGCTCCAACCAGAGCAGGTATAACTTGTTGATATTGTTGTTGTTGCAAATCCGGACTCAAATCTGTTGAAAGTAGACCAATTGCATGAATGGCAGCCCAACGAACTCGCGCATGCAAATCGTGGAATAAGTTCAAAATCATTGTGACAACGTGCTCAAGATCTTTTCTCATCTCCTGAAAAAATATATAAAAAAAGACGTCAATAACATTCCATTACTGAATCCGTATAGCTTGAAGCATAATTGAAAATCATATAAAGTTTAAACTAATGCAATGGATGAGGGATCAATCAATAGAACAAAGGAAATTTTGAATCAAGAATCATTGAAAATGATATTCAACTGAACCTGGTGGGAACAATTATCAATCAACCCAATCCAAATAACTCAAGCATTCAATCAATATCACCAAATGCAAATGCAGATGAATAAGCACAGACCCACCTAAATCAAGCTTTGACATGCATTATGAACACATCTAAATCTAGGTCTGATGTGCATTTTGAATTTGAACCCATTTGAATCTAGGTTTGATATGCATTTTCAATTTGAACGCATTTATATCTAGGTTGATATGCATTTTGAACCCATCTAAATCTCAATCTAAGTCTGATATGCATTTTCAACAAATTTAAATACATGTCTAGGTCTGATATGCATTTTGAATACAAACCCATCTAAATCTAGGTCTGATATACATTTTGAACCCATCTAAATAAACATTTGAGATGCATTTTGAGATAGTGAGAAACTCAAGGTTGCATACATTTTGAGTTTGAGTTCAAATATTTCATTTGTGTGAAGTGGAGACATGCATCTTGACAAACTCAAAAGTCCAATTTATATATCATATTCAAACTACTGCCCAACCAACCTCAGTTCAATGCACTAAACACATGCAAAATGGAACCTAGTCTAGTTAAGGTAAAGACCCCCAATGACCTATGGATAGACCTCATTGCAACCAACCTCGATCCAATGCACTAAACACACACAAAATGGAACGCATGCTAGTTAGGCCAAAGACCTCCACTGGCCTACGAATAGACCACATCCCAAACAACCTCAGTTCAATGCACTAAACGCACACAAAACGGAACCTAAGATAGTTAGGGTAAAGCCCCCATTGCCCTGCAAATAGATCACATCCCAACCAACCTCAGTACAATCCACTAAACGAACACAAAATGGAACTCAAGCTAGATAGGGTAAAGACTCCCACTAGCCTATGGATAGATCACATCCCAACCTACTTCAGTTCAATGCACTAAACACGAAAAATGGAACCTGGGCTAGTTTGAGTAAAGAACCCTAGAGATAGATCACATCCCAACCAACCTTGTTTAAATGTACTAACCACACACAAAATGGAACCTAGGCTAGTTAGGATAAGGACTCCACTGGCCTATAGATAGACCACATCTGAATTGACCTCGGTTCAATGCACTAAACACACACAAAATGGAACCCATGCTAGTTAGGGTAAAGACCTCCATTAGCCCACAAATAGGCCACATCCCACCTCGGTTCATGCATTAAACCATAGTAACAATAATCGAGTACAAATATGATTCGATACAAAAAATTACGTAAAGAAAAAATATAGTACAACTAAAATACGGAAGTAGACATCTCATAAATATAAAAACATGTAGTTTTTAAATTTAAAAATATACATAGGGGAGGTAGGCGCAAGGGGGATAATTTTTTATCCTGGAGGAAACATAGTTAATTATTTTGCCAGGGGATTAGGAGTCAAAACCAACAATGAAGTAGAATGGTTGGCGCTTCTCCATGGACTTGAATTGGTATTTACTTTGGACATATCAAAATTGGTTGTAATTGGAGACTCCTGGCAGGTGATCCAAAAGATGAGGTCTAGGTATAATAATGGAGTCCCTGGATGTCAAAGGATATGTTATCTTAGTAAACCCTCTGAAACCATTTTTCTTCATGTCTTAAGAGCTAACAATGGCATTGCAGATAAATTAGCAAATCAAGGAGTTAAAAATAAGCTGGGTTTGGTGACTTATGCCTTTGAAGGATCTAAGATCAAGCATGCCCCTTGATAAAATTTCAAGTTGGATAGATGATGGTGTTGACATAGGAAAAGCTAGAAATCGCTCTTGCTTCCCTTTATGGCTTAG
Organism: Pseudotsuga menziesii; assembly: GCA_001517045.1. Taxonomy (NCBI): domain Eukaryota; kingdom Viridiplantae; phylum Streptophyta; class Pinopsida; order Pinales; family Pinaceae; genus Pseudotsuga; species Pseudotsuga menziesii. The sequence goes on along the minus strand of LPNX010325213.1, from coordinate 711,937 downwards.
GGGGACGCATTTTGAGAAGCATGCATGTCCCGACTTTATAATCTCCAACTGTCGGCATATTCATTGCATTTATGAAGTCAACCTCTCGGCCCTCAGAGGTGGTGTTCGCACAAGGGGAATCGTAAGGATGTCAAGGAGTATAGTTGGACGCAACCAGGGAGTTGCAAACATGTTGTCTGAATCCGGGAAGAGTTGGAACATTCGTGAATGGTGTGCTGAGTTATTCCTTTGGTCTGTGGAAGAACACTCGAAGCAAACGATGGCTAAGGAAGCACAAATGGCATCGACGAAGTGTTTTGCAGCAGTGAAGAATGGTATTGAAAGTTTCAAGGTTTAATTGCGAAGAGTAATGGATGTAGTCAATTTAGGTGTGCAGGCAAATAGGGAAGCTGCAGTTGATATCCATTACATTTCAAAACAGCTCTCTTGTCAATGTTGGTTTTTGTGCAACTTCGGAAGTTATTCTTATTGTAATTTTAATATATTGTTTTGTACCTCCTACGGGAGATCATACTGATGTAATCATTCATGTAAACCCTTGAAAGAATCAATGTAAACCCTAGGGAATTTTCTATAAGAAAAAGGACTAACATAAAATCATTTTTTATTATTTTTATTTCTCCCCAAGGGAAGTCGGCCCAATTAGGGTTTAATGCATGTTTTGTAAAGTGTATAAATAGAGAGGTTGGGCACCTCATTTGGACACACAGAGAAGCAAGCAAGTTCGTTAGTCAAGGAGAAGTTCGCTCCAGCAGTAAGAAGCATTCTTTTTCTGGGGTTTTCTATAAGAGAGACTTTCTTCTTTCTCTCTCTCTTCTTGTACTCTATTCTCGGAATTGATCATCTCTATACGAAGGATGTTGGATTTTCTCTCAATTGGGTTTCCTAGGATAAACTCTTGTGTTCTTTGTTTTTGTGCTTTGTCTTCCTTCTAGAGATCCTATTGTTTATATGCAATAAAGTTATACTGCTATAATCTTGTAAAAATATAACATGGTATCAAAGCAGTTCTAGAAGAAGTCGTTGTCAGGAACTAGGGCTTTCTATGTGAAGGCCTTCCCTCATCATTTCTAGAGAAAAAGAGACTTGGAAAGTTCGTTCTAGGGGAGGCACATCTTCTGGTGAAGGAAGAATCATTTCCCGAGAAGTTTCATTTTTTACCTAATTCCGTTGCTGCAGCTACTGCGAAAATTAGGGTTTCAAGTTTTGCGTTGATCAGTCCACATTTTTGGCTCAACCTCACCATCCATCAACTCGCCTTGCTAGGGTGCATCTAGTTGTGAGGTTAGTTTCACAAAATTACAACTTTCATTTTTGACCTAGCTCCTACTAGGGTTTCAGGTTTTAGATCTGCAAGCAAGATGATTGTAATGAAGGTTGAAGATCGTCTTGATGGAGCCACCAACTTCATCTCTTAGAAGTCTAGAGTTCTTCTCATCTTGGAAGAAAATGACCTCTTAAAGTTTGTCAATGAGAAGGTCCCAAAAGAAAATGATCATCTCTATACAAAGGATGTTGGGTTTTCTCTCAATTGGGTTTCCTAGGATAAACTCTTATGTTCTTTGTTTTTGTGTTGTCTTTCTTCTAGAGATCCTATTGTTTATATGCAATAAAGTTATACTGCTATAATCTTGTAAAAATCTAACATGGTATCAGAGCAGTTCTAGAAGAAGCCATTGTTGAGAACTAGGGCTTGCTATTTGAAGGCCTTCCCTCGTCATTTCTAGAGAAAAAGAGACTTGGAAAGTTCACTTTAGGGGAGGCGCATCTTCTGGTGAAGGAAGAATCAAATTACGAGAAGTTTCATTTTTTACCTAATCATGTTGCTGCAGCTACTGTGGAAATTAGGGTTTCAAGTTTTTAGCTGATCAATCCACAGTTTTGGCTCAACCTCACCATCCCTGAACTCGCCTTGCTAGGGCGCATTTATTGTGAGGTTAGTTTCACAAAATTACACCTTTAATTTTTGACCTAGCTCCTGCTAGGGTTGGTTTAGATCTGCAAGCAAGATGATTGGAATGAAGGTTGAAGATCGTCTTGATGGAGCCACCAACGTCATCTCTTGGAAGTCTAGAGTTCTTCTCATCTTGGAAGAAAATGACCTCTTAAAGTTAGTCAATGAGAAGGTCCCATAACCAGAAGCTGAAGAGGACAAGTCGCAGTGGAGGAAGAATGATGCCCGAGCAAGAAGAATACTAATGGACTTAGTCAAAGACCACTTGGTTCCTCAAATTTCACAAAAGAAGACAGCTAGGAAGATGTTCAAAACCCTAAGGAAGCTATTTGAACACAGTGGCACCAATGTGACTCTCACATTGAGGAACCAGCTATCAAACATGAAGATGACCAAGTCTAAATCAATATCCTCATACTTCATGAGGATCACAGAACTCGGGGACAAGTTGAGATTCAGTGGAGAACCTATTGAATATAAGGAGCTTGTCATGACTACTTTAAATTGGATTCCACCATCTTGGGAATCTTTCATCCAAACCATCAATGGACGCAACAAGTTGCCCAAATTTGACAAACTATGGGCAAATTACACTCAGGAGGAGACGAGAATTGCAGCAAGACAAAGACTTCATTACACCCACAACCTGAAGAGAATCAAGTATTCATAACCCATGCCAAGAAAGGCAAGGGAAAGGGAAGAAAATCTCATCACCACAAGTATCAAGGTAGAAGACCAAGCCCTTCTCAAGATTAACAAGAAAAGGAGAAGGATCTATCACAAATACAATGCTTCAGATGAAAGAAATATGGATACTATGCAAACAAATGTCCAAGTTCAAGCAAAAGAAAACATGATGCCTCAACAGCTAGTGTAAAAGAAGGTCATCATCACAAGAAGCAAAGGAGTGAAGACCGTACAAAATTCTTCTTCATATCAACATTATCAGGTATTGTTCCCACCACTAGTGACACTTGGCTCATCAATAGTGGTGCTTCCAGGCATATCATAAGATACAAAGAAAATCTTTCAGAAATAGTTGAGAAAGAATCTCATCTCCGTGTTGTACATGGAGATGATGCCAATTATACCGTGAAGGAAATTGGGGCTACCTCCCTTCAACGAGAATCTAAAGATATGTTACATTTGAGTAATGTGTTGTATGTGCCTGGTATGAAAACAAATCTTGTCTCTGCTTTGGAAGACAAGGGATATAAATTTGCATTTTCATATGGGAAAGTGCTTGCTTGGCATAAGAACTCGGCATTAGACACAGCGAAAGAAATTGGAGTAAGAGAGGAGAGACTATATCGATTGAACACTCCACCATCTCAAGCACTAGTTCATGACTCCACCAGCATGGGTGAACTATGGCACAGATGTTAAATTTTCAGCATTAGCATAAACTTTATAAATTTGCAGATAAACATAAATAGATCAGCAGTGTAGTAGAAACACATTCAGCACATAAGCACACATGGACACAATATTTTTCACTGGGGAAACCTTCAAAGGACAAAAACCCCAAAAGCATTAATAGCTCATCTCATAAATGAGATGGCTTAAGAAATTCTTCAAAAAGTTCCTCAAATCCAGATCTGGATTTTGACCACAGTAACTGTAAAATTCATCAGTAAAAATTAAACTGATAATTTTACCCACAATTTCCAGAATTACAGAAAATTACCAAATTAGGGCTTTCTCAGAAAAACTGAGATTTTCTCTCTCCTGCCTGAAAATATCATACTGCCTGAAAATATCAGCCTGTCTGAAAACTGCCCAAAAATATCAGCCTGCAAACTACCCGAAAATATCAAACTGTCTGAAAACTGCCTGAAAATATCAGCCTGCTGAAAACTGCCTGAAAATATCAGACTGTGTGAAAACTGCCCAAAAATATCAGCGTGCTGAAAACTGCCCGAAAATATCAGGCTGTCTGAAAACTGTCTGAAAATATCAGACTGCTGAAAATTGCCCGAAAATATCAGACTGCTGAAATCTACCCAAAAAATGGAATGATGAAGATAGCTGTGCAAAAATGCTGAAGATGGACTTTGCTGATAAAACCCTAGCTAAGGGTTTGAACATAAGATAGTCTTCTTCTCCTATGAGAGCAAAAGTGTGTGTAACAAATGAGAAGGCTTGAACTTCTTTTATAGCCTTTGTTCACCTCTAAGTGGACAAGATTAGGAAAAATAAAAATAATAATATTTTTATTCTTTCCCTAATTTCACTTTCACTTTTACCAAAAAATGTACTTTTATTTTTCCTTTGACTTTTATAATAAGTCCTTTAATTAAGAAAAATAAAAATAATAATATTTTTATTATTTTCAGAATTTCACTTTCACTTTGACCAAAAATGTACTTTTTTTTTCTTTGACTTTTATAAGAAGTCCTTTTAGGTGGACAAGATTAAGAAAGATAAAAATAATAATATTTTTATTCTTTTCCTAATTTCACTTTCACTATTACCAAAAAGGTACTTTTATTTTTTTCCTTTGACTTTTGACTTTGGCCTTTTACCAAGTGCCCCTGTGGTCATTACCTGTGGTACCTTTTTTTTTATTTCAAAAGTACATCATCATAAACCAAGAGAGTTATTAATGCTTTTATCTCACACACTGTGTGACACCTAGATTTGGTACCAGGGTAACTTAACCAAGGGTAGCTAATCCTTGGAGAAGCACACCAAGCCTATAGATCAAGGGTCAAAGTGCCACACACATGCCCGGACCCAGTCTAGGGCTTACAGTGTCTTCATTCTCCCAGAGAATGGCTACTCAGAACTAAGCTGAGTCTACCAGTCCTAGACTGGTCTACATCGTGGTCCCGGACTAGATGTCTACTCAACACAAGGTTGAGTCTACCCAGGGCAGATCTGGGTTTATATCATGGTCCCAGACCAGATATCTACCATTCAACAGAATGGTCACTCAACACTGGGTTGAGTCTTCACCGTGGTCCCGGACCAAGTGGTCCCATTCTCCGAAGAGAAGGGCTCTCGATGCTGCTCAGAAAATCAACAACAGAAGGTTAGCTCACATCAACTATAGAGCTCTCCCAACATTAAGAAACATTGTGACAGGTCTACCAATACTTCACATGGACCATGACGGAGTCTGCAAGGGATGCGCACTTGGCAAGAATACCAAGGGATCTTTTCCGAATAGTGAGAGTAGATCCAAGAAAATATTGGATCTAGTGCACTCCGACTTGTGCGGTCCTATGACTGTTGCTTCACTGGGTGGTTACAACTATTATGTAACATTTATTGACGACTACTCTCGGAAGACTTGGATATACTTTATTAAGACCAAGGAATCCAAGGAAGTGCTTAGCAAGTTTAAAGAATTCAAAGCACAAGTCGAGAACCTGTCGGGAAAGAGGATCAAGACTCTGAGATCAGACAATGGTGGAGTGTTGCGCTGACAAGGATTGACCACTGGGTCACATGGCTCCATATCCTGTTTACAAGATATGGTGGCCTTTGCTTCAGCTACGAGACACTCGTCTTCATTCGTAGCCACTTTGGACACCCTCGTGGCACTTCAGTCAGTGGGCACCTGCTCTCCCTGGCCTTATCTCCTAAGAGGAAAGACACCCTCCATGCCAGGCATTTTCATGCTTTGAGGAGGGCATTGAGGGTTTTACAGCATTCGAGGGGTTAGATGGGGTATAACGCCCTCCATCTAGCTCACTCCAGCCTTTCGTTTGGAGTGATTCGCTTATTTGAGCGTGTTTTGGCACCTGGGGGTACAAATACCCCAGGTAGCCTACCTTGAGCCTACCTTAGGCTATATTTTGTTATTATTTTCTTTTAATTTTCAGTTGATCTTTTATAATTTCAAATTGACTTATTTTAAGGCATGTAGGCCTGGATATTTTAAAAAGTGAGTGTGAGATCATATAAATAGATCTCCTCACTTTCATTTTAAAGACAAAAGTTATGGGATAATACACTATGCACTTGTTTTACCCCTTCTAGGGCTCTTGGATGGATGCGCTCCTCTTGAGGAAGTTTGTCTGGGATAATGCAAGCTTTTTCTGGTAATTCTTTGGTGAAGTTCTTTGCTTGGTGAAGTTTTGATTTGTTGGATGAACACGAGCACAAAAAGGTCAGGCTTCTCATCTTTTTGTTTGTATGTTGGTGGATGTGCATGTTCAAGTCTTAGTGGTAACCCTAGTGTTGCACTTTTTCCTAGGATAGGCCATTACCTTTCATTCTTGTCACCTTAGAAAACTAAGGCATGTCTCCTTGTGAGGGTGCCCTAAGGCTTCTCCTTAGTTTTTTTACGTTAGTTGCTTGACCTAGGAACTCTTCCTCTCTAGGTTAGCCATCCTCCCTAGATGCCCTAGGTTGTGGTAGGGCTTTTTGCTCACACATTTTCTCTTCTAAAACAAACCTAGTTCTAGGGTTAGTTTAGGATTAGTTTTAGGTCAAATTTAGGTCTGCAATTTTATGTTAGAAAAACCCTAAAAATAAATAAAAAAATTGCACTTTTGGGCCTCCCTAAAATTTCGGCCACCTTCCCTATAAGTTCGCCCTGGCCTCTAAATCCCTAAAAACCCTAAGGCGGAATTATAGGGAACCCTAAAAATACAAAAATCTCCAAATTTTCCCTAAAAGGCCCAAAAACAGTCTTAATTCTGCCCTAAAAGCCCTAGCCTAACTCTAGGAACCTAATAGACCTTTCCTAACCCTCGCTACCCTCTCCTAAGACCATTCTCTACCCTCGTTGCTACACTTTTGGCCCCCACATAATCCCTTTTGCTACCCTCGCAGCCTTTCCCCTTACCGCGGATCTGCTTCTAGGAGCAGTCCAAATCCTTGGCCTACTCCTGAACCTTGTCCTAAATACCTCGGCCCTCTCCTTTCTCTCCATCCCATGGGCCTGTCCCTAGTGGTTGTTCCTTCGTGACAACCTAAAATATACTCTAGGGCTGCCCTTTACAGCGGCAGCCCTTGCCCAGTACCTGCACACAAACGAAATGGCAATGGTTAGATCGTGATATAACACTTAAAGTGGATTGTTGGCACAAATATACATACTTTAAAGTGGGTAAAATTGTTTGGTTAAGGCCCAGTTACATGCTGAATACTAATTTATGTTGCCAAGATACTCATACTGTTGTTAGTTAATGTTATACTGTTAACAACTGACACTATAATGCTGCTGTGAATTGATGATTGAATGCATATTGTTTGCACACGATTTGCACATGCATTAAGTTCCAGGGCTTAAAGCGGATGGCATTATTTATTGAGATGCTACATGTACTACAGTGAATACTTGTTTGTATGCTGATACTGATACTTGCTACTGATACAAATAACACCACTGTATGTTGCATGGTTTAGGATTGGATTGATTGCTTGATAATTACATGGTTGTTCTTATGTTAAGACAAATGCCTAACTAACTACATAAGCCTGGTATATACTGCTGCACATTGCTTATGATTTTGCATGCTAATGGACATATGCATTTAGCTTTCGAAAATTAATACGATAATGTGGTGATTTGGTTATTATGATTTCTTATGCTAAGTCTGTAATAAGTCTCTAAAAACACTTGAATGATACTTACTGTTGTCTTAATAACTGATAAGCATTGTTGTATATAACGTGGCAAATACACATTCATGGTCGTTATTCACGCTGCTATACTGATAATAACTGCTGGTTCAAACAATACTTTGCAACTTCAACCTTAAGTTAGCTATTTCAACTAAGTGCATGCGCCTTCATGAATGCAAATTGTACAATTGATACCTTAGTTATACTGCTATTCATTGTTATTGTTTCAAATGTTCAATGATGATACAAACACTTAATGAGAAGACACACATGCTTGTTGCTTAGTGGTAACTGCTTATACTTAAATGTGTTTGTTGTTACATAGTGGAATAAGGTTAACCTTTGGGCTAATATAATGTTGCGATAATAATCACACAATCCATAAGTTTCCTTCACTCGTTTACTAGACTCCATAAGGCACTGATCCACTAACGTCCTCGAAAGAGAACATCTTTGGTGTTGTAGTGTCTTTGCAGAGTCAAATAGGGCTCTCCCCTAGGAGACTTAGGCTTCCAAAGCAGTTGGGAGAAGTTGACTAAGGTGACAGTGGTTATTTCATCCCCACATGCTTACCGGTGGCTTGGACTGTCATTACCGATAACAGTGGACAGTATACATCCACCAATTTTAATGATTTTTTAAGTAAGAATTAAGAGGGAGCTTACAGTTCCCTACAACCCTCAACAAAATGGGGTTGCTAAAAGAAAGAATCGAACAATTGTGGAGGCAGCCAAAGTCATGATACATGACCAGAGTCTACCAATGTTCTTGTGGGCGGGTTGAAGCTTCCAGAACAGCTGGCTATGTACAAAACATATGCCCTCATAGAATCTTGAAGAACGTGACTCCAAAAGAAGCCTTCATAAGTGTGAAGCCAGAAGTGGGCCACCTTCGTATCTTTGGTTGTCCAGTTTACATACATGTGCCCAAGGAGAAAAGGACGAAATTGGAGCCTTCGGGATAGAAGGGGACTTTCGTGGAATACAGTGAGCCTTCAAAGGCATACAGAATTTACGTTCCACAACCAATGCAAATCGAAGTTAGTAGGGATGTGCCTTTTGAAGAAGAAATGGTTATCCGAAAAGGAAGAGGATTTGACATGAAGATCGATGACAATGAAGAGATGAGACCATCTCCCCCTCCATCAATACAGAGAGAGTTGCCAAAGGAAGAACTGATTGACTCCATTGATCCAATTGATGCTCCCACAAACATTTCAATAGGCCAGAAGAGGCCTGGATGGGCACAACAGACGGTGCAGGATGTAGAGGGTCATGAAGCTCCACATGGTACTTTTCGGGAAAGCAAAAGACCTCAGAGATTCTCAAGTTACGTAGCATTGATGAGTCACATCATTTACTCAGAAATCAACTACATATGAAGAAGAATTCAGGCACCAAGTTTGGAAGGATGCCATGTTGGAAGAATATCAATCCATCATGAAGAATGATGTATGAGAGGTTGTTCCGAGACCTCAGGGGAAGTCAGTAGTGACTTCCAAGTGGATTTTCAAGATTAAACATGAAGCAAATGGCAATCCAGAGGATTCTCTCAAAAAGAGGGCGCTGATTACGAGGAAACATTTGCTCCTGTGGCTCGACATACTTCCAACAGGACCACTATTGCTATTGCCTCAGCGATGGGATGGAAGTTGCATCAAATAAATGTCAAGATCGCTTTCCTCAATGGTGTAATCGAGGAAGAAGTTTATATTGAACAACCAGATGGGTTTGTTGTCTAGGGGAAGGAGTCCCACGTGTGCAAGCTGAAAAAGGCTCTATATGGACTCAAGTAAGCACCCCGTGCTTGGTATGGATGGATAGACAAATACTTGGTGAGCTTGTGATTCACCAAGAGTGATGCAGATCCCAATCTTTACTACAAGATTTTGGAAGGTGAGCCACTAATTCTAGTTTTGTATGTCGATGACTTGTTTCTCACCGAAACAAGAAGTTGATTGTATGGTGTAAGAAGAAGCTAGCCTCTGAGTTCGAAATAAAATATCTTGGATGGATGCATTACTTCTTGGGATTAGAAGTATAACAGAGGCAAAAGGAAATTTTCCTAAGTCAAGGAAAATACTCCATCGACATATTGAAGAAATTCGGAATGTTGGACTGCAAGTCCATAGCTACTCTGATGAATGCAAACCTGAAGAAGTTGAGGGACTCAACTTCAGATTTCGACCTAGTCGATCCCACCATGTATCGCCAATTGATTGGATCGTCGATGTATTTGATGAACACCAAACTGAACATATGTTTTGTTGTGAATGCTCTCAGCCAGTTCATGAGTGAGTCGAGGCAGATTCACTGGACTACTGCAAAACATGTACTCAGATATTTGCATGGCACTGTGGGATATGAATTGAGATATGCTCTAGAATGTGACTTGAGATTGCAGGGATTTTCAGATTCAGATTGGGATGGATGCATTGCTGACAGGAAGAGTGCTTCCGGATGTGACTTCAGTTTGGGTTCTACAGTTATCTCCTGGTGTAGCAAGAAGCAGACCTCGGTAGCACTCAATTAGCAAAGGTCGAGTAGAGGGTTGCTAGTACAGTAATTTGAGAAGCAATATGGCTTCGGAAACTCCTTGAAAGATTGTTTAGTCAGATTCTAGGACCAACTGTGATTCACTGTGACAACCAGAGTTGTGTGTAGATGTCAATGAATCTTGTGTTTTCGCGATTAGTCGAAGCATATAGAGATTCGATATCACTTCCTTCATGATATGGTGCAGAAAGGTGCAGTTGAGCTACAGTACGTGCCGACAGATGACCAAACTGCAGATGTTCTTACCAAGCCTCTTCCCAAGACAAAGTTTGAATACTTTCGTGGAAGACTTGGAGTAGAAGAAAATGTATCCCTCCTTGAAAGGGAAAGGTAATTCAGACATCTACCTTGCTTCTACACTGGTGCCTCTACTCTTTCTGGTTTTCAGCCTGGTATGAGAGAAATCTCGTTGGCAGTGAAGACGAACTGGTGGTAGATGGTCGTGTACACTAATGCCTCTGCTCGTCTTGGTTCTCATCCTGGTGTCAGAGAAATCCCATCGACAATAGAGACAGACAAGTAGTAGATGGTCGTGTACACTAGTGCCTCTGCATGTCCTAGTTCTCAGCCTAGTATGGGAGAAAGCCCATCAACAGTAGAGACGAACAGGAAGTAGATGTTCGTGTGAAGCATGTCCAAGTTCTCAGCCAAATATGGGAGATACCCATCGTTAATAGAGACGGACTTGTTGTAGATGAGTACTCTCCAATGGACTGTGAGAGCTGATGGATTCACCGATGGACCGTGTGAATCAAATGTACGATGACTACTCTCCAATGGACCGTGCAGAGTTATAGAATTGATGGATTCACCGATGGACTGTGTGGATCAGACATATGATGATGATGACTCTCCGATGGACTATGCAGAGTTCTAGAGTTGATAGATTCACTAATGGACTGAGTTGATCAGATGCATGATGACACTTCTCGACAGACAGAGATCGTGTTGACAACCTTCAATATGTATAGAGATGATCGAGACAGATGTGTTGTATAGAAGAGAACCAGATGGTCATGATGCTGATGACGTCCGTGATGCTAATATCCGAAGAATATCTTCCTTGTTGAGAGGGAGTGTTGGTTTTTGTACCTCCTACGGGAGATCATACTAATGTAATCATTCATGTAAAACCTTGAAATAATCAATGTAAACCCTGGGGAATTTTGTATAAAAAAAAGGACTAAAATAAAATTATTTTTTATTATTTTTTATTATTTTTATTTCTCCCCAAGGGAAGTCAGCCCCGGTCAGTTAGACAAGTCAGCCTAGTTTGGGTTTAATGTCAGTTTTGTCAAGTGTATAAATAGAGAGGCTGGGCGCCTCATTTGGACACATAGCTAAGCAAGCAAGTTCACTAGTCAAGGAAAAGTTCGCTCTAGCAGTGAGAAGCAGTCTTTTTCTGGGGTTTTCTATTAAAGAGACTTTTTTCTTTCTCTCTCTCTTCTTGTAGTTTGTTCTCGGAATTGATCATCTTTATACGAAGGTTGTTGGGTTTTCTCCCAATTGGGTTTCCCACGGTAAACTCTTGTGTTCTTTGTTTCTGTGCTGAGTCTTTCTTCTAGATATCCTATTGTTTATATGCAATAAAGTTATACTATTATAATCTTGTTAAAATCTAACAATCAAGACTCAAGATTGACGACCTGGAGAGAGATCTGAAGGAACTCATGGGCTCTGTGGATATAATTAAGGATGAGGTTCTAAAATTAGCAAAAATTACCCAATGCATATATTGCCAGAAATCGTCAGAAAATGAAATTCGCCCCATGGAGGAAGCCTCTGTCACTAAGCCAGCTTTTGCTCATTCAGGCAAAGAAGAAACGGTAAAATTCCCATATCAATGATATATAGATGTTTTTTTGTATTTTGATAAACTTTCAGTTTGTAAGGGTTTATCCCTCGTATGTAATGGTCAACTTTAAGCAATGTAGTAGGAGTATCTGCAAGTTTAAAATAGTTTTTGTCATAGTTTTCTTCGCCCAAACTACTGAAGAATACAGACTTATTTTGGCTATGTACTGGATGGTTGTGCACAGTTGTTTTTCTTAATATAAACATTTTCAAGTTCCTTTAAAAAAAAATCAAGATATACATGGTCATTCAAAATTTTAAAGTAATATTAGTTCTTTAGTGTAAGTAACTCGTAACATATCTCATAACCCGATGGGCTAGCTCAAGTGGTCAAGTGCTATAAGTTATGAGCAAAATGTCTCGGGGTCAAATTCTCGAGAAGCTATACATTGCTATATAAGAGCCTCACTTGATGTCCCCATCGAGTTAGCTCTGTAATCAAAGTGAAAAGGTGAGGCCCCTTCGGGTGGGCCCCCTATGCATTGTTCCCGTGGACTTAACAAGCCCCACTGGAGGGTAGGTGAACCACAATATAAAATAAAAATAAAAACTCGTAACATATCTCAAAAAAATTTAATGTTGATTAAGTAATGTGTGTTGCTTACATGTTTACTTAATAGATTACGTGCAAAAATAGTCACAAATTTGTTTTGTCTCCGGATTTTACTTTGTTTTGCTTTGCAAGATCAAATTTTTTATGTGATTTGAGTTTTTATTTATTTATAAAAAAAACAATATAGGTAACGTGTGTTGCTTACATGTTTATTTAAAAGATTACATGCAAAAAATCGTCACAAATTTGTTTTGTCTCCAGATTTTACTTTGTTTTGCTTTGCAAGATCAATTTTTTTATGTGATTTGAGTTTATATTTATTTATAAGAAAAAAAATATAGGTATTTACAATTATTCTAATTCAAATTCCACTTTTATCTTAACAAGTAAATTTTAATAGTAACATTTAGTGTATCTTTAAAATATAAAAATTGTAAATATATTTAAGCATTTAGGCATTACCATATAGTACCCATACTATGTCGAATATTTGCCAAAATTCGAATTCCTAACGAGTTTCCATACAGGTTCCTCCCAATTCAGTGGAATCTTGATACTATGCACTAAACACAAAAATCAAATCGGACTAGTTAGGGTAAAGATCCCCACTAGCCTACAAATAGGCCACATCCCAACCGACCTTAGTTCATGCACTAAACACACACAAAATGGAACCCAAGCTAGTTAGGGTAAGACCCCCACTAGCCTATGGATAGGCCACATCCCAACCTACCTCAATCAATGCACTAAACACACACAAAATTGAATCTAGTCTAGTTAGGGTAAGACCCCCACTAGCCTACTAATAGACCACATCTCAACCAACCTTGTTTCAATGCACAAAACACACACAAAATGAAATCTGGTCTAGTTAGGGTAAGACCCGCACTAGCCTACGAATAGACTACATCCCAACCAACCTCGATTCAATGCACTAAACACACAAAATGGAACCCGAGCTAGTTAAGGTAAGAACCCCATTGGCCTTTAAATACACCATATCCCAACCAACCTCGATTCCATGAACTAAACACACACGAAATGGAACTAGAGCTAGTTATGGTATACCCGCACTAACCTACGGCTAGACCACATCCTAACCAACCTTAGTTCAATGCTCTAAACACACACAAAATGGAACTTGGGCTAGTTACAGTAGAGTCCCACTAGCCTATGCCTAGACGACATCCCAAACAACATCAATTCAGTGCATTAAATACACACAAAATGGAACTTAGGCTAGTTATGACAGACTCCCACTAGACTACGGCTAAACCACATCCCAATCAACCTCAATAAAATGTACTAAACACACACACAAATGAAACCTGGGCTAGTTACGATAGACTCCCACTTCCCAACCAAGCACCCTGGGATAGTTATGGTAGACTAGTGTACAACTAGACCACATTCCAATCAACCTCATTTCCATGCACTAAACACACAAAAAGGAACTGGGTTAGTCATGGTAGCCTCCCACTTCCTAACCGACCTCATTCCAATGCACTAAACACACATAAATTGTAACCTAGGCTAGTTATGCTAGAGTCCAACTAGCCTACGACAAGACCACATCCCAATTGACCTCTGTTTAATGCACTAAACACGCATAAAATGCAATCTAGTCTAGTTATGGTAGACTCAACCTGGCATACAACGAGAACACATCCCAACCAACCTTGGTTGAATGCAATAAAGTTTTAAACATACACAAAATGGAACTTGGGCTAGTTACAGTGAAGTCTCCTAAACCAACCTCAGTTTAATGCACTAAACCAAAAAAAATGAAACATAGGCTAGTTATGGTAAACTCCCACATTTTTTGAAGTATTTTGAAATTAAATTGTATTGGAGTTTAGAAACGTCCCACCATTTCAAATGGACACTCCACCCATCATCATGAGATCTAAACAAAGGTAGACTCCCACTTCCTAACAACCCCACTACAATGCAGTAAACACACACAATGGAATCTGGCTAGTTATGGTAGAATCCTAGTGGCTTATGGTAGACTCCCACTTCCTAACAACCCCACTGCAATGCAGTAAATAAAACACACCATGGAATCTGGGTTAGTTATGGTAGACTCCTAGTGGCTTATGGTTAGACCCCATCCCAACCAACCTCGTTTCAATGTTTTAAATACACACAACGAATAGATGTAGAGCTCATATTCAACACACCCGATGGGCAAATAATATCCACGATGCAAACTCCTGCCCGTAACCATGACGAACAAATTGTAACCGTGATGTTCTCTAGGGAGACTTCTGCCGGGAACCATGAATGGGCAGGTTGGAACCATGAATGATTGACTATTCATGGTTCCATCCAATGCAGAGCCCTACCTAAACCATGGATGGGCAGACTCGAACTGTGAATAATGACGTCCCCCCTTCATGGTTCTAACCTGCCCATTCATGGCACAGGGACTAACCATGTTGCTTAATGTTTTCTCACCTAATGCACTGTCTAGATTCAACGCACCTATTTACAATTCCAACCTGCTCATTCACAGTTCCAGCAAGATTCTGATGTTGCTTCATGTTTTCCCACCCAAAGAATTCAATTCAAAGCACTGTTACACAAGACACACACAGAGAGCTGTAAAATCACCGTACCTCTGCACACCCTTCTGCAATCTGAGCAAGAGTTATCAAACCAGCATGGCGCTTTCGCCAATCAGGATCTGCCAAACAGCCCGGAAGCAACTCCACCGCAAGGGGCACAATAGCTTCCCCTCCTAGAGCCATAGCAAGCCGATCCAAGCACTCCTGCCCTACTTCACAATTGCTCGTCAGGCCAGAATCCCCGTCGTCGCTATCCGCGGCATGCCACAGCGGGTCATCCTCAATGTCGAGGAGCATCTCCATCAACGCCGCAAATAACCGACCCAAGAACTCATGCGGCAGCTTCTGGCGTTGATCCGGGGCCTCGACGAGCCCGACGAGGAATCCGACAGCCACGCGCCTAGTTCCTTCGTCCAGCTCGCCGGCCTCAGCAAGACCAATGAGGAATTCGACAGCCAAATGCCTGATTCCTTCCTCGAGCTGCTCGGCCCTGGCAATTTGCAGCATGCAAGAAACGACATCGATGATATTTTGCCGCAAAAACCTAGGCTCCGACACGGCCAATTCGACAAAGATATCGAGAGCCTCTGTGGCCGCGGCCTCGTTGCCTTCGTTGAGAGCATCGGTTAGGACCCGCATCATGTCGAATACCAGGTCCTGGAAGGCTTCAATGTCGTTAAGAGATTCAGTAAATTTCGCCGTGGCCCTCAGCGCGGCCACGCGGACGTCCATGACGGAAGCGGGGGCCAAGCATTCTTGAAAAACGGAATGCAATGTGACCACGTGCGCATGGATATAATCACAGAGCTCTGCGAACAGAATGAGGGCGGATTCCTTCAGCCTCGGCGACTCGGAGCTCGCAGAGCGAAACATGAAGTCTACGAGCTCCGGCCACGAGGACACGAGAGTGACGGTGGCTAGCTTGGCCACGGTGTCGCAGAGCTTTTTAATTACACCCCACGTCTCTTCTCGCTGCAGGCAGAGGAGCAGCTCCGCCTTGAGAGCGGTGCGGGTGGCGAGGGAGAGGTGTGGCCAGATAAAGGCGGAGCTCTTCTTGTCAAGCTGTTTCCGCAGGAGAACGGCGCACATGGCTCGGGTCTCAGCCTGCGCGCATGAGCGCAACGTGTGGATGAGCTTCAGCACCAGAGTGTCCGGGTGGCGTTGCCTGAACGAGTTGAAGATGGCTTCGGCCTGGCGACGGTTTTCGTTGCCAGGGCTCATCAAGTCCTTTATCAGGATCTCGAATGGCGGATCGTTGTTGGGGTCCATGATAAGCCTCATAGCCTCTGCATGGTGAATTGCTCCTCTTCCTGCTTCGTCCATCGATGGATATGCTTTCTCTGCCTGGCCGGGCTTTACATTTCTGTTCTAACAGGCCTTGATTGCTTAACAATTTGCAAGAATATGATGAAACATTCGAGGGAAAAGGCTGCTCAGTATGCAAGAATCTGATGAAATACTGGACGGAAATGGCTTGATCAGTATGTGTGGGGAATGAAAGATCTTCATGAGGTTCGTTCCTGCTCCTGGTAAAAGAAGTTGGAGTTTCTTTTGTTGGAAAGTTGTCAATACGGAATGAGAGCTTACGCTTTAGCTATTATTAGAACATCATTTAGTTGTCATGGAATGCATGATAAATATAGAATTTATAATACGATTGAAAGTTGTTAAACGTCAACGAAATTGTTCTATGGGGTGGGGCATTCATTTATACAGAGATAAGAATTCTGCAATGACAAAATAAATTGGACATGTAAATATGCTCTTTAAAGTAAGGTGAGCTGAAAAGGAAGTAATCATTATGTTCATGTACAACATTTTTAAAACATTCTTAGTATTTTTTTTTCTCTGGTCCAACTTTCAAGGTAATTGTTGAAAGGGAGTGTTATCTAACCCATTCCACGTTAATTATAGTGGTATGTTGAACTTTTAATGAGTGTATTGTTGTATAAGTCTTTAGTCCTAAAGAAAATATATAAAATGAAGTGAAGGAAACAACTAAGTATTGTGATCTAAAGCATTCCATAAATATAAGAAATGTCTAAATAGGGAGATGTTCGATGAAGTGGAAAATGGCCTTATCCTTAGGGTTTTTAGCCCCCCTTAAAATTAGGGATGGCAAAGTTTGTTGTTTAGCTTTTCAATATGGTCTCATGTGGTGGCTAATATATTCATGTCTCCACTTGAGGTGTTTTGCTTAAAGACTTATGTAGTTTGTTTCTTTAGATGTCAGTATTTTTGTCCCTAACATAACCTTTTCTTTCATGGAAATTGTCTCCTTGATGATGATTTTTACAGGTATTCCTCTTTTTGTTATGTTTTTGTATAGTTATGATGTTTGACATCCATTGTATTCCTAATTTGTCATTCTCCTTGCTAGTTTTTTTTACTTGCATTGCCTTCAAAAATGCCTTTGGAATATTTTTCCCTGTGTTCTTCATAATGCTTCTTGTTTATGATTAACAAATTTGCACATTTGGGCCTTCACAATATGTTTGTAGACTTGATGATTCTCGCTATTAGGATTTAGTTTGTACCTCGTTCTTGCCTCATTAAACCAAGGGTTCACAGGGAATATGTTTGTTCCTCCCACAACTTTTAGTTTGCTTTCATTTCTACAATCCATCAAGCTAATACTTAATGGCTTTCATCAATTGTTCAGAATTTTTATTCATTATTGTTTCTTCCCTAATGAAATCAACTCATGTGGTATTCTTTTGTAGCTCTTTCTAAAATATTTCTATTGTTGATTCTTACTATGTTTTGCATTGGTGATTTCCTTTTTTTTCTCATTATTTTCATCATCTCCTAACTTACCTTGATATATAACTTCCATAAACATTGGTTCATGGTTAGACTACATTTCATCATGGAATGCTCCAATTTTAATTTTGGAGGTGTTATAGGTTGTGTTATGTTTGTGACATAGCCCACCACACTTTGGTCATTGTGCACTAAGCAAAAGCCCCCCTTGAGTTTTTCCACTTGTCTAATACATTAATACATGGAAGTGATCTTCCTTAATTGTTTGACTTCTTTGTCCTCATTCATTGGTTTTCTTTTCCATTCTCGTCATCTTCTACTAGCCACAATGGGTGCTCATTATGTGTAATGTGCTAATTGTAGGTTTCACTTTGTCTATTGAAGTGTCCCACCAACAAGATCGCACTCTTGACTTTAAACCATGTTGTGCATTCACAAGATGATTGTATATTTCTTCATTGTTGAGGTCATTCCTCTTCTATAAATCATATTTTTATAGGTCTAAGTAGTGCATTGCCATAAAAGTATTGGTACTACTATTATTGAGTTCCATCGATATGTATTGGTTGCAAGCATTTAGATTTCTCATGCAAGTATTGTGTTGTAATGTCTCTTTTGTAACATTTGCATGAGAAATCTGCCACGTCCTCCTTTTTCATGAAAACTTCCTCCCAAGTGAAGGTTTTTGTAAGTTTTTCTCTTATTGTTATGTTTTTGTATAGTTGTTTGGTGTGTGACATTGATTGTACTCTTGAGATGTCATTCTCCTTATTGGTTTTTTCACTTGCATTGCCTTCTAAAATGCCTTTCGAAAAAAAATTAATTGTGCTTAGTAATTTTTATTGCTTATCCTTCACATATTTGTGCTTTTGGACCTTCACAGTCTACTATGGACCTTTATATTTTTGCTACCCAAATTTAGTTTGTAGCTTGTTCTTGCCTCGTTGAGCCAAGGGTTCACTAGGACCATGTTTGTTTCACTCACAACTTTTAGTTTTCTTTGGTTTCCACATTCATCAAGTTGGACTTAATGGCTTTCATCGGTTGTTCGCAATTTCCATTTGATGTAATTTCTTCCCTGATGAAATCAAGTTGTGTGGTAATCTTCTCTAGCTCTTGCTGGAATATTTCTATTATTGTTTTTTAATGTTTTTGCATTGTTGATTTCATTATTTTTTCTCCTTATTCTCCTTCTTTCCTAACCCATCTTAGTATTTAAGTTCCACAAACACTGGTTCATGGTCATATGACATCTCCTCATGAACGCTCCAGTTTTAAATTTATGATATGCTAGAACTAGGTGTTATGTGTATTGCATAGCCCAACACATTGTGGTCACTATGTGCAAAGCAAGTTGGCCACCATGAGTTTTCCCATTACATATGATTGTGTTGTGTGCACTACACATGTTAGTGAGCTCTTCTTCAAAATGTGTGACTTCTTTGTCTTCAACCATTCATTTCCTTTTTCGTACCTTGTAGTCTTCTAGTAACTATAATGGGTGCTCATTCTCTATGTAATGTGATAACTATAGGTTTCACATTTGTTTGTTAAAATCTCCAACCAACATAATGTCTATCTTGACTTTAAACCATGTTATGTCATTCATAATATTATTGTAAAATTCTTCATTACTAATTCAATTCCTCTTATGGAAAGTATATTTTTGTGGGGCGAAATAGCACTATTATAATTTTGATGTTTCCAATATGATTATTTTAGATCTTCAAACAATTTGAATTATATCACAATAATCATATGCAATAGGATCGCTGAAAGAAAGACAAGCACAACAACACAATAGACAGAAATATTTTTCCTTTGGGAAACCACAAGGGAGAAAACCCAGAAACTTCTTCAGTATAGATTCATTCAACAAGTAAAATGCTAAACCAATATAAGATGACCCCTAAACATAAGAGCAACTTCTTCTTCTTCCCAACAAACTTCTTCATCTCTCTCTTGTGCGCTTCCTTTAGTAAACTTGCGTGTCCAAACGAGAGGAGTCTCTCCTCTATTTATACTCAATGTGTGAGTGACCTTTTACCCTAACTGGGTAGACTTCTCTTTATAACTAGGCTGACTTATCTAGGCAGACTCAAAATAATATTTATATAATAATTCTTTTGGGTATTATTAACTCGACTTACAATGGAAGATTTACATTGATTCTTACAAGACTTTTACATGACCAAATACAACAATAACATCCCCCGAAGGAGATATAACAATTATACAATAAAAGTACAATAAGAATATATTTCGAAGTTACACAATCTTCAACACTCCCTCTTAACAAGGAAGGTATTCTTCAGTCATGATCGTCATCACTGGACATCATCATTGAATCATTGTTGTTGCAACTCTATACTCAAACCACTGACTTGTGACATCTCTCGAATCTACATGTCATAAGAAATTCTATAGTGCCAGCCCTTTTTCATGATGGATGTATATCCACATATCTCTACAGTGCCAGTCCTTTTTCACATTGGATGTAGCTCCACATATCTCTACATTGACAATCCTTTTTCATACTGGACATATATCTACACACATACAGTGTCAGTCCTTTTTCATATTGGATGTAGCTCCACATATCTCTACAATGCCAATCCTTTTTCATACTAGATGTATATCTACACACATACAGTGCCAGTCCTTTTTCATACTAGATGTATATCCACACACAATGCCAGTCCTTTTTCATACTAGATGTATATCCAAATACAATGCCAGTCCTTTTTCATATTGGATGTATATCCACAATGCACATAGAGTGCCAATCCTTTTTCATACTAGATGTATATCGCCTCATTGCCAACCCTTTTTCATATTGGATGCGCATATCATGTTGAATTTTCTTAATTTGCTTAGATGATATCTTAAAACAAATAGTCACTAGTAGATCATTGAAAGAGCAACAAGCACATAAACACAAGAACACAAAGATTTTCCTCGGGGAAACCACAAGGGAGAAAACCCCACAAAACTTCCTCAGTATAGAACTCAACCATAGTAGTGTAAAACCCAGACAATTGCTTCTCTCTTCTTTCTAGCGCACTAATCTTTCTTTCTCTTGCAAAACAGCTTGAGTGAGTGAGCACAAATGAAAGGGAGCACCTCCCTATTTATATTCTTCAATTGACTTGACCTCTAACCTAACATGGTCGACTTCTCTAACTGACTGGGCCCACTTGTCCAACTGGACACCACAATAACATTTATTATATTAACACTTGGGTACTATTGACCCGAATTACATCCAAAGGTTTACATTGATTCTTTCAATGATACTAACAAGACTAAACTCATCTCCCGAAGGAGGGATACAATCAATACATCTGGAATATCTTCTAAAGTTACAATACTTTAACACTCCCTCTTAACTAGGAAGGTATTCAACCACAACAACAACTGCTACTACAATTGTACAATTATCTGGTGAGTCTCTATATGTCATAGGAAGTTTTGGAACATCATCTTTCATCTTCATCATTGATTCAGCTGGATCATCTTTTTTAATCTTCATCTTTCGTACGTACTCGGGCATCTTCTATTATCTTCTATAGCGTCTTCTGGGTCTTATTCTTAAAGCTATGTGAATACTAAATCATCTTCTATCTCGTCAATGTATGAATACCGGATCATCTTCTAGATTGTCGGTATATAGATATTGAATCATCTTTAGGATCATCTTCTTATAGTATCAATATGTGGATACCGAGACATCATCCGTAACTTAATTATCCGCAACATCTGTACATGAATACTAACAACATCAACAACAATCTCATTAGCATGTTAGTACTAAACTCAAACAACATCTAATGCTAGATCATCATCTGCATTACCAGCATAGAGATGCTAGAACATCGATACCATCATCAATATAGGAATACTGAAGTAACATTCATCAACAATCATCAGTGTAACATCACTAATACTCAATCAAACAACCTATCTATCATTAATATTGAAGCAAACAAGCATCACAACAATATGGAAACAAAACATCTCATTAAACATTCAACAATCATTGCAACAATCATCTCAACAAACATATCAACAATCATCAGTGTAACAATACTGCAACAATCATCTCAACAGACATCTCAGCAATCATCAGTATAAAAATATTGCAACAATTGTCTCAACAATCATCAAACATCTCAACAACCATTATTAACAATCATCAACAATCAACAGTATAAAATATTGAGGATACGTCTTGCCCTTCAACGCCTCGGAGCAACATCACAGTAAGTTCTCTAGTAGATCCATCTGGGCATTTTGTCTAACCTACTAACTCTTTTGAGCCAAACAAGCCTATTTAGACATACGGATCTCCCTGGGGACCAAACAAGCCTTGTTT
Organism: Pseudotsuga menziesii; assembly: GCA_001517045.1. Taxonomy (NCBI): domain Eukaryota; kingdom Viridiplantae; phylum Streptophyta; class Pinopsida; order Pinales; family Pinaceae; genus Pseudotsuga; species Pseudotsuga menziesii. Next base: position 689,733 of record LPNX010325213.1, on the reverse strand, counting down.
GGCTTACTAACCCTTTCGGGCTAAACAAGCCTAGCCAGACATACTAATCCCCCTAGGATCAATAGGCCTTGTCTGACTTACTAACCCTTTCGGGCCAAACAAGCATAGCCAGACTTACCCTCCTCTAGACTGAGCTACTCACCACTGCTTCCATCATCCATCTATTGTCACTCCCTCTTTCGAGAGAGGTCCTTTCAGACTACACCAAGCTTGTCTCGAAAGTATTCAAACTTTACATGAGCTAGAGGCTTAGTCAATACATCTGCTACTTGTTCCTCTGTAGGAACATACTTGAGCTTCACAACTCCCTTCTAAACCATATCCCAGATGAAATGATATTTGATTTCAATGTGCTTTGTCTTATCATGAAACACAGGATTTTCTGTCATATTAATACAACTCTGATTATCACAAAGGATATCAGTAGCATCTATCTCTACATCGAATAGTCATGCTAACATCTTTCGAAGTCATACTCCTTCGCTACATGTTGAACATGCTGCAATGTATTCAACCTCTGCCGTACTAAGCGCAATACTGGTTTTCTTTTTACTGAACCGAGATATCATGCCTGATCCCAGACTAAACAACATCCTGATGTGCTTTTTCTATCTCTGGCACTTCCTCCCCAATCTGAATTTGCATATCCATGTAATTTGATATTGCCACTAGATACATATCTAAGCCCATAATATAAAGTTCCCTTTAGATACCTCATCAAATGTTTTTCCCCAATAAGGTGGATGTGTTTAGGATTCACCATATACTGACTTAAGGTGTTCATTGCAAAACATATATTTGGTCTTGTATTGGTTAAGTACATCAGTGAACCAATAATATGTCTATATAAGGTGGCATCAACTGCTTTCGAAGTATCGTCATTCAATAGCTTCAAACTTGTTGTCATCGGAGTAGTCGTAGCTTTACAATCTAACATTCCAAATCTTTTTAATATTTCTACAGTATATTTTCCTTGGTTTAGGAAAATGTCATATGGATATTGCCATACTTCGAGACCTACAAAGTAATGCATCATTCCAAGGTCTTTCATTTCGAACTCTATAGTAAGCTTCTTCTTACATTCGATAATAGGCTTATCTTCTCCTATCAAGAACAGATCATCTACATATAGCAATCAAATCATAATTCCATCATCCTCAATCTTATAGTAGAGGTTGGAGTCTACTTTACTTTTAGTAAAGCCTAAGCTCATCAGAAATCGATCGATCCTACCATACCATGCTCTGGGTACTTGCTTTTAGCCCGTACAATGCCTTCTTTAGTCTACATACATGAGTTTTCTGATCATTAATCTCGAAACCTTGCGGTTGTTCTATATATACCTCTTCTTCAATCAAGCCATTTAGAAATGTCGTCTTCACATCCATTTGATGTAGCTTCCACTTCAAGTTAGATGCCAAGGAAAGGATAGTTCTGATTGAGGTGTACCTAGCTACTGGTGCAAAGGTCTCCTCATAATCGATTCCCTCTTTCTGAGAGAATCCTCGGGCTACAAATGTTGCCTTATACTTTTCTATACTTCCATCTGCTGAGTGTTTAGTTTTGAATATCCACTTTGAGGATACTACTGACTTATCTTTCGGTCTTGGCGCTACTTCCCACACATCATTCTTTATAATGGATTGGTATTCCTCGACCATTGCGTTAACCCACTCTTTTTGTTTTATTGCTTCTTCAAAACATGTTGGTTCTTTATCAACCAGATCACACATCAAAGCCATATAACCATGGTACGACTTTGGCTTCTTTCTTTCTCGAATGGTTCCTTCAGGAACACCATGTCTTTTTGCTTATTCGATTACTTCATGAGTCCAGGCAGGTTTTCTCTTTCGAGAAATCAATTCATTTGGTAATTCTTCAGGTAACCGAGGTTCTGTCATATCAAGCTCTTTAGGTATCTGTACGTCTTCTTCGTTTTTGACTGATTTAGGACTTTCAATAGCTTTGGGAGTTTCATGCTCCTCTTCATCTTCCTTTTCTTTCTTTGACTTCCTGAAGGTTGTATCTTCGCCAAATGTGACATCTCTGCTAAGTTCAATTTGACGGTATCCTGGGATATATATTTGATAAGCTTTTGATTGTTCACTATACCCTACGAACAATTCCTTCTTTCCTGAAGGATCTAACTTTGTCCTTTTCTCCATGGGAATGTGAATGTAGACAGGACAACCAAATATCTTTAGGTGAATTACCTCTGGCTTTTCTCAGGAAAACATTTCTTCTGGAGTTTTATTCCCAAGGGCACTGTGGGAAATTCTATTATGTACATATATTGTTGTTCTTGTTGCTTCTGCCCACAATTACATTGGAAGATCTTGATCATGTATCATAGCTTTCATAGCTTCCATGATAGATCTATTTTTTCTTTCCACCACACCATTTTGTTGTGGATTATAGGGAATGGTGAGATCCCTATTAATCCCAGCTTCCTTGCAAAAATCATTGAATTCATTTGAAGTGAACTTTGTTGAATTATTGTAACTTCGAAGAATATTCTAAATGTATTTTTTTATAACTAAAACGGTTTAATTTTATTGAAAGAAGGAATGCGGTCTTTTTTGACAATAGCCAATCAACCTAATTACAAAGATCATAGAAACCAGATTCAGAACAAAGTGTTACGGAGGCCTCAACCATTCAAATTGGTTACAACTACTTGAAGTTACGAAATTGGAGGGAAATGACTAGGTTCCCCATTGATACTAAGAAAGCCTTGAGGAAGAAGACAAGCTTTGTTAGCCAAATCATCAGCATCTTTATTTAAATCCCGGAGAATGTGAAAAGAGTCTAACTTATCAAAATATTTTAGAGTTCTCCTAATTCTCTGCAGAATTATATTCAGAGCAGTATTATTAAGAATATCAGTTGAATTTAGAACTTTTTATCAATATTTCAGAGTCACCAAAATTTTTGACTGATTTGAAACCTTTCTCCTTAGCCAACTGACTCGCCAAGAGAAGGTTGTAACATTCATCCTGGTTGTTAGACAATATTCCAAGCCCCCGGCTATACCTATAAGAGAACAATCTATTCGGGGAGAATACCAAACCCCCAGCTCCAGAGGCCCCGAGATTCCCTTTTGAAGCACCGTAAAAAAAGATAACAGTTGAAGTGGAACTCTTCCAAAAAGAATCAAAATCTATCTTATCCGCTCAAAACTTCCAAGGATGGGCCCTGACAGGCTTGTCATAAGGAAAAGAACCCACGACCTGAGCATAATAATCCAATCGCAGTGAACCTGGTAGAGAGGACAACGGATGTCCAATTAATTTAGCTAACAATGATAAGGAATTGAAGGCAGCTATCTGGGGAAACAACCTCTGCTCATTGAAAACACAGTTATTTCTTGAAATCCACAAAGACCACCACGTGAGTTTTAAAATTGATTGCCAATGTTTGTATAATACTGTAGAATTAGACTTCGGAGGACGCCGATCATGCCAGGCAATGTAAAATTCCTTAACAGAGCTTTGAATTGGAAGATTACACTAAACCCTGTGTAGCACCAAAGCCCACACATTTCTAGAGAAATCGCAGTCAACCAAGAGATGATCAGCTGACTCCAATGTTGAATTGCAAAAACAACAATGAAAAGGGCCATAGAAGCTACGTTTAAGGAGATTATCACCCGTCAGAATCTCGTTTTTCAACAACAACCAGGAAAAAAAATTACCTTCGAAAGGCAAGGAGATAGCCAAACAGTTTTCCAAATTGCTAGAGAAAAACATGAAATGTGAGCTGATTGAAGAGATTTGAATCCTTTAGTTGTTGAATAAGAGCCATCAAAGCCCCAACCCTAGCTATCTTTTTGGGAGAAGTGAACAGGGGCAAGGCCAGATAGAAGAGAGAACAACTCTGATTTTGGAAGTTAAGATGAACTGGAAAATTCGGGAGAGACCAGCCTGCCCAGTTTCCATAACTATCCCAAATGCAAATATCTGCCAAACGTAGCAGTCCTTTGTTTTTGCCCAATTCATAGTTTCTGATAATTGAATGACAGAAGAGAGGGGAGGTTTCTCGGATATTTTATCCTCCTAGAGAAGGGTCCCCTTCCCATTTCCATGAACTCTAAAAAGTTGTTGATTAAAAAAATCGAACCCTTTCCTGCAGGAATTCCAGATAGCAGTTCTAGTTGGCATATTAGAAGAAGTGATATTTCTCAATGAGCCACCCTTTAGGTATTTCATCCTAAAACTTCTGCTAATTGGGTGTTTCTTATCAGCAAATAGCTTCCAAATCAGTTTTCGACTCATCGCTAGAGAAGTAATTCCAGGGTCACAGATTTGTAATCCTCCTTCTAAAATAGGGTGTTTTAGAACTTCCCCACTTACCAAATGTATTTTATTTTGGCCACCTTTCCCTCCATTCCAAAGAAAGTATCTCAAAATTTTAGAAATCTGAGCCGAGGTAGACTTAGGGGCAAGCATCAAAGTGGATTGGAAAATAGGGAAATCTAAAAGGACTGATTTAATCAAAGTCAATTTCCCAGCCTTAGTAAGCCACTGGCCTCCCCAAGAGGCAATTTTTGCCTTTAACTTAGCCAGCACATCAAGCCAAAGAGAAGGAGGGGACGAACCAAGAGTTAAAGGAAGCCCCAAATACTTAATCTTCTCCCACTTGACAAAACCAAGGAAGCCCAAGAAAGCTAATATTCAAAGAAGTGTTGAGTGTTCTACATTCCATCCATAAACAACACTTTTTTCACTGTTAATCAAAGCTCCAGAGATTTGGCAGAATTTTTGGAGGATAACATTGAAAGCCCGAGCAATTTTCATAGAGGACCCTCCTAGGAGAAGAGAGTCATCGGTGAAAAGTGCATGGTTTATTGGATCCACACCCCTAGCAATCTTAATGCCAGGAAGATACCCAACTTCCTTTTCAACAATGAGTTTTCTACTGAGGGTTTTAGTCATCAAGAGATATAGGAAGGGAGACAATGGGCAGCCTTGACGGAGACCTATGGAGGCTTTGAAGAATTCGGTGGGTCTACCATTGACTAATGGAGCAATCCAGGGCTTGTCTGTGCATGCTTTGACCAGGTTTACAAATTCAAAGCAAAATCCAAATGAACTTAGAACATCATAAAGAAAGGGAAGATTTACTCAGTCAAAGGCATTCTTCATGTCCAACTTAATTAACATTTCTTTCTCTTTCCTTTGGAAGCTTGAATGAAGAGCTTCTTGAACTTGGATTACATTATCCACTAGGTGCCCGCCTTTAACAAATCTCCATTGGAGACAAGAGATCAGCTTACCTAGCAAGATCTTAATTCTGTTAGCTAGAAGTTTGGACAAAATCTTATATGAAGCGTTGCATAGTGAAATAGGAAGGAACCTATCGAAGGAAGAAGGGTTGACATCCTTTGGGATAAGGGTAAGAAATGTTGAGTTGGTTCCCCCTCCCACTTTTTTTTCTTCTCTGAAATCCAGACACCATACGAAAAAAGATCAAATTTGATGATGGGCCAACAAAATTTGTAGAAATGAATGGTAAAACCATCTGGCCCAAGAGCTTTATCAGACTCCATAGCCCAGATGACATTTACCAATTCCTTTTCCGAGAAAGGTTTCATTAGTTCATAATTATTTGCATTGCTGACAAGAGTAGGAATATTTTCCAGAAACTCAGAAGACACTTCCTCATCATAGAGGCCATCATCTTGAAACAATAGTTGAAAATGACTGCTAACTGTCTGTTTGAGAAGTTCTTGGCCTGATATGGTAACCCCTTCGGCATTGGAGATTTCCAAAATGTGATTTTGTGACAGCATGGCCCTACACTGGCGATGGAAAAATGCAGTATTCTTATCGCCAGCCTTTAGCCAGAGACTTCGAGACTTCAGTCTTATATGTTCCTCCTCCTGGATAACTCAGCCACTTTTTCCTTTCTGATGAATGTTGGAGTGGAGAGAGGGGATTTAATCCACAACTTCAACATGGATTTAGTTTGTTTCAACTTTTGTTCCCAGACAAAATTGGGAGAACCATTGACATGTTGGGACCAGGCCTGAGATACAATATCCATAAACCCAACTCGCTCGATCCAGAGTGGGCAAAATTGGAATGGAATTGGACCAAGCGCCTCTTCTTTTTCAATCAGCAAAGAGATGGGATGGTGATCTGACGTGAGATTTGGTAAGATCTTAGAAGAAATAATATTTTTACCATCCAACAGGGAACTATGTACAAGGAACCGGTCTAACCTCGCAGAGATGCTTGCAACACCCACTCTGTGGTTGGACCAAGTAAAATGCCCAAGCTTGGGTTTAAAATCGATTAAGTCCCAAACTTGAATTATTTCTTCCACTGTATCGTGCAGATGATCCTTTCCTCTCAGTCCTCCTTTTTTTTCATTCGGAAATAACGTAATGTTGAGATCTCCAACAAGAATTACATTGACTAGAGAATTGAGCTCTAGGAAGTCTGATAACGAACTCCAGCATTATTTTTTTTCAATATAATTAACTGGAACATAGAGATTAAAGAGAGAAAAAGAGGTCTTACTGGAGAGATGATAACACTCTGAAAAAATACATTTATGTGTGGCAAACCAATTTTTTAACTGGACGTTCTCTTCACACCAAAGAGTTGCTAATCCCCCACAGGATCCTCAAGCACTGACAACTTTTCCAGAATTCAGTTTCCATTTATTTTTGCTTATGAGAAGGAGAGCTTCCTCCTCAATTTTGGTCTCTTGGAGCAATAGGATTTCGGAAGGAGCCATTTTCATTAAATCTCTGACTACTTCAGCTTTGAAAGGATTCCCTAATCCCCTATAGTTCCAAGAGGTAATCTGCATTACTTACCCAGGGGAGAGAGAGTAATTACTCCCTTAGGGAGCCCGTTTCTCTTATTTCAGCTGTATGACATTTCGATGGTAGGTTGGCTTCCTTGAGTCTTAAGCCTCTCAGCCTCTTCTTCTCGAACCTCCTTCTTAGTCTTCCTCCCTACCTTTTTGGATAACAACTCAATATAATCATCATCAGAAGATCCAGAGCTACCAACTTGCTTCTGCCTATTAATGTTTGCATAAGAGGGGAGGAGCAAGCATCAGGAGGAGGAGAATGAGAGGGACCTTCATCCCTTGGAGGAACCAAAATTGAAGGGCCAACTTGATCTTTTGAAACTATATTTTCATCAACATCTAACTCAGGCCCATCGATTTGATGTATTTCACCTTCTTCAGGACAACTTCAGGAGCACTGAGGGAAGCAAAGTGATTGAGAGAAGCTAACAGGGTAAAAAACTGAGAAGGAGTTTTCCTAGTAGCAGAGTCACCTAACACAGATTTACTTTCTTTGCCTTTCTTCCTAGGACCCTGATTGAAATTTCCAGTTGTTTGGACTTGAGTCCAATGATCTTCTTTCTAATTTACAGTTTCCACTTCTATTTTTTTTTACAATTTTTGGCAAAATTCCCATAACCATGGCAAATTCTACATTTAAACGGGATTTGTTCATAATCCAACTTCTAAATATAAGACTAGTATGCAACTGTTAGCTTAATTGCTTCAAGAAGGCCAATTTCCAAATCAACTTCTACACATAGTCATGCACAAGAAAACTGATCTTTACTTCCAACCCTATCTATGTATTTACCGAGCTTGTTCCCGATGGTTTCCAGGGATTCAACATTCCAACAATGCAAAGGGAGATGCGAAAGTCTTACCCAAACAGGGACAGGAGACGAGACATCTTGAGTAGGGGTGAAATCAGGGGACCACTTGTTCAAGTAAAGCCCTAGAGGGCCCATGAAATATGGACCATTTCGAAAGATAAGATCTCGGTCTTCTACAGACTCGAAAACAAAAACAAAGTATCCTCTTCCTACAAAATGACTTCAGATACCGTCAGAGACTAAGGGCCTCCAATTCCTCTGCACCCAACCCTCAATAGCCTTTGGAGAAGGCCAAAGTCTAGTGAATTGTCCAATGAGCCCACATGTAGTCAGATTTAGAGCAGAGCGACAAATTTGATCAGCTGGAAGCTCAACTGACGGGATATCTACTTTCTTGACAAATTTATGAGAAGGTCCCCCAATCCTCTTACCACAAGAAGTGATCACTCTCTTGAAAGCTTCGTTATCAGGAGGAAGAGGAAGCGGAGGGACCACTCCAAAGTCCATGAGGTTTGTCCATCGAATGAACATCACTAAAGGACACAGAAGAGGAATCCCCAAAACCAAAGAACCCTGCAAAAGCAATCAAACTCTGACCAAAGCTGCAGCCACAAGGAAAGACAGAACCGTCCCAAAATCAAGGAGAGAGTAACAAGACTCCACCAATCCAAAGAAGTGAACCAAGATCCACTGATCCAGGGATACTCTAAAGTTCCACACAGTCAGAGCAAAAGCCTCCAAAAAAGACCACCAGGGCAGCAAAACCAAGGCCAGGCCCAACCAGAGAGGAAGGCAGACTAGGAAAGAACAAAAATCTGTCAAAGAGAGAAGTCTCCAAGATCTGAAGAAATCTATAGCAAGCCCAGTCACCACTCGAAGAAGGAGCAGATCCCAACTCCAGATCAGAGAGACGCTCCAGAGTCACCAAAAAGAGCCTACATAAGAATGCACCAGGTAACAAAAAGATCAAGAAACACAGAACTCCATCGAGCCTTCAGATTTGGATCAAGAATAATATAGAGAGAATATGAATGCCTTCAGAAAGCAGCGACTCCAACAATAGCAAAATGCTTAATGACCAGCAGTCACGAATAGCAAGCTACAATCTCCAAACCAAAAGGAAAAAAAAATTGAACTTCTTGGAGCGAAAAATCTCATCGATCTAGTTTCCTTGATGTTTTATATTTATGGTTTGACTGGAATTGTTGAGGTTTTCCTAAATGTATTTTATTGATGTAACCTTTCGGAGATGTTATTATTCTTTCGTGAGGATGATATTATTGTATTAGGTCATTAGAGAGTCACGAGGAAAACCCTCTGTTGTAAGTCAGGTTATTAGCACCCTCCATAATATAATATTAAGTTGTTTTGAATCCTCCTAGAGAAGTCAGCCCAGTCAATTTTAGTGGGGCCGACATGCTTGAGTAAAAAGTCAAGTGAACGAAAGAATATAACTAAGAGTGAAGCGCTCCTCATTTGAACACACAGACACACTTCTGTAGCACATGAGAGGGAGAGAGAGAGAGAGAGAGTCTTATCTGCAAGGAGGAGAAGGACCAGTATGAAGTCTTGTCTTTTATCTTTTTGATCATCTATATTGAGGAAGCTTTTCTTGCTGGGTTTTTCCCAGGGTAAATCTGTGTTGATCTTGTGATATTGTTTCTTTTAGTGATCCTTTATGCTATTATTATTGTGAAATTGAATTGAATGCTGATAATATAGCTTAGCATAGATACTCTTAACATGGTATCAGAGCTAACCTAAATAGGACATCTTTCACATGGTGAAAAATCCCTCTCTCCCTCTCTGACAAGAAATTAGGGTTTTAGAGAAAATTTGATTTTTGAAGATTTGACTGCATAGAAAGTTGCGCCCTCCTAAAGCGCATCCACTGAGCCTGAGATCAAAGTTTTTGAGTGGGTAGATCTTCGGGAAAGTCAAACCCTAGTTTGACACTCGACCAGAAAACTACAGAAATCCATAAAACCAGAAAATTGCACTGCAGAATCTCACAAGTCAGTTTTGAAGGGTGAAGACTTGAGATCTCCAGAAACCAAGCACACCAGTCAACTCGCCTCAGTCAAGCGCATCTCCAGGTGAGATTAGTTTCTCATTTTCAAGAATTTTAATTTTTTGTAATCTCCTGACAAGATGGCCCCAAGCACAAAGCTTGAGGACAAACTAGAAGGCATAGAGAATTTATGAGCATGGAAATACAGAATTGACCTTATCCTCAAGGAGAATGATCTTGACAAATATATCGAGAAAGAAGTTGCAGAACCTGATGAGGCTGAAGCTAAGGAGAAGCACAAGAAGGATCTGATTAGGGCATAAAGCATTATTGCTGACTCTATCACGGATCACTTGATCCCTCAAGTTTCATCCAAGAAGACTCTGAAAGAAATTTATGATGCCCTAGCAAGGATGTATGAAGGAAGAAACATCAATAGAAAGATGAATCTAAGAGCTCAATTGAAGAGAACCAAGATGAGTCATGGAGAATCCATCCAGGACTATTTCACAAGGGTCTCCCAGTTCAAGGAACAACTAGAAGCCATTGGAGACAACCTTGATGAAGATGATTTGGTTATGACTGCTCTCAATGGTCTCACTAGACCCCGGGATTCATTCATCCAAACTATGTGTGCCAGAAAGGAAAGCATGAAGTTTGATATTGTATGGGAAGATTGCATTCAAGAGGATGCTAGAGTGGCCAATAGAGAAGCTCTACTGAAGGATGATGATCAAGCCCTAGCCACCCATACTAAGAAAAGAATAAGTCAACCCAACTTCAAGAAGGGAAACCACAAGGAGTCTCAACCTCCCAGAAGGTTCCAAAGAACAAGAGAAAGTTTCCCAAAGAGGGACTACTCCAACTTTCAATGTTTCAATTGTGATAAGGTAGGATACATTGTCATAAATTGTCCTTTGAAGAAACAAGGATACAAGAAGAGGAACAACAACAAAAGACATCATGCACATCTAGTTGAATACGAGGATGAAGAAGAAGAAGAAGAAGGACCTTGAAGAAGCAAGCAAGAGAAGAAGATGCAGAAGAGAATGTACTATTCTCTGCACTCTCTGGGTCTGTAACACCTGGAGAAGACACATGGCTTATTGATAGTAGTGCTTCAAAGCACATGACGAGACAAATTAAAATTCTGTCAAAACTTGAAGAAAAGAACTATCCTCAGAAAGTATCTCTAGGAGATGACTATCAATATCCAATCAAAGGAATTGGTGAAGCAAGCTACAAGCTTGATTCAGGAAATCCCCTGAAGATGAAGAAATTTTTATATGTACCAAGTCTAAAGAAGAACTTACTTTCTATCTCACCATTAGATAAGAAAAGATATAGAGTTGCATTCATAGATGGACAAGTACTCATGTGGCCCAAAGGAAAGTCAATTGAAGATGCAGTTGTCATCGGTGAAGAAGAAGGAGGCATGTATAAACTCAAGGGACATTTAGAAACAACCCTTGTTCATGAGACCACTAACCCTAGTGAACTGTGGCATAGGAGGCTTGCCCACATAAATTACAAAGCACTACTGCATGTAAACAAAGTAGTGACGGGACTACCAGACTTGAAGATCAACCATGAAGGAATTTGCAAAGGATGTGCAAAAGGAAAGAATATCAAGAATCCATTTCCAAAGAGTGAAACAAAAAATAAAGTTACGTTTGAATTAATTCATTCAGATGGTTGCGGTCCAATGTCCTCCACATCCTTGAGTGGTTTTGAATACTATATTACATTTATTGATGATTATTCAAGAAAGACATGGATATACTTCTTGAAAGTAAAGAACAAAGTGTTTGAAAAATTCAAGGAATTCAAAGCCTTGATAGAAAACCTTTCAGACAAAAGAATCAAGACAGTCTGATCAGACAATGGCAGAGAATATACTTTAAAATAATTTGAAGCCTTTTGTAAATATGCTGGAATCAAGAGGGAACTAACTACTCCCTACAATCCTCAACAAAAATGTGTTGCGGAATGAAAGACCAAAACCATCATGGAAGCAGTGAAGACAATGATATATGATTAAGATCTTCCAATGCATCTATGGGCAGAAGCAGGAAGAACTGTTGTCTATGTACAGAATATAATATCTCACAATGCCCTTGGATTCAAGACTCTAGAGGAGATGTTCACGGGAAAGAAGCTTGAAGTAAGTCACCTCAAGATATTTGGTTGTCCAGTATATGTTCACATACCGAAAGAGAAAAGAACCAAGTTGGACCCTTCCGGAAAGAAGGGAATATTTGTTGGATACTGTGAAGTATCCAAGGCAATCAGAATTTACATTCCTAGATTCCATCACATGGAAATCAGTAGAGATGTAACATTCGATGAAGAAGCAACTCTCAAGAGATCCAGAAAATGTCAACGTGAAGAAGTATATGAGGAAGATGCACCTCCCAGAAATGTAGAGGCTACATTCCTCCCTGAAGATGAAACACCTTAAGATCATGATATGATAGAGCCATAAGAACCTCCCACGATGGAGATATCACAGAAGAGAAAGAATACTTGGGCAAGATAAATTATACAAGAAGCAGAAAGATATGGAGCTCCAGAAGGATCCACAAGGATAAGCAAGAATCCCAAGCCATTTTCTAAGTATGTGGCTTTAATATGCGATCTTGTATATTAAGAACCTACAAACTATGAAGAAGTTGTACAGAAGAACGAATGGGAAGAAGCAATGATGGAAGAATGCCAGTCAATAATGAAGAATGATGTGTGGGATATAGTTCCCAAACTAGAAGGCAAGAGTCTGGTATCTTCCAAGTGGATCTACAAGATAAAATATGCAGCTGATGGAAGTATAGAGAAATACAAGGCAAGATTTGTGGCTAGAGGTTTCTCTCAGAAAGAGGGAATTGATTATGAAGAAACATTTGCACCAGTAGCAAGGTATACTTTGATTAGAGCCATCATGGCACTTGCATCCATGATGAAGTGGAATTTACACCAGATGGAAGTAAAGACAACCTTCCTGAATAGTGTGATTGAGGAATAAGTATACATAGAACAGCCACAAGGATTTGAAGTTGAAGACAGACGGAATCACATATGTAAGTTGAAGAAGGCTCTGTACGGCCTTAAGCAAGCTCCTGGAGCTTGGTATGGAAGGATAGATAGTTTCTTGACGAGCTTGAACTTTACCAAGAGTAAAGTCGACCCTAACCTCTACTTCAAGGTTATAGATGATGAACCTGTCATACTATTACTATATGTGGATGACCTATTTTTGACAAGGAATGAGAAACATATTAAAGAATGCAAGAAGAAGCTCGCTGAGGAATTTGAGACGAAAGACCTTGGATTAATGCACTATTTTCTAGGTCTGGAAGTGTGGCAAAGTTTAGAAGGAATCTTTCTCAATCAGGGAAAGTATGCAGTAGAAATTTTGAAAAGATTTGATATGTTGGAATGTAAATCCATGGCCACACCCATGGATACCAACCTGAAGTTGTTGGCCAATGAATCATCAAAATTAGTGGATGTGACTCAATAAAAACACATTATTGGGTTGTTGATGTATCTAACAAATACCAGACCAGACATTTGTTTTGTTGTGAACACCTTGAGTCAATACCTAGTTCAACCTAGACGTGTTCACCTGGTAGCTGCAAAACATGTGATGAGATATCTGAAATGAATTATAGACTTTGGTCTATACTATGATGGAAACCATGACTACAAATTGCATGGCTATACAGATGCATATTGGGCTGGAAGTGTCTCAGACAGAAAAAGCACATCGGGTGGATGTTTTAGTCTGGTGTCTACTATGATTTCATTGTTTAGCAGGAAATAATCTAGTGTTGCTCTTAGAACGGCTGGAGCATAATACATAGCAGCTTGCTTTGCTAGTTGTGAATCCATATGGCTTCAGAAGCTGATGCCATGTCTATTTAACCTGGAGTTGGTTACCACAGTGATTCTATGTGATAACCAGAGTTGTATAAAGATGACAGAGAACCCAACGTTTCATGATAAATCAAAGCACATAGAAATCCGGTATTTCTACATTCGAGATATGATACAGAAGGGAGCCATAAAGCTACAGTATGTGAGTACCGATGAATAAGTTGTTGATGTGTTGACAAAGCATTTGTCTCGAATAAAGTTTGAATACTTTCGAGACAAGCTCGATGTTGTTCGAAAAGACCTTCCCTGAAAGGGGAAGCGGTGTTGTTGCAGCAGGGATTGTATCATCCCTGGACACTTGTCCTAAAGTGATCTATAGACTTATGTCTATGAGAAAGAAGCAGGATTGTATCATCCGTGGACACTTGTCCTAAAGTGACCCGTAGACTTATGTCTCTGAGAAAGTCATCCTTGGACGAGAGTCCTAAAGTGATAGGGAGTGATTATCATGTATTAGTATCTGGATACTTTGGTCTTCGAGAATGTGGTAGGATTATATCATGCTTGGACCTAAGTCCTAAAGTGATAGGGAGTGATTATCCCGTAATATTATTCGATGACTTCGGTCCTCGAGAATGTGGTAGGATTGCATCATCCTTGGACCTAAGTCCTAAAGTGATAGCGAGTGATTATCCCGTAATAGTATTTGGTGACTTCGGCCCTCGAGAATGTGGTAGGATTGCATCATCCTTGAACCTAAGTCCTAAAGTGATAGGGAGTGATTATCCTGTAATAGTATCCAGAGACTTTGGTCCTCGAGAGTGTGGTAGGCTTGTATCATCCCTGGACTTAAGTCCCAAAGTGATCCTTAGACTTTCATCTTCATATTATGGATTGCAGCTTGTTGCTAATGATGATGATGTTGCTGATCGAAAGATCAAAGTATTGCTGATGATGTTCAAAGTATTGATGATGAATTTGTTGATCGAAAGATCAAAGTATTGCTGATGATGTTGCTCAAAGTATTGTTGATGATGATGATGAATATCAAAAGGTAAAAGTATCGTTGATGGTGATGTTGCTGATTGAAAAAAAGACTAAAATGTTGATGATGATGTTGTCGACCGAATGATCAAAGTGTTGCTGCTGCCAAAATTGAAGACGAAGACTATATGTTAAAGATGATGAAAAAGCTTCCAATGATTTATAGATGTATCACCCTGATGATGTTGAAGATGTTGTCTCTCCTTCTCCTACTGTTGTTGTAGAATCCCCTTCTTGTGAAAGGGGAGTGTTGAATTATTGTAACTTCGAAGAATATTATAAATGTATTTGATTGATGTAACCTTTCGGAGATGTTATTATTCCTCCGTCAGGATGATATTATTGTATTAGGTCATTAGAGAGTCATGAGGAAAATCCTCCATTGTAAGTAGGGTCATTAGCACTCTCTGGAATATAATATTAAGTTGTTTTGAGTCCTCCTAAAGAAGTCGGCCCAGTCAAGTTTAGTGGGGACGACTTGGTTGAGTAAAAAGTCAAGTGAACGAAAGAATATAAATAAGAGCGAAGCGCTCCTTATTAGAATTTTAATGCCATTTAGATCTTCAAGCAGATAGTTCTAATAATGTTTGCAGCTAAAGAATGGAGAATGAAGATACAAACTGAACAAAACAAACCACACAAGAAACAAACAATTATTGCTCAGGAATTTACAGTAACATTCACAATAATAATATCCGGTGTTACAATAGTTTAAATAGGAAAGAATTCGAATGCATGGGGTATGAATTCAAAATTCCCAAGTGGATGTGACTGTAGCTAACTGAATCTCTAACTCGTGGTCTTTCAATCAATATCGGAGTTCAACAGATCAACTCCAAAATGTCCAACAACTCAAACAAACAGTGACAACTAGTTAACTCAGTGCAACTGAGTGTGGTAGGTGGAAAAAGGCGCCTACTCCACATGCATCCTTGCATTATCCATGCAAGGCATGCCCTAGCTAACTATTTGAGAACTAACTGAATGTAACTGAGGGCTAACTGAGACTAACTAGTACTAACTCCAACTAACTAAAGTAGGTTGGTGTCGGGACTCCCAATGACTCCTAAAATGTAGGGATTGGTTTAGGAGGCGCCCAAACTAATGCATGCACATGCAGTAAGTGGAATTTAACCTCTAGCAGTGTTCCCCACACTCCAGTGACTGGTACATGTGGCCCCATTAGGCCAAGTGGACCCAATTAATTAATTAAGATTCCTAAGTTAGGCAAAATTAATCTAATAGACAGTATGGTCAAGGGAGGATTACTAATCCTAACACCCCCCCTGAATCCTAACTTGGAAAACTGTGGGCCCTGGTAACAAGACCATAGGTCACCCAAATACAAGATAAAATATAGTAAAAAATGCTGCTTAATACAACCGAGGAAACAAGGGAAAACCTCATGGGAACACCCCCCCTCAAAATAGCAGAAATACAAATTTTGAAAAAACTTGTGAAAATATTTGCTGCTACTATGCAGAAGAAGTATGTTGGTTCTTCTGTACAGGTGAACCCATGAATTCAAACAACATGCTTATGTTTGGAGGAATCTTCCTCTTTGGAAGAAGAACAATGTACCCAACTGAATCAGAAATATAAACAACTGCATCGTGAAAACTGGACCCATGTAGAGCAGCTGAAATCAACTGAAGAGAGGGTAAAATTTATTTAGAGTTCAAACCATGTGAGGAACACCCACGAACCTGATATATTTCAGCCTTGAACAACAAACCATGAATGGTAAAATCATCCCCAAGTGTTAAGAGCAAGTGTCCAGGCAGATGCAGAATGTCTCCCTCTTTACTAGTTCTGTGAGGAGATGAGCATGTGACCAAAGGTAGAGAAGCCCCGAGATTGTGCAGAGCGAATGCTTGAGCTCCATAATCTGATATAGCTTCAGAAATATCCAATAATTCACAAAATATTATATCAGCAAATTCATTAGAAAGAACTAACATCGAATCCTCAACAACAAAATTGAAAGAGACTTGCGGTGCTTGATTTGTCACACCAAAATTGGTGAAACCAGTTATAAACAATACTAAAATCTCTTGAATCTTATAACATAAATCACATATTATCAGATCATAAAATAAATCAGATCCAAAAAGATTCATATCAGATCCAAAACTTTGCTCCACCGAGACGGTAGATGCACAATTTTCTCCTTCTTCAAAATTCTGATTTTCAGTGCATGTAATCCTATAGGAATTTACTGGAAGCTCTAGATTAATAAGAGTGAATGGATCACTCTTATAATCTGATATTATTTCCAGAATATCAGTGGTATTACTAATATGCACACCCGCAACATCATTATAGATAGAGAAATCAAATTTCTCTATCGTTTCTGAAACAATCATTGGTAACTATGAACAAAATTTAAAGAATTATTGGAGAATTTTTGCAAAGAATAGGAAGAGTGTTTTTCTTCACAAACAAAGATTTGAATGTCTTCTTCTAGATTAGCCATGTGAGGAGGTGAGATATCAGGGATCTCATACACTTCTGGAGCATCAAGAGGAGTCACTCCAAGGAGACTTTCTTCCATTCGAATTGACTGTAGGGAAAAATATGCTTCTTCTTCATCTTCAACAATTTTCTTTTCTGTAGGAGAGGGCATGAAATCATCATGCTAGATTTTATATGAGCCTCTCTCAACATCTGGGATTTTAGATTCATCTCGCATATGACTACTAGGTCGTCCTGATAGAGGGAAGGTGATGAAGGATTCCCTGTAAGCAACCATGTGGTTGGATGCTCCAGAATCTATCACATAAGCCTTCGACAGAGAGAGGATTGCATGCAAGCATATTTCATATTCTTCAGTCTTCTCTTCATCATCTGACATCACTGCCCTTTGTAGAAGGGAAATATTGTTCCGTACACATAGAGCTTTCATCTGGTCAAGGGTCTTCTTCATGCACGAGTCTTCTAGATGAAAACCCCTCATATAGTAGGGACACTTTTTATTTTTCTTCTTAGAGCCAGAGGCTCCTTCGGAAGCTTGCTGATTTTGTTTAGGCTTCGAATCAGTTGCCTTTGGCTCCTTCTTCTTGGATTTCCCCTTTTCTTGCGCTTTGGAAGAGTCAGAAACTATGAGAGCTTGATATTTGGATGTCTTGATGACTCCCATTCGAATCAACTTGTGTTGCTCCTTGATTAAGGACTCGGAAAAAAAAATCTAATGAAGGAACCTTCCAATCAGGAAAGGTTTCCCGCTTGGAATGAAATATGGATGGAAACAAATACAGAATACTCAGGGCCTAGTTTGATGAGTATGGAAAGGACATTCTGCTCATCCTTTTGCTATATTCTGCACTGTCTGCACTGGAATACTAGAGACTTGAATTTAGTAAAGAATTGCTCAATAGTCTCGAAACTGCTCGGATGTAAAGATACCAACTCATTATCTAGAATTTATCCCCCAAGCTCATCTTTTTTGTTAAACAAGCTATCAATCTTCTCCCAGGCTTCTCTGGGAGTCCTCAAGCCTTCTAGGTGGAAGAGGAGATCTTTGGAAATATAAGTACATAAGTACCGGAATGCTTCATCACAATGGTTCAAAAACTTGTTCCACTCTATTGACTGATGAGGCTCAGGCTCCCATCCATGTATGAACCTGTGGTATCCATGCTTGTGCAAGGCCAACTGCATATCAATCCTCCAATCAAGATAATTGGAAGTTGTGAGGATCCGTGGTTCAGGAGTTTGAGAACTCATAATTGCTCCGACTGGAAGTACTACAAAACTTCACACAAGCTACGTAGCACCTATCAATTTCACTGCAATAACAAACTAAAACATATGAACTGTTATAATCATGCTTTTCCTTCCGTCATGAACTTTTTTTCAGGGTCCGTCACACCCTCTCCGCTGCTCTGAATAAATCCAGAGCTAGCAAATTTTCATAGGGGACTTCTGTGGAAACCCAGGTGCTTCTGATGTTCGATGGGGAGAAACAAGCATGCAACCTGCCTTGGAAGGCTCTGATACCATATTAGAATTTGAATTCCATTTAGATCTTCAAGCATATAGTTCTAATAATGTTTGCAGCTAAAGAATGGAGAATGAAGATACAAACTGAACAAAACAAACCACACATGTAACAGACAAGTATGGCTTAGGAATTTACAGTATCATTCACAATAATAATATTCGGTGTTACAATAGTTTACATAGGAAAGAATTCAAATGCATGGGGTATGAATTCGAATTTCCCAAGTGGATATGACTATAGCTAACTAAATCTCTAACTCGTGGTCTCTCAATCAATATCGGAGTCTAACAGATCAACTACCGGATGTCCAACAACTCAAACAAACAGTGACAACTAGTTAACTCAGTGCAACTGAGTGTGGTAGGTGGGCAAAGGCGCCTACTCCACATGCATCCATGCATTATCCATGCAAGACATGCACTAGCTAACTGTTTGAGAACTAACTAAAAGTAACTAAGGGCTAACTAAGACTAACTAGTACTAACTCCAACTAACTGAAGTAGGTTGGTGTCGGGACTCCCAGTGGCTCCTAAAATGTAGGGATTGGTATAGGAGGTGCCCAAAATGATGCATACACATGTAGTAAGTGGAAGTTAACCTATAATAGTGTTCCCCACACTCCAGTGACTGGTACATGTGGCCCCATTAGGCCAAGTGGACCCAATTGTACTAGTGGACCCAATTAATTAATTAAGGTTCCTAAGTTAGGAAAAATTAATCTAATATACAGTATGGTCAAGGGAGGATTAATAATCCTAACAATCCTCATTTGAACACACAGACACACTTGTGTAGCACATGAGAGAGAGAGAGAGTCTTATCTGCAAGGAGGAGAAGGACCAGTCTGAAGTCTTTTCTTTTATCTTTTTTATCATCTATATTGAGGAAGCTTTTCTTGCTGGGTTTTTCCCTTTAGGGTTTTCCCAGGGTAAATCTATGTTGATCTTGTGATACTGTTTCTTTCAGTGATCATGTATGCTATTATTATTGTGAAATTGAATTGAATGCTGATAATATAGCTTAGCATAGAGAATCTTAACAAACTCTTTGAATCTTTCAAACACTTCATCCTTCTTTTTCAAGAAGTATATCCAAGTCTTACAGGAATAGTCATCAATAAAAGAAGCATAGTGGGCATACCCACTTAATGGAGTGGTTTGCATTGGCTCATAAATATCTGAGTGAATAATATCTAAGACCCCTTTTGCTTTACTATCACTTTTTTGAAAAGGATTCTTAGTATTCTTCGCGTGTCGACATCCTTTGCACACTCCTTCATGTTCTATCTAAATTCCTAGTAAACCAATCACAACCTTGCTTACAATTGGAAGAGATTTTTAGTGAAAATGAGCAAGCCTTCTGTGCCATAGCTCACATGGGTTAATGGTACTAGTTACTAATGTTGAATCTGTATGTCCCTTCAACTTGTAGATTCCTCCTTCTGCAACTCCAATCTCTACTGCATCATCTATGGTTTTACCTTTTGTCCACATGAGAACTTTTCCATCCATAAAAGCAACTCTGAAGCCTTTCTTATCTAAGGATGAAATGGAAAGAAGATTCTTCTTTAGTCCTGGGACATACAAGACATCTTTCATTTTCATAGGCTTTCCAGAATCCAATTTATAAGATGCTTCTCTTATTCCTTTAATATGATATTGGGAATCATCTCCAAGCATTACTTTATGTGGAGATTCCTTTTGTTCAAGGCATGAGAGTGATTCCTTGTAACCAGTCATGTGCTTGGAGGCACCACTATCAACCAACCAGGTGTCATTTCCTAGTGAGACTGATCTTGTTAGAGCAGAGATTAAACCATATTCTTCACTGGATTCTTCATTCTTATTTGCTTCCTCTTCAACTTCTTGATTGTCTTCAACATCATGGGCCTGGAACCTTCTCACATTTGTTATCCTTTCTTCTTTCATGGGACAGTTGATGGAAATGTGTCCCAACTTGTGACAAGTGAAACACCCAAAATTTGAGAAGTCTCTATTGGGTCTTTTAAACCCTTGAGTCTTAGGAGGATGGTCATGACTCTTCCTTTTTCCTTTGGTGTGGGTTGTCAAGGCTTGATCTTCATTGTCATTTAGATTTTCTTCTCTAGTTTCTATCCTTTCTTCTTCTTGAACACATTCTTCTCATAACTTTCAGAATTTGGTTAGTTCCCTCCTTGAACAAATTCCTCGGATAAAGGCTTCCCAATCTCTTGGAAGACCATTTAAGGTTGTCATTACAATCTCTGCTTCTTCAACCATATGATCAATGGCTTCTAGTTGATCCTTGATTTGAGATACTCTTGTAAAGTAATACTTCATGGTCTCTCACTTTTGAGCTCTTACACTTTTGATTTGATTCCTTAGGGTTCATTTTTTTATTAATGTTTCTTCATTCAAATAGACCCGATAGAGCATCAAACGTTTATTTTGGAGTCTCCCTTGAGGATACTTGAGGAATCAAGTTATCTTTGATGGAGTTAGTTATGATCCTTTTAGCTATGATCATATCCTTCTTATGCTTGGACTTAGCTTCAGCTTCTTCTGGTTCTTTCACTTCCTCTTTCACAAACTTATCTAGATCATTCTCTTGGAGGATGAGCATGATCCTATACTTCCATGGTCTAAAGTTTTCAACACCTTCAAGATTTTCATATAGCTTAGTATTCTTTTTCATATTTAGAAGACTGATAACTTCAAATGGAATAAGGAGGAAAGATACTTTCTTGAAGAAAACAACTCCTGACTTACCTTCTTCTGGATGACCTAGGGTTTGAAGCAGAAACCCTAATTTTTTTCAGTTGGGATCACATGTGGAGTTGAATGGTGGAGAAGATGCGCCTCCCTAGGGATAGGTAGACTGTATTTTCCCTTTTGTGAGATTGATGATGAAACCTCGGGACAACTAAAGCCCTAGTTTGTCTCGACGGTAGTAACTTGTCCAAAATTGAAAATTCTTGGAATTTAGTTATGTCTTCATAGAAAGATGCGCTCTTCAGGGGTGAGTTGGGAGAGACCTCTTTTGTGGTTGATCTGTCGAGGGATTTGTTAGGAATAACAAAACCCTAACTGTGCAGTGCTTCCTTTTAGGGTGTCTTTGATACCATTTTGAATTTTCTTAATTTACTTAGATGATATCTTAAAACAAATAGTCACTAGTAGATCACTGAAAGAACAACAAGCACAGAAACACAAGAACACAAAGATTTTCCTTGGGGAAGCCATAAGGGAGAAAACCCCGCAAAACTTCCTCAGTATAGAACTCAACTAGAGTAGTGTAAAACCCAGACAACTGCTTCTCTCTTCTTTTTGGTGCACTAATCTTTCTCTCTCTTGCAAAAAAGCTTGTGTGAGTGAGTACAAATGAAGGGGACCGCCTCCCTATTTATATTATTCAATTGAATTGACCTCTAACCTAACAAGGTCGACTTCTCTAACTGACTGGGCCCACTTGTCCAATTGGACACCACAAATGCCATTTATTATATTAACACTTGGGTACTATTGACCCGACTTACATATAAAGGTTTACATTTATTCTTTTAATGATACTAACGAGACTAAACTCATATCCTGAAGGAGGGATACAATCAATACATCTGGAATATCTTCTGAAGTTACAATACTTTAACATCCATAGTGCCAACTCTTTTTCATGTTGGATGCATATCTTTATAGTGACAACCCTTTTTCATGTTGGATGTCAATTGTTGGATGAGCTAGTTGGTAAGCTGACTAAGTCGATTAGTCAACTAATTAGAGATTAGGTCGGCTGCATAAGGTCGTGTCGGTTGACCGAACCGATAGGTAGTTATAGGTAACTGTTTGTAAATCATATATATTAGGTTGTTGAGCCAGCTGAGAAGTTGGTTCAGTTCTGTGTTTTGTATGGACCATCATAATATAATATAATCTGTTGTTCTACATCTATGTTCTTGTCTCTTGTCTCTGTTATGTCTGTATGCTTTAACGTGTATTATTGGTAACCCTCTGTGATTCATGAGATTACAACATTGGTTCCGTTGCCGGTAGTACATATCTGAGATGAATATAAGCAGATGATACCAGAACAGGAGATTAAGAACTGGTGGGAGCGTAAGATAGCAAATTATTTGCAGAATTACGCGCGGAGAAACAGATTAACGACTGCTCAGGCGAAGGAGAGATTCTTCACTGTAACTCATGAGAATTTCACAAAGTCGGTACCCCAGCTTTTGAAAAAACTTCTGGATGAAAAAGCCAAAAGCAGCTAAGGAGCAAGAGCTGCTAGAGAAACTGATTCGAGGGGGAAGAACAAACCTGTCGGAGTGGTTTGAAAAGATCGTCGACGAATTCTGTGAAGAGCAAGCTATAGAGGAAAGAACTTCGGTGGAAACCATTCAGAAGAAATTCTATACAGATCTTACCGAGCAATTCTTGTGCTCTCTACTGACCCTACTGTTCAAATTCATGATAGAAAAAGCAGAAGGTCATATTGTCGAACCTCGTCCGTCACTGCACGAACCGCCACCAAATTCTAGCTGGGCGGAGAAACATAAAAAGTGGGAGAAATTTATTTCCGAAAGGGAGTGGGAATATTTCCTAAGCAAGTAAACAGAACTATCTGAGCTTTCTAAAGCGTCGGGTAGGCTATGGGGGGGGGGTAGTTGGCTGTATGTCGGGGTAAAGTGAAGAGGATTATAGTCGACTAAAAGGAGATACCATCACTAGCAATGAAAAGTCAACCTAAAATGGAAATCAAATGGACAGTGACACACAAAGGTACGACGGATTTACAGAGAATAGAGAGAGAGAAGAGGCCGAAAAGAAGGGAAGAAAGAAGAGAAAGGGTTATAGCACTACAAAGAGGAATGAGTAGTAGGGTGACAGACCAAGAAATAAATCCGCCAGAGTTGGGTCATGACTGACAGGAAGAAGGCGTGGGTGACGAGGCATCACCCATGGAAGAAGACTTGTGGATAGAGCAGCGTGAAGCTCTCCAAATAGAAGTTCCCTAGGAGATAAGACCTATGTCTCCAACGAATCTGAGTACTAGGATACAAGCTATTGTCAAAGAAGACCTAAGACTAAGAGCTGGTGAGTTTGGTATATGGAGCCGATTAGATGACGAGGTAAATGATGATAATCATCTAGTGATCCGTTGACCGAAGGAAGGAAACTGGGTCACGCTTCAGGTGTACCCTTCCAACCGAAGTATCCACTTACTTTACTTGACACATGAAGGAACACCCCCCCTTCCAAATATAGCTTTGGAAAATACAGAACAGTCGGACATGTAGACAAATAATTGTAGTTGGACATCGACAGGAGAAGTCGACCTGAACTGACTGCTTGTTGGAGAAGAAACGACAAAAAAAATGACCGGTGAGAACGAAAGTTCTGTCGACAACAACTTTGCACAGAAAGACAAGAAAAACATCCCACTACCCCCACCACCACCCTCACCACCGCCAACTCCTTAAGGAGATAGCGACAGTGAGTTCGACATGGGTCACGGATCATCGCATATCCCTCTATACGAGGGTGACGAAGATCCTAGACGTCATTGGTTTGTTTGCGAGTTGACATGGGAGGCAAATCAGGTTACAGCTGAAGATCGATAGCTGGAAGAGTTCGCTGGTGCCTTTAGGAAAAGAGCACTAATGTGGTACATGACCTTTACTAAGAGAACCCCTCAAGCATCTAAAGCAGAAATCAAAGCGCAATTCTTGTCATTCTTTAAAAAGTTGAAAACAACATCGCAAAAGCTAGCAGAGTCTGTCTGAGAGTATGACAAAGGTTGGAAAGACCTCCTCAACCAACTGGATTATGTAATTGATGAACAACTATTAATTTAGTGGTTCCTTGCAGGTCTATCATAGAAAATTCGGCGGCACATAAGCCCGGATACGTTTAAAACGTATGAAGATGCGCTTACTAAATCTCTATAAGTGGAGATGGACGAAGATTTCCCAGCATATCCCACAGATACTAGACTAGAAGAACAACTCGAAATCATGCAAAAATCATTAAAAGAGATGAACCTTAAAAATCAGGATGTCTGGTGCACAAAATGCTTAACGGCCGGACACACAAAAGATAACTGTCGGCAAGACATCAGCCGACAAGACATTCGATTTGTTTAGACAAAGTGCTTCTGTGACATCTGCCAAGAACAAGGAGAACACACAATGAAGGATTGCTTGTATAACATGAAAAATGACAAAGCATCTTGGTGTGCAATCTGTGAATTCAAAAGTCACACCATGGCTAACTATCACCTAAACTTAAAAAATCGACAAAACTATCAAGCAGTCTACCAGACAAACGCAGTTGCACAGAACAACAATAACAATCATCGAATCCATGCTCAAAATGAACAGAATAATCAAAGATACGAAGGTCGTCGATATGAGCGTCGGTCCGACAACTGTCGTGGAGGATATGGAGGTCGAGGTCGATTCTTTAGGAATCGCGACAACCGACTACGTCGACCCATCCAGAGTTTCACATGCTACAAAGAAGGTCATTGATATTCAGACTGCCCATACAAGGACAAAACCAATTTAAAATTTTGTACTAGCTATGGAGCCGGGGATCACTCATTAGAGGATTGCCCTACTATGCTTGATAAAATCAATAAAAAGAAAAATGTTAATGTCTTATCATGCGTTCAAAAACATGATGTAATCAATACAAATAATCTGCATATATTAACCCGACAAGGGACAAAAATTGGGAATGATAATCCACGCATAAGCAAAATAAAATAAAAGAATAATTATCCTAACCCAGCTAAACAAAAACAATTGTACAAAGACACAACGAATGTATTTAAAAAATTTGCTCGACAAAAAGAAGCTGATGATAGTCGACGAAGCACAGTTAACGAATTAATACGTTTAGTACAAGATGATAAAGTGGTATCTCAATTCATTGACTTATTGTATAATATGAAACACAACAATAATACAGAAAAACAAACAAAAAACATATGCAGTTTAAACCAAAAGGACAAAAGTGATGCCGACCCACTTGTCAACAAGAAGAAGCTGATGATAATCAACAAAGCACAGTTAAAGCACTAGTACATTTAGTACAAACTGATAAAACGATGTCTCAATTCATGGACCTATTGTATAAAATAAAACACAACAACAATACAGAAAAACAAACAAAAAATATCTGCAGTCTAAACCATAAGGACAAAAGTGATGCCGACCTAGAAATTGAAGGATACCATGTCCGACAAGTTGTGCTCAACTTCGGGTCACAAGTAAACATTATGACTCGTGACACTTGGGAACAATTGGGTAGACCTCGACTATACGAGTCAGGAATATACCTGAAATTAGCCGACCAAGGTCCGATTGAACCTATCGGAGTTTGGAGAAATGTCGATACGACAATAAAAGGAATATCGACGAAAGTCAGCTTTGAAATTATTGACCCTAAGGAAGGATCCAGTTCCTTCCCAGCGTTAGTAGGTTGTCCTTGGGGAAGAAAAATGAAAGCATCGATATCTTCAGACAAAGAAAGGATCAAACTAAAAGGGAATGGACAAAAAGTCATAGTACCTATCCATCCATCCCAAGGAGAACCTTGGATAGAACCTATTGATGAAGAAGTCGACATCTGACAATTATATCAAATACAAAATAATGAAGACTACACAGAACCCAATGTATATGGCGAACTTCACTTAGGCAATTAAGATTTAGTAGGATACAACTCAGATGCAGAATTATATGATTGGGAAGTTGAAAACTACGAAACACAAGCAAGAGGTTGCTGGACCATTCAAACAGTGTAGAAGAAACCAATCCAACAATGTTTCTTGGTTTTCATCATCCCAAAAATATTTGAAAAGAAAAGCAGAGAATACCCTACCCTAAAACCAACAAATGTAAGTACCAAACAAATCCCAAGATACAAAGAAAGAGAATCACCAGTTATGCATATAGAACAAGTATCCAAAAACATTGGTGAACATGGCCAACTACAAAGCTTAGTAGAAACCTTCATAGGACAAGCTGCTAGATGGTGGGATACGCATCAATCAAGATTGCAGACATGGACAACAACTTCGACTTACTTTATAGAAAGATTTAGAGGAAAAAGGCTAACCAATCAAGCCCAAATACCTATGTTCATCAAAGGGCAGGACCCATAAGATCACATAAGAACATGCGAAAAAGAGTGGAAACGACTTGGGTATAAGGACGAATGTACATGGCTACACCTGTTTCCATCAACGATATTTGACTTACCAAACAAATGGTACAAAATGGAAGAAGCACGGGGTGAAACATTCTTATGGCATGAACTTAGAGAGAACTTTATCAAAGAATTCAGCTTTATACCACAAAATGAAAAGTTGGTCAAAACTGCGGAACAAATCAAGGCGTTTATAGAACCGGCCGGGAACAACACCCTAACACAAAATTATGACCAACCGACAATAACATGTAACAATATACAAACCAAGACAAAACCATAGTAAACAAGACTACAAATGGAAAATGAAAATCCGGAAGGGAAAAGCTTTCGATGGAAATCATACCACGCAGAAACAACAAAACCAATTCGCACAATACTCAAAGTCGAGACAACCGACAAAGAAGATACCGACTGTATGACTACAACATACTTTCTTGCTACATTTTCATAGTTTAAAGAAGGGATCCAACCAATCAATGAAGCCAAAGCACTAGAATGGTTAGATGCTAAAGTGAAAACTAAAGAATTTGACATCTCAAATGATGATCGACCAAAAATGGAAAAAATTGGCGATTACTGGAGTGAAGAACAAACAACATAAACAGTAAACTTACTAAAAGAATTCCAGGATGTATTCGCTAGAGACTACAAATATCTCAAAGGTCTAGTCCATGAAATGGGTGAAATGAAGATTGACATCAAACCTGATGTCCGACCTGTAAAGAAGATGCCATATAAATTAGCTCATAAATACAAAGAGATAGTAAAAAAAGAGATTGATAATATGCTTGCAGTAGGAGTTATTACCCTATTGACCAATCAGAATGGGCAATTCCAATGGCCGTTCAACCAAAGAAACACGACCTGACAAAGCTAAGGATTTGTGTCGACTTTAGAGAATTAAACAAAGTTACCTTAATAGACCCATTTCCAACACGCTATGTAGATGAAATCCTAAATGAATTCGTGGGACACGAGTGCTACTCATTTACAGATGGATTCTCAGGTTATAACCAAATACCAATAGCTAAAGAAGACTAGAAAATGACAACATTTGTATGTTAATTTGGATCATTTGCTTACAGACTTATGCCTTTTGGTTTAAAAAATGCACCTGCAGTATTTTCGAGAATCGTGGTCTAAAAATTTCAAGAATATATTTACAAAACAATAGCAGTATATTTCGATGATTGGACAATATACTCTATGCTGAAAGATCACTGCAAATGGCTAAGGCTCATGTTGGAATGATGGTGACAAATCTAGCTATCTCTGAACATAAGGAAATGCATATTTCTAACCCCTATAGGGATACTATTAGGACACATTGTCTGCAAAGAAGGCATCAAGGTCGACTTTGCAAAAATAAAAATTATCCTCGACTTAAAACCACCAATGAACCCAAAACAAGTCAAGGTACTACTTGGTCATACAGGATATTACAGGAAATTCATAAGATACTATTTAGATGTGACCTATCCATTGGAAGAACTATTAATAGAATATCAGGAGTACGACTGGATGAGGAATGCAACATATCATTTGAAAACTAAAAAGGAAGCTAATCGAAGCACCCATTCTAAGGTTCCTGAATTGGTCGACCAAATTTCACGTACACATCAACGCATCAGGCCTAGCAATAAGAGCAATCCTAACACAACTAGGGGACGATGGAATGGACTACCCCATAGTTTACAGCAGTAGAAAATTAAATAAAGCAGAAAGGAACTATTCGACAACAGAGAGAGAAGCATTAGGAATGGTCTTTACACTACAAAAGTATCGACATTACCTACTAGCCAACCCTTTCATCTTTTATACCAACTACCAAGCATTAAAATACCTTGTAAATAAACCCTTACACCATGGGAGAATTTATCGATGGCTACTTCTATTCCAAGAATTCGAATTTGAAGTCGTTGTTAGACCAGGAAAATTAAATGTCGGACCCGACCTTTTATCACAAATCGACACAGGAGAGGAACTGATAGGAGTCAAAGACGACCTGCCGATGCACATTTATTTCAAATAGAAGCAGTCCCAGCAGAATTAGAGGAAATAACTCAATTATTAGAAAATGGACAAGCACCAGAGGGCATGAACATGAAAAAGAAACAAATATTAGCCATGAAATCTGCACCGTATAGCCTCATAAATAGATTTTTATATAAAATGGGCCTCGATGACATCCTCAGAAGATGTGTATTAGAACATGAAAGAAATAATATCATGTATGAAGCACACTATCGACCGGTGGGAGGACATTTTCAAGCAGACACAACTGCTAAGAAAATCCAACAGTTAGGGCTATGGTGGCCGACACTATACAAAGATTGTAAGAAATTTGTAAGCCAATGCGACAGATGTCAATGACTGGGTCGACTTCTGCCTAGTACAGAAATGCCCTTGATATCAGTAAATCCAAGTTTGACATTTGAAATTTGGGCCATCGACTTCATAGGACCATTCCCTATACCAACAAAAAGAATAGGTGCAAGGTACATAATAACTGCAGTAGAGTATGTAACCATGTGGGTAGAAGCAGAACCAATCAACACATGTTCAAGTGAGATAGCTGCTAAATTTATCTATGAAAATATAATTACTATATTTGGATGTCTAATAACCCTAATTAGTGACCAAGGTTCACACTTTATTAACAAAATCATCAAAGCACTAACAAATCAATTCAAAATTGACCACCGACGTAGTACAACTTACCACCCTCAGTCGAATGGAGCAATTTAGGCATTCAACAAAACATTAACAAAGGGCCTCACAAAAATATGTAACACCGACAAAGATGATTGGGATGAAAAGATACCTGCAGTACTATGGGCTTATAGAACAACATATAAGCATTCGATCCACCAAACACCGTTCCAACTAGTTTATGGACAAGAAGCAGTTGTTCCACTACATTTTCAACAACAAACACCTATCATAGCAGATATTTTACATGTCGATGTCGAACAAGGCAGGAAGGACCAACTGATGCAATTAAGCAAGCTAGAAGAACACCAATTGATTGCTCTACAACCCCAAGAAATCCAAAAACTGCAGTAGAAGGCTTGGCACGATCGCAATATTAAAAACAAAAATCTGTCGGCAGGGGACCTCGCCCTACTATACAACAGTCAAGTAAAAGGAAAACCCAAAAATCTACATACATAATGGATGGGACCTTACGTTGTCGAAGAAATTCATGCCAACGGATCAGTCCGACTAAAAACGTTACAAGGCATAGTATTTCGGAAACTTGTTAATGGTGCCCAACTAAAACGGTACAAAAATTAAAACAAGTTCTAAAAAAAAAGTAACAACCATAACTGTTAGACAAAAACTATAAAAATATAAAAAGATTAAAAACAACAGAACATAACCAACACCCATAACCTAGGATGACAGGAAACCAACGCTTCTACAACTGATATCAAACCCATTGGCATACCACCATCGACCGCTCACATGATCGACATCAACCAACGACACCGAAGGTCAAATCACGCCTTCATGACTATGGTCAGAAGGAGTGGCAAAAGCAAATCACCATTAACGCAAAACCCAGAGACCATGATGGAACATCACTTCCGCCATTAACACACCCATCGAAAGAAACGTCAAACACCCCACCTATAAATACCGGACCAGAAAAGGATCATTTACAGTATTTTGAAGAGATAGAGCAATTCAACAATCAGAAAGTTGAGAGCTGAGAACCTATAAGAAAAGTCGACCAAGAAACCGACAAGATGGCTCCGAAACAAACAAGAGCCGTAGTTGCAAAGACAAAGGAATTGCAATCTGCTGAAACCCCATTGATGAGAAGCTTAAGAAACATAAAAAATGCCAAGGTACAAGAAACCTCATGGGCAAAAACGTGGGCTGAAATCAAGGAATGGGCCTATGTCGACAAGAAACTGACACAAGCAGCAGAAAAGATAAACCACAGCTCCATTATGAACTACATGAACACATCGTTCATGGCAAGTTTTGGAGGAACCAAGGAAACAACAGTAAAATTCATTATCAGACGGTACCACAACGGGAATTTTTACTTCGACATACCAGTTGAAATGTCTAGAGAAGTCATATACAAACTGACTGGTCTCTCCAACCAAGGCGACCCAGTCCCTGTCGACATAAAAGAAGGACTTGTAGAACATTTAACTGGAACGCCCTTAGAGAAGAATTCAAAAGGGCTAATGATTAGCCAGATGCAAGCCCGGACGCCACAAACCATGGCCAAAATCATAGCAACAGGGCTCACACCTATAGGTTGAGGGAGCGACCTAAAGCTGGATATGCTAAAGGCAGTAGACACAATAGCATAAACACAAAAAGTGTACAGATGGGCTTAGTATGTCGCTGACATGCTCAAAACTATATGTGAGAAATGCCAGTAGTCGGGCGGGATTATAAGGTTCCCGTATCTAATAAGCTGGATAGTGATGTACCACTTGTGCCCAATCGGGGACAGGTAGTTCCAAGAACCAACAAAATTCCATATGTGGAGGTTCAAGCCATTTGCGCAGACTGGAACATTGAAAGAACTAGCGAATGGAAAAGTGTTGTTGGAAAATTGGTTCCAATAGTTGAAAGTTCAGACGACCAGATGGAGGGTGCCTCAGAACATCCGACGAAGTCTGTCGAAAACCACACACATCCAACTAGAGCTCGACCACATTGCGGTTTGGTATATGCAGGATGCAAAAAGCAAAAGCAAAGCCTCTCGACTATTACCCAACAGTCGACAAGATCTTCCGCGAACTAGCTCGACAATCTGGCACAAAGATGTCGATACCAGCAAAAGCCAAGGAAGGCAACCTAGCAATCGAAGAACCACTGGCAGACCAGGAGAAGGAAGAAGACTATGAACTTCGACTACACATCAGCACCTTTGTGTTAGAAGAACACCAGCAGAAGACACCATTAGATTACAAATAACAATCATACCACCAACATCCCAAAGGGGAAGTATACCGACAGAGCAGCAGGTAACCAAAACAACTGAAGAAAGTATCAACCAGTTCAACAGTAGGAGGAAGGGGAAGAACTAGAAGAAGGCATTGAGCTCGACAATCCTAAATATGCCATAACCAAAGACACAATAAAAAAGCTAGCAAAAGAAATAATAGCCGTAAGAAAAAAGGAAACGAAAACAAAAGGGAAGGGAAAGCGTAAGCTGATCCTTTCAGAATCAGAAGATGAAGAGGAACTAGAAGCTACCACCGTCGACATCTTAGAAGACGCTGTGGCGAACAAAGTTCCGATCGAGACACAGTTCAAACACTTTGTCGAGTCAGTAGCATAGCAGGGTCAACCGAAAAAGGTTAAAAGTACAAACACCTCAACAGCTGAAAACATTGTCGATTTAGTGTGTACACCTCCACCCCCATCTTCAACCCAGATCACACAGGAAGAAATTCCACAGCTACCCTCCATAAGCCCAGTCGACATATGAAAAAATGCTATGTCGAAAACCTTAAAGGAGAGGGTTGACCAAGATAGAGATTTCCAGGCATACATTGATAAATTGCCTGAACTACTCACCTCTGTCCAGAAGATCACCACCAAATGTCCTCTGATCAAAGCTAGTGGATCAAGACGGCTCATTCCCCCACAACCTATACAAATACCCTAGAAGCCAAGGTCTATGGGAATTATAAAATCAACATTTGTGAGTAACCCTGACAAGACAGCTCAAGTTGTCACAAGTCGAACCTCATCGTTTATCCCAACCGACATCCCACACCCTCCATTAACCAATGAACTAGCAAGAGATGTGGAAGAAGATAACCTGGAAGAAATCAACGGGGTAATCGAAAACCTATTCTATGACGTCCCAGAGGATTCACCACCACAAGTCGAGGACCTGACACCTGGCCATATCCCTACCACACCAATTACACCCGACCATTCACCATCACCACCACCACTTCCCAATCCAGAACCTGCACTTGAACCATTTGCGTCTGAACCACCTTTACCCAAACCATCTGCACCTGAAACATCTGAATCTGAACCCTCTACACAAAATCCCCAGATACACTCCCATCTGCAGAGCTCATCCAAGAAACCCAACCAGATGTTCCACTGACCATTGCAGACTAGCAACCAAACAACCCACTACCAAAAAATCAACCATAGGAAAGTCTATCCCTTGTAGATGCACAAGCACAACAACAAGAAGAACAACATAAACATAAGAGGAAGAGAGACAGAAAGAAGAAGGACCACCAAAAAGAGTCACAATCGACAATGGTCCACATTAGCCAACTTAGGTCGACCACTGCAGTCGATGCAACAAAGCTAAAGGACGGAGAGTTGGGACAACTCTTAGAAACTCTGGCCATTGAAGCAAAAACAAGAAGCCAGACAAACGCAAGGAGCTCGACGACACTGAGAAGGAACAAGTCGAATTCCTGTTAAAATGCAGAAACCTAGCACAATATGTAATACCAGGACCGATGGAAGCCGACACTGATAAGCCGCTTGAAAAGGCATATCAACTGTTTGAGAGTGTGGTGTCGAACCTACAAGTACAGATGCAAAATAGAAAGGAAGAACACAAAGAAGAAACATCTAGATTACCGATGCAGCAGTACACAACCTTCTCAGAAGCTTACAAAGTGCTACAAGACCACATGGAAGAGTCTGTCATAACAGAAGGGGTACTACGGGACTGGACTACTTATTACGGGCAAGTCTTTCAACAGAACTGAGAGACTCGACAACAAATTCAAGAATTGGAAAAGAGAAAGAGCACCGAAGAAGCATCGAGAAGCACAATACAAGATCAAATCGTGCTGGAGAAAACCAAACTGCAAAGACTCGAGAGACAAGCACACTAGTGGGTGCAGCAAGCACTCTCGAGCTTGGATAAATTAGACGCCATCTGCCCGCAAATGAAAAGGCTTCTAGAGTCAGCAGAAGAAAAAGACCAGTTCATGGGACCTGACATTGAAATAATAGTAGACCTTTTCATTCAAGAGAATATGTCGACGTTATCAAGCATTACAACACTGAGCATCGACATCCAGAAAGTACTTCAAAGTTGGACAGAATTCCAACATCAACTGGCCATTACAACAGAAGCAATCATCAAAGTATGTATACAAAAGCGACCAACCATCCTACTTCATAGCCCATCAAAGACAAACAAATAAAATAACTATCTTAGATAGTAAAAGATTTTGAGTACCTCCCCTGTTTCTTTGGGATGAAGAAAGATTTTGTTCTTGGGGGAGATGTTGGAGGAACTAGTCGGTAAGCTGACTAATTAGATATTAGGTTGGCCGCATAAGGTCGTGTCGGTTGACCGAACCGACAGGTAGTTATATGTAATTGTTTGTAAATCATATATATTAGGTTGTTGAGCCAGATGAGAAGTTGGTTCAGTTCTGTGTTTTGTATGGACCCTCATAATATAATATAATCTGTTATTCTACATCTATGTTCTTGTCTCTTGTCTTTGTTATGTCTGCATGCTTTAACGTGTATTATTGGTAACCCTCTGTGATCCATGAGATTACAACATAAATCACACACACATATGTATTGATAGTCCTTTTTCATGTTGGATGCAAGTCTCATACATATCTGTAGTGGCAGCCCTTTTTCATACTGGATTCAAGTCTCATACACATTTGCAGTGCTAGGCATTTTTCATGCTAAATGCAAGTCTCATACACATTTGCATTTCCAACCCTTTTTCATGTTGGATGCACATCTTTACAATCCCATCCTTTTTTCATGTTGGGTGTGAAGACCACTTATCTACATCAGGGACTCATCACTCCCTTTTACGATGGAAACTGATCTGAACAACTCCAAGCTTGTCCCTGAAGAACTCAAACTTCACTCTCAACAAAGGCTTGGTAAATACATTGTCTATATGCTCATCCATCACAATATACTAGAGCTTCACTATTCCTCTCTATGCCATATCCCTGATATAGTGATACTTGATCTCGATGTGTTTTGACTTGTCATGAAATACAGGGTTCTTGGACAACTTCACACAACTCTGGAGGTCATAGAACACACAAGTCACATCTAACTCGAGATCGAACAATCTTGCAAGTATCTTTCTAATCCACACTGCTCCACAGTTAGCTGAACAAGCTACAATGTACTCTGCCTCGACTGTACTCAGTTCCAAACTTGTCTGCTTCGTCTTAAACCAGGAAATCATGCCAGAACCCAAACTGAAGCAACACCCTTAAGTGCTCTTCCTATATGCGACACTATCATCCCAATTTGAATCGATATATCCTTGCAGGACAATCCTACGATCCATCGCATATCTAAGCCCATAATCAATCATACCCTTCAGGTACATCAACACATGCTTTGTCGCAACCAGGTGAACTCATCTTGGCTTTACTCAATGTGTTCACTGTAAAGCATATATATGTCATTGTGTCCATCAAGTACATCGGCCAATCAATCGGTTGTCTGTATATTGTGGCATCCACTATCTATGAAGTAGTATCACACAACAACTTCAAGTTCGATGCCATTGGTGTAGCCATGGCCTTGCAATACATCATCTTGAATGTCTTCAGGATCTCTAATGCATATTTTCCTTAGCTAAGGAAAATATAATATGGATTCTTCCACACCACTAGTCCCAAGAGTCATGCCAAGATTCTTGAATTCTAAGATCTACTTCCTCTTAGCGAGGGAAGATATCTGATATCACTATGAGCATATCCTTGAGATACTTGCCACAAATAGAGGCTAAGTGATAAGTCTCTCAACTTGTCTATGCAATATGATTTATAGTCACTCCCTTTGAATTGGAGCTTTTGTGCCCCCTCTAAAACTAAGGAAATCATGTACTGGAGTGATTGGTAGCCTTATCTATTGTTGATCTTCTAAGTATCCAACTATGTCATCTCATATGAAATGGGTCTACTGAGATGAGCTTCTTTCTCTCACGATCACTAGATACCAAGTTCCTCCATCTCAAACTTTGTTGCAAGTTCCCTCTTGCACCCATCTATGAGCTCCTCGTCCTCAGTAGTCAATCATCTTCAACCTTGTAGCAAAGGTTAAAGTCCACATCTCTATAAGTGATCCTTGAGCTTATCATGTAACTGTATGTCTTGGCATACTATGCACTGGGTGCCTTCTTTAATCCACGCAAGGCCTTCTTCAACTTACACACATGTGTTTTCCTGTCAGTTGTCTCAAATCCCAATGGCTACTCCACATACACTTCTTCCTCTACTACACCATTCCAGAAAGTTGTCATCACGCCCATTTGGTGTACCTTCCACTTGTTGAATTTTCTTAAACTGCTTAGATGATGTTTTAAAACAATTAGTCACTAGAAGATAATTGAAAGAAGAACATGCACAGAAACACAAGAACACAAAGATTTTCCTCAAGGAAACCACAAGGGAGAAAACCCCGCAAAAATTCCTTAGTATAGAACTCAACCAATGCAGTGTAAAACCCAGAAAATTGTTGCTCTCCTCTTTCTGGCACACTAATCCTTCTCTCTCTTGCCAAGACATCTTGAGTGAGTGTGTGCAAATGGAGAGGAATGCCTCCCTATTTATATTCTTCAGTTGACTTTACTACTAACCTAGTAGGGCTGACTTCTCTAATTGACTGGGCCCACTTGACAACTTGACACCACAAAATAACATTTATTATATTGACACTTGGGTACTATTGACCCGACTTACATTTGGAGGTTTACATTGCTTCTTTCAATGACACTAACAAAACCAAACTCATCTCCCCAAGGAGGAATACAATACATCTTGGAATATCTTCCGAAGTTGCAATAATTTAAAACTCCCTCTTAACAAGGATGTTATTCGACCATAACAACATCTACTACTACAACTATACAACTGTCTGGTGAGAATATATATGTCAAAGGAAGTTTTGGAACATTGTCTAACATCTTCATCATCGATCTCAGCTGGAACATCTTCTGTAATCTTCATCTTTGGTACGCTCTTGGACATCTTCTATTGTCTTCTACTTAATAATCTTTTGGACCATCTTCTATCAGTATGTGAATAATGAATCATTGTCTATCTCATCAGAGTATCATTGTCTGTATCGTCACTGTATGAATACTGGATCATCTTCTATCAGATTAGTATGCAAATACTGAGACATCATCTGCAACATCTGTGTAAGGATACTAATAACATCAACAACATCATTAGTTAGTTAGTGCTAAAAAATCAACAACAACTAATGCTAGATCATCATCTGCATTACCAGTATAGAGATGTTGGAACATCGAAACCATCATCAGTACAAGAATATTGAAGTAACATATATCGACAGTCATCAGTGTATCATCGTTGATATGAACTCAATTAATCAACTGATCAATCATCAATACTGAAGCAAACAAACATCACAACAATACTGAATAGAAACATCGATAATCATCAGTATAACAATACTGCAATAATCGTCTAAATATCCCAGCAATCATCGACAACCAACATCTTATCAATACTGCAATAATCATCAAGCATCTCAACAATCATCAACAATTAACAATTATCAACAACCAACAGTATAGCAATACTGCAATAATCATCAAGCATCTCAACAATCTTCAACAATCAACAATCATTAAAAATGAACAATATAGCAATACTGAGGATACATATTGCCCTTGAACATCTCGGAGCAGCATCACAATGAGTTCTTTGGTAGATCCACCCAGGCATTTTGTCTAACTTACTAACTCTTTCGAGCCAAACAAGCCTAGTTAGACAGATGGATCTCCTTGGGGACCAAAGAAGCCTTGTCTGGCTTACTAACCCTTTAGGGCCAAACAAGCCTAGCCAAACATACTAATCCCCCTAGAATCGACAGGCCTTGTCTGGCTTACTAACCCTTTCAGGACAAACAAGCCTAGCCAAACATACCCTCCTCTAGATTGATCTACTCACCACTGCATCCATCATCGAACTACTATCACTCCCTCTTTGAGAGAGGTCCTTTCAGACTACACCAAGCTTGTCTCGAAAGTATTCAAACTTTAGAGGAGCTAGAGGCTTAGTCAATACATCTGCTACTTGTTCCTCTGTGGGAACATACTTGAGCTTTACAACTGCCTTCTAAACTATATCCCAGATGAAATGATATCTAATCTCAATGTGTTTTGACTTATCATGAAACACGGGATTCTTATTCATCTTGATACAACTATGATTATCACAAAGGATATCTGTGACATCTATATCTGCATCGAATAATCATGCCAACATATTTCGAAGCCATACTGCTTCGCTACATGTTGAACATGCTGCAATGTATTCTACCTCTGTCGTACTAAGTGCAATACTGATCTGCTTTTTACAAAACAAGAGATCATGCGTGATCCTAGACTAAAACAACATCTTGATGTACTCTTCCTATCTTTGGCACTTTCACCCCAATCTTAATCTCAATATCCATGCAACTTGATCTCTCCACTGGATGTATATATGAGTCCATAATCTAAAGTTCCCTTTAGATACCTCATCACATGTTTTGCACCAATCAGGTGAATGTGTTTAGGATTCACCATGTATTGACTTAAGGTGTTTACTGCAAAACAAATATTTGGTCTTGTATTGGTTAGGTACATTAGTGAACCAATAATCTGTCTATATAGAGGGGAATCAACAACTTTTGAAGTATCATCATTCGATAGCTTCAAACTAGTGGCCATCAGAGTAGTCATAGCTTTACAATATAGCATTCCAAATCCTTTTAAGATTTGAACAATATATTTTCCTTGGTTTAGAAAAATCTCATCTAGATATTGCCATGCTTCAAGACCTAGAAAGTAATGCCTCATTCCAAGGTCTTTCCTTTCGAATTCTGCAGTAAGCCTCTTCTTACATTCGATAATTGACTTAGCTTATCCTGTCAAGAACAGATCATCTACATATAGAAACAAAATTAAAATTCCATCATCATCAACATTATAGTAGAGGTTGGAGTCTGCTTTACTTTTAGTAAAGCCTAATCTCATCAGGAATCCATCGATCCTTCCATACCATGATCTAGGTGCTTGCTTTAATCCATACAATGCTTTCTTTAGTCGGCATACATGAGTCTTCTGATTATTAATCTCGAATCCTTGTGGTTGTTCAATATATACTTCTTCTTCAATCAAGCCATTTAGTAATGTTTTCTTCACGTCCATTTGATGTAGCTTCCACTTCATGTTGGATGCCAAGGCAAGGACAGTTCTTATTGAGGTGTATCTAGCTACTGGAGCAAAGGTTTCTTCATAATCAATTCCTTCTTTATGAGAGAATCCTCTAGATACAAATCTTTCATTGTATTTTTCTATACTCCCATCTGCTGAGTGTTTAGTTTTGAATATCCACTTCGAGGATACCACTGACTTGTCCTTTGGTCTTGGTACTAATTCCCATGCACCATTCTTTATAATGGATTGGTATTCCTTGACCATTCCATCAGCCCACTCTTTTTGTTTTGTTGCCTCTTCAAAACAAGTTGGATCTTTATCAACTAGATCACACATCAAGGCCATATAACCAGGATATGACTTTGGCTTCTTCCTCTCTCAGATTTCTCCTTCAAGAGCACAATGTCTTTTTGCTTCTTCAATTACTTCACGAGCCCAGGCAGGTTTTCTCTTTAGAGAAATCAATTCATTTGGTAAATCTTCAGGTAGCTTGGGCTCTGCCATATCATGCTCTTCAGGTATCTGGACTTCTTCTTCGTTTCTCACTTCTTTAGGAACTTCAAGAGTTTTAGGAGTTTCATGCTCCTCTTCATCTTCCTTGTCTTTCCTTGATTTTCTAAAGGCTGTATCTTCGTCAAATGTAACATCTATGCTAAGTTCAATTTGAAGGTATCCTGGGATATATATTCGATAAGATTTTGATTGTTCACTATATCCTACGAAAAATCCATTCTTTCCTGAAGTATCTAACTTTGATCTTTTCTCCTTGGGAATATGAATGTACACGGGACAACCAAATATCTTTAGATGACTTAACTTTGGTTTTATCCAGAAAACATTTCTTTTGGAGTTTTGTTCCCAAGGGCATTGTGAGAAATTCTGTTATGTACATATACTGTTGTTCTTGCTACTTCTGACCATAAGTACATTGGGAGACCTTGGTCATGTATCACAGCTTTCACAACTTCCGTGATAGTTTTGTTCTTTCTTTCCACCGCACCATTTTGTTGTGGATTGTAGGGAATGGTGAGCTCCCTCTTAATCCCTGCTTCTTTATAGAAATCATCGAATTCATTTGAAGTAAACTCTCCTCCATTATCTGACCTTAGAATCTTTATTTTATTCTCATAAAGGTTTTCTACTAGGGCCTTAAACTCTTTCAATCTTTCAAACACTTCATCCTTCTTTTTCGAGAAGTATATCCAAGTCTTTTCGGAGTAGTCATCAATGAAAGAGGCATAGTAAGAGTACCCACTTAATGAAGTGATTTGCATTGGCCCGCATGTATCTGAGTGAATAATATCTAAGATCCATTTTGCCTTATTATCACTTTTTGGAAATGGATTCTTAGTATTCTTCCCTTGTGCACATCCTTTGCACACTCCTTCATGTTCTATCTGAATTTCTAGTAAACCAGTTACCACCTTGCTTACAATTGGAAGGGATTTGTAGTGAACATGAGCAAGCCTTATGTGCCATAGCTCACATGGGTTAATGGTATTGGTTGCTAATGCAGAATTTGTATGTCCATTCAATTTGTAGAGTCCTCCTTCTTTAACTCCAATCTCTACTGCATCATTAATAGTCTTGCCTTTGGTGCACATAAGGACTTTTCCATCCACAAAGGCAAATTTGAAGCCTTTCTTATCTAAGTCTGAAATGGAAAGAAGATTCTTCTTTAGTCCTGGGACATATAGGACATCCTTCATTTTCATAGGCTTTCAGAATCCAATTTATAGGATGCTTCTCCTAATCCTTTAATGGGATATTGGGAATCATCTCCAAGCATCACTTTGTGTGGGGATTCCTTTTGTTCAAGGCATGAGAGTGAATCCTTGAAACTAGTCATGTGCTTGGAGGCACCACTATCAATCAGCTAGGTATCGTTTCCTAGTGAGATCGATCCTGGTAGAGCATCGATCAAAACATATTCTTCACTAGAGTCTTCATCCTTTTTTGCTTCCTCTTCTACTTCTCGATCACTGTCTTTAGCAACATGGGCCTGAAACCTTCTCATCTTCTTGAGTCTTTCTGCTTTCATGGGACAATTAATGGCAATGTGTCCTAACTTGTGGAAAGTGAAGCACTCAAAATTTGAGAAGTCTCTCTTGGGTCTTTTAAACCCTTGAGTCTTAGGAGGGTGGTCATGACTCTTCCTTTTTCCTTTGGTGTGGTAAGTCAATTCTTGATCCTCATTGTCATTTAGCTTTTCTTCTCTACCTGCTATCCTTTCTTCTTCTTTGACACATTCTTCCCATAACTTTCGGAATTTGGCTAGTTTCCTTCTTGATCAAATTCCTCAGATAAAGGTTTCCCAATCTCTTGGAAGGACATTCAAAGTTGTCATTACAATGTTTGCTTCTTCAACCATGTCACCAATGGCTTCTAGCTGATCCTTTATTTGAGATACTCTTGTAAAGTAAGATTGCATAGTCTCTAACTTTTGAGCTCTTACACTTTTGAGTTAATTCCTCAGGGTCATCTTCCTATTAATGTTTCTTCCTTCAAATAGTCTTGATAGGGCATCAAACATTTATTTTGGAGTCTCCATAGATGATACTTGAGGAATCATGTTATCTTTGATGGAATCAACTATGCTTCTTTTAGTTATGATCATATCCTTCTTGTGCTTGGATTTGGCTTCATCTCCTTCTGGTTCTTTCATTTCCTCTTTCACAAACTTGTCTATATCATTCTCTTGGAGGATGAGTATGATCCTATTCTTCCATGCTCTGAAGTTTTCATCCCCTTCAAGCTTGTCATCTAGCTTGGTATTCTTTGTCACCTTTAGAAGACTAAGAACCTCAAATGGAAAAAGATGGAAAGATACTTACTTGCAAAAAACAACTCCTGACTGACCTTCTTCCTGATATCCTAGGGTTTAAGTAGAAACCCTAATTTTGCAGCTGGGATCACATGTGGAGCTGAATAGTGGAAAAGATGCACCTTCCTAAGGCGAGGTATATTGTATATTCCTTTTTTTGAGATTGATGATGAAACCTTAGGAAAATTGAAACCCTAGTTTGTCCTCATAGTAGTAACATGTACAAAATTGAAAATTCTTGGAATTCAGTTCTGTCTCCATAGAAATATGCACTCCTCAGAGGTGAGTTGGGAGAGCCCTCTTTTCTGGTTGATGTATCGAGGTATTTGTTTGGAACAACAAACCCTAGTTTTGTAGTGCTTCCTTTCAGGGTGGCTCTGATAACATGTTGAATTTTTTAAAATTGCTTAGATGATATCTTAAAACAATTAGTCACTAGAAGATCACTGAAAGAACAACATGCACAGACACACAAGAACACAAAGATTCTCCTCGGGGAAACCACAAGGGAGAAAACCACGCAAAAATTCCTCAGTATAGAACTCAACCAATGTAGTGTAAAACCCAGAAAACTGTTTCTCTCTTCTTTATG
This sequence comes from Pseudotsuga menziesii, assembly GCA_001517045.1. NCBI lineage: Eukaryota > Viridiplantae > Streptophyta > Pinopsida > Pinales > Pinaceae > Pseudotsuga > Pseudotsuga menziesii. The sequence goes on along the minus strand of LPNX010325213.1, from coordinate 647,361 downwards.
GCACACTAATCTTTCTCTCTCTTGCTAAGACAGCTTGAGTGAGTGTGTGCAAATGGAGAGGAGTGCCTCCCTATTTATATTCTTCAATTGACTTGACTGCTAACCTAGCAGGGTCGACTTCTCTAACTGACTGAGCCCACTTGACAACTTGACACCACAAAATGAAATTTATTATATTGACACGTAGGTATTATTGACCCGACTTACATTCAGAGGTTTACATTGCTTCTTTCAATGACACTAACAAGACCAAACTCATCTCTCGAAGGAGGAATACAATACATCTTGGAATATCTTCCGAATTTACAATAATTTAACACCACTTCATCAATGTAGCTATCACAAGTACAAATCTAATTAAAGTGTATCTTTCTACAAGTGCAAACATCTCCTCGTAGTCAATTCTTTCTTTTTGGGAGAAGCCACAAGCCACAACTCTTTCCTTGTACCTCTGTAGAATGCTTGAATTTGTAAATATTCTCGAATGTCATAGTTGAACAGTCGTCACCTGTTCTTTGGAACAATTCTTGTCATCCTTCTCTTGTAGGTGATTGTACACGATATTTCCTACAAGTCACATTCAATTGTTTGATTAACAACATTTCATAATTATCAAAACATGTTGGCATTTAAATAATAATGCATAAATCACACAATTATGCAACCATTTTAGCCAATGCTTCAACACAACATTCATCCATATCTCGTATACATATAGTAACTTTCTAGATGCCTTCCATCTCTACCAGAACATAATTAAGAGCATGCACTGCTCCCAACATGTCAGCAAAGAGGTTTCATTCTAGACAAGCAATAATGCCTCATGTGTTGTGCGACACCATAGGCTACTTACGCATCACATGCATATTAGTAGTATATTGTTCTTCAATGCATTCACTCTAATACGCATAATAAATTTCCTAATTCTAAAAACATAAATATGTACACAACTAAAAAATATCATTTAAACAATTAGATATATAGGAAATGGCAATTCAAATACTTATTTTTGTTTGTTTTGTTAGCTCCCTCTCGATCCCTACCTCCTTGCAGAAATAGTTGGAGTCTCTGGAAGCGTATTCTACTTCATCATTTGATTTTGAAGACCTGTGTCCATCTTGCTCACGGTCGACAATTTTGAGCAAGTCTTTTATGCCATAGTTCACTTGGTATTGTGAACCAGTGTGGGATCTAAGTGTTCCTTCAATAGTTATATCATCAATAGTGTTTCCACTTGGAAATCAACAAAAGCAACCCTATATCCATGTTCTTCTAGTGCTGGTATGAAGAGGAAATTTTTCTACAATACATCTTTCATCTTCATAGGTTTTCCTAAATTCTATCTTGTAGGAGGCTTATCCTACTCCTTTTATATAGTACTGATAATTCAGCTTATGAGCATGATACCTCTTCTTCTTTCCTTTCTTTGCATGTCCTTTTTCGTCGAGGAAATCTCTTGCAAGATGTCCCTTTTTATCACAAGTGTAACATCTATAATTTAAATAATCCTTCTAATATCTATGATTCATTTGGAATCTTCTAGGCTTCTGGTGAGAGTGTTCTTCTTTTCCTTCTTTACATGAGATGTTAAGGCTTGACCACCATATTCACCCATCTTTACCAATCTAGCTTCTTCAATTTTATTTCCAATAGCTTCGAGTTGTTCTTTAATCTGTGAGACCCTTGTAAAGTGGGATCAGATGGTCTTTAAAATTTTCTTTTTAACATTCTTGAGTTGAGTTCTCAAAATCATATTTTGTTGATTTCCAAGTTTTCCTCAAACCGCTTAGTCAAGCCATCAAACATCACCTTAGGAGTCTTAAAGGAGAAAACATGTGGGATCAAGTGATTCTTGATGGAGTTAGCAATGATCCTCTTGGCCTTGACCATATTCTTCTTGTCTCTAGTCTTGTCTTCATCTCCCTCTGGCTCTGCAACTTCTTCTTTGACATGGTTTCCAAGTCATATTCTTCTAGTATAAGAAGCACTCTATAATTCCATGCCCAAAAGTTCTCATCTCCTTCAAGCTTGTACTCAAGCTTTGTATTATTTGTCATCTTGATAAATTGATAACTTCAAATAGAAATAGAGAGAGTAATGCTTAGCAATAAGAGTGCTCCAACCATGTGCTTGCTTCAATTCCTAATGGAGTATGCTCCTTGCTGATTCTAGGGTTTGTCAGAGAAACCCTAATTTTCCAACTTTGGAATCTTGCAAATATGATTTGAGAGAGCGATTTTCTTCCTCAAGGTGAGTTGAGTAATGGTCTTCTTCTTTCGGGTATGTGGACAAAACTGTCAAAAATTCGATGCCCAAGTTTTTCTTGAGCACAAGTGATAGGGCCAAAAATGAAAATCCTTGGATCTGAGTTCTGCCTCCATGGGAAGATGCGCCCTCCTAGGGAAATTTGGAGAATTCCTGGGTCAAACCCAATTTGTGGACATAAAGTCTTAAAGTGTGGAGCCCTAGTTCTTGACCCCGATATTTTTTAGGTCAAAACTGAAAAACCACAAAATTGGAATCTTCCTCCACAGAAGGATGCTCCCTCTTAGGGAAAATTCAATGATGCAAAGGTCGAGTTTGATCTGTGGATGGAAGGGATAGAAACATGGACCCCTAATCTTCGACAATTGTAGTTGTTATGACTGTACAATGAATTATTTTTGCATGGCTATGATTCCATCTTAGAATTTTAATGTTTCTAATATGATTAAGTTAGGTCTTCAAACAATTTTCATTATATCACAATAATCATATGCAATAGGATCACTTAAAGAAAGACAAGCACAACAACACAATAGATACAAATATTTTTCCTTTGGGAAACCACAAGGGAGAAAACCTGACAACTTCTTCATTATAGATTTAGTCAAAAATTACAATGCCAAACTAAGATAAGATGACCCCAAAACATAAGAGTAGCTTATTCTTCCCAACAAACTTCTTCCTCTCTCTCTCTTGTACACTTGCTTGAGCAAACTTGTGTGTCCAAATGAGAGGAGTATATCCTCTATTTATACTCAATGTGTGGGTGACCCTTTACCCTAACTAGGCCAACTTATCTTTCTAACTAGGTTGACTTATCTAGGGAGACTCAAAGTAACATTTATATAATAATTCTTTTGGGTACTATTGACCCGACTTATAACAGAAGGTTTACATTAACTCTTTCAAGTATTTTACATTACCAAATACAACAATAATATCCCCTGAAGGAGGTATAAAAATTATACAATAAAAGTACAATAAGAATATCTTCCAAAGTTACACAATCTTCAATAAGCACTTGCCATAAAAGTGCTAATGTTATTATTGTAGAGCTCCTATGATGTTATTAGTTTGGGCTTCTGGATTTCTCATGCAAATGTTGCACTTCCATGTCTCATTTGCAAAACAAGTGGCTCCTCCATGCCCTTTATGTTTTATAATCATTTGGTTCCAAACCAACCACTTCTTATACCCCAACAAATACCACGAGATTCTGCATTTTTCATACTCATATGTTTCAACTGGCATGATCAAATCCCAACCATCAACCATAGAACCTAGCTATGAAGTACAAGTTTGTATCACCTTCGGTCTTAGAGAATCTTAATCTATAAATATATATGTCAATCCTCAAATACTAATCCCTAGGGGCTTGCTTAAGCCCATACAAGGATTTCTTCAATTTGGATACACGAGACTTCTTGCCATGAAATACAAACCCCTCATATTGTTGTATGTAAACCTCTTCCTCAACCTCACCATTGAGGATGGCAATCTTCACATCCATCTGGTGAAGATTCCATTCTAGAACATATGCAAGTGAGATCATAACTCAAATAGTGATGTACCTAACCACAACAGTGAATGTATCATCATAGTATATGCCTTCTTTCTTAGGCAACAAATCTAGCTTTATACTTTTCAAAACTACCATTAGTAGCATGTTGATCTTATAAATCCATATGGAAGTTACTATGGACTTCCCTTCAGGTTTAGGGACAACTTCCCAAACACAATTATTCATAATAGATTTGTATTCCTCTACCATTACATCTTTAGACCATACATGCTCCTTAGAAACTTCTTCATAGGTGGAAGGTTCTGAATCAATAATGTGACTCATCTGTGCAACACACCCTGAATATATTTCAAGTCTCTTTCGCTCTCTAGATGAGCCTAATGGTGCTCCATGCCCTCTTTCATCTTTTAGAATGTCTCGACACCATGTAGATCTCCTCTTAGTAGGAGGTTCATCAAGTGATCTTTCAACTACTTCTATTGGTTCTTCAGGAGCTAGCGAACCCAAATACTATTTCAACTTATCCCTATCAACATCTGAAAGAGGAGAACCATAATTTGGATCCTCCATCATTATCCTCTTCTCTTTTGGTGTATGAATGACAAGTGGAAATATTCAAGTGTCCAACTTATAGATTTTCACCAATGAAAACTTCTTCATGACTCTTCTCTCTCATAATAGCATGATGGCTTCCATTTTGGATATACATAGCAGTGTAGAGGATTTTTCCTATAAGGAGGTAGGTATATCTTGATCACACATCATGGATTTTGTAGCCTCACAAATTGTTATGATCTTTCTTTCGGCAACCCCATTCTGTTGGGGTTGTAAGGTACAATCAGTTATCTTCTTATCACTTCAAAACAAGTCTCATCATACTTCTCTTGTAGGCCATAACATACTCTCTTTCCTACAAGTCAAATTCAGTCAAGTGATTAGCAACCTTGCATAATCCATGTACATGCAATGACAAATAGTTTACACAAATTATGGAAACATTTTAACCAATGCTTCAACGCAACTTCCATCCATCTCTCATGTAATGTCATGTAGCACTATAGGCCACTCATTCAATCATAACATGTACTATATGAGCTTACTATTCGTCAATAAAAGAAAAACTATAACATATGATCATCATGTTATACTATAACATACTTCATAATTCTAGGAATACAAATATGCATAACTATAATGAAGAATATATTAAAAACATTCATATTTTATTTATAAGAGCAATTGATAGGCAAATAAAAACACTTGTATTTTATTGTTTCTATGTGCTCCCTCTTGATCTTTGCTTCCTTATAGAGATTATTGGAGTCCCTAGGTCTTCATACATCACCGATGATAATATCCTCGTATAGAGATTATGCAATCATTGGTGCACTAAAGGAAATACTTATTTCGACGATCATCATCTTCTTCATTCTTTGTCTCATGATCATAGGATGCATCTTCTTTGTAGGTTTATCTTTTGTAGCAGTAGAAGCATGAAATCTACCTTTGAATTTTTCTCTTTGCTTTGCATGGTATTTTCTTGCATAGTGACCCTTCTTATTGACCCTTTTAGGAGAAAGGTTTCTTTCCTCTCTTCATAGTGACCCTTTTGAGAGAAAGGTTTCTTTCCTCTATTCATCCTTTCCATAAGAGCAAGGTTTTCTTCTTTGGAGGAAGTAGTCTTGCTTAGGGTTTTCCATTCTTCTTGGACGCAATCATACCATAGACTCTCAAAGTTTGGTTGCACCTCTTGGCCATTAAGAACAACCAAGAATGTCTCCCAGGAGGATGTGAGACCATCAACAACGATTTGAATGAGATCATCATCATCTACCACTACTCCATCTCCAGTGAGTTGATATCTTGCTTGAGAGATCTTTGTAAAGAAAGAAGCCACATATTCGTCCTTCTCCATCTTCAGATTCTGAATCTTGTTCTTCAATGCTCTATTTTGACTAGGAGCCTTCTTTTCATAGAGATTTGTCAAAGTATTGAAGTATTCCTTTGTGGTCTTCAGAGGCGTAATCACCAGCATCAAGTTGTCCTTCACTAAATCATAGATGATCCTCTTGGATTTGGATTGGTTCTTCTTGAAAGTAGTGTGCTTTGAATTAGTAGTGGCCTCTTCCACCACATTTTCTACATATCCATCTAATTCATGCTCTTATAGGATGTTTAGAATCCTAGCCTTCCAAGTGTTGAAATTCGAGGTTCCTTCAAGTTGGTCTTTCGTCCTTATTGAGATCTAGGCCATTGTTATTCAAGTACTGTGCTCAACTTCTACCACTTAGGATCAATTTATGATCAAGCTTGCTTGAAAAACTTAGCTCCTTTACGCCCCATGCTTTGATACCATGTTGAATTTTTTTGAGCTTTGATCTTTTAATATTTAAGTGCATAATTATTGAGTACTTGAAATCAATGAAACATTCATACACATAATCATTCACACATAACACAACATGTACCCTGGGGGAAACCCTCAAAACAATGAGGATGAAAAAATCCAACAAATATCCTCAGTATAATAATGATAGATAGAAAATAATGTCTTTTACCACTGCGGATTGTTTTATGCACCCTAGGTGCAAGATAAGAGAGAATTTAAACACCCTAGGTGTAAACACTGAACAAGAGAGAAGAATGATCAACAAGATAAACTTTGTAATGTGTCTAACACATTAATAACACTCCAAATTCAGTCTCATGCAATATATAGTGAATCACTGGATGGGGAATTGGGCCTCATGCAAAACATGGTTAATGATCTCAACGAGAATTAGCTCTGCTCCTCGATTCCTTCAATCCTGCACAACACATTTGTGCAATGCCTTTTATCTTCGACATTATATTCATGCTCTAATGACTTCAAGATGAACTCACTATACAACTGGAAGCTAGACCACTTAGTTAGGATGTTAACTCAAGTGTCGTCATGCAAGTGTTGTAACTCAAGTGTCATATTTTAATTTAACTAAAGTGCCATCTTTTAGTTTAACTAATGTGTCATAATCCAAAACACTTTAGTTAATTGATCCTTCTTTATTAACACTTTAGTTAACTCTTCTTAATTGAAATCCTAGTTTGGTTGGGAGAATTATTTCCATCTTGGCCAACATGGAGCAGGATTTGCACTGGTTCAAAGAGCTAGAGAAGGAATTGGACTGCTAAAACAAATAGATTTAGAGGTATTTCCCTTAATTTAGGCCATTCGCTTCAAATTCTTAATATTACATTCATATTATTTGTTGTAAATTCATATTATTATTGTAAGACGAGTTGACTATAAACTTTTAGTATTGCATGTTATTCTTGATAACCAAGAATGAATTATTTAGTTATACAATAGGTTTACATAACAATAGTTAAACTATGAAAATTATACTTAGGAAATTATGCTAAAAAATTCAAATTTAAAAGGGCGCTTAAAACATAATTTATGTGGATAATTATAATGAATAATACCCATCAATATGAAGTATATATTGTCTTCCATGTACCATAAGGTATTTTAAAATCCCTTTAGGCAAACCTAAAACCAACCTTACATAAACTAGTGGCCCTCCTATTTTTATAGTACAACAAACCAACACTCGAGGAGATCAGTACTCTTGTGTACCAAGGAATTGCTAAAGGATTTATGGGCCAATTTGTGTTTCCAGACAGTCTCATATGAAATTCCTCATTTTGAATCCTCTCTAAAGCTGGAAGGAAATAGGAATGATCATAAGNTTAGTTTGACATTATGATATTAAATACAATTGAGTGAACATATAATTTAAAATTAAAAAACATGAAAATGACAATATATTATTTTATAAAAAATGTGAAAAAACATTTTTATAAATTATGAGTACTTTACTTGAAAATGACAATAATATTATTTTATGAGAAAGTGAATTGTGAGTACTTTACTTGAAAATAACAATAATATAATTTTATGAGAAAGTGTGAAATGACTTTTATTGTGAGTACTTCACTTTATGACTTAAAAGTACTTGTACCACTACCTTGGTTAACTATGGATTTTCATCCACCATAGAAAATGTGACAAATAAGCATTCTTAACTCATGCAATGCCACCTTAACCATGGGGGATGATGTCATCTACTAGAATGTAATTGGTTGATTTTTATAGTACATTTTGGTCCTTTTGAGGCCCATTTTTGACCTCAAATTCTCTCTAATGGGTGCATATCCTCCCAAGGTTTGTTAAGTATTATCATAGCTTCCATAATGGATCCATCTGTAGGTAAAACGATGTCCGAAGAATCGAGAGGGTGTGAGGAATCCAATGCCCATGTAGGCGTATAATCAAGATCACACTCATCTGAGACAGGGGGAGTTGTGATCGTATCCATAGGAGAACTTTGAATGGACTGATTAGCTAATTTTGTCATGGATAAAGGTACTATCAATCGATGATGTTAGGGATCTTCTGCTAACACATATGGAATTATCAGGATCTAAGGATCAGTTCTATCAGATGTTGATTGTGTAGAATACTTGGAGATATTATCAATGTCCCAAACACTAATTGAATTCATATAGTTGATAAGAGTAGGAATATTAAAAATACCCATAAGAAATCCATACATACCTGCATGTAAGCTCTCTGTTACTAGATTGGTCTAAACAACCAGTGCGATACTGGAATCTGTGGAAGTTGGGGTAGTGTTCTGAGTATAACACAATTGGTTGATTTTAACGATTTTTCCTTCATAGGGAAAGATCAAAACCTGGAATACCGATGAGGGGATTTCCTGTGTAGCATATGTCCAACTCCTACCTAACAACATGTTTTAGTCGAGAGGATCATCTACTACTTCGACTTCCACTGAAACTATTTTCCCTCCTAAAAAAAATTCAAAAGATGGGAGAATTTCGTGAGGTCAGAAATATTTTCCATCAAGTGTGGTAAGCAAAGTGGTAGAGGGAACTAACTTAAGAGTCCCTAAAGCTCTTTAGCAAGAAATATCCATGACACATGTGGACACACCTTCATCAACAAATCGTTTGTCCAATGGTCTTAGAACCATGAACTACATCGATTTGGAATCCCACATGATAGGGTAAGTGAGGCTTGACATTGGACATATCAAAATTTTCCATTAACTTGTTTGAGGAGTCAGTGCTTCCTAAAGTAGCAAAGAGTGCATTTCATTGTAAAGGGAAAGTTTGCAACACTTCCAAAGTAGAAATTGCACAAGGTGTTTGGGACAAATATTCAACTATTGAATAGTTGTATGTATCCCTAGCATTACGATTATGCATTGTTTTTTTGTAGACACCTTTCAGTACCTTTGGAATAGGGTCTATAGGATTCTCTATATGGAGAGGGTTTTGAGGATTAAGATTTTTTTTCTCCCGGTCGTTCATTGCTATATATTTTCACTCAAGTATTCAATAAAATATTTGAAGCTACCATATATATATAGGATTGATCAGATGATGAGGCATTTTGGGTGCCTTCACCAGAACTAGAGTTGTCATAAGCGATATTTTGGCCTTCTAAAAAAGGATCTCTCAATATAGTAGGTTGTTCTGCTGCAAGAGCTTCTTGGTTTGTTCAATCAAGGGGAATTTATGTGTCAGGTGGTATCCTTTGCCAAGAATACAAGAGAAGTTAACCTTATTTCGTTATTTCTTACCCCCCTCAACATTATTATTTGGTTTGGGCTTGTTTTCATTTTCCTCCCCTTTCTTTCCCTTGTTGTTATTTTTTTTTTCCGCTAGGTTGTTGAGTACCTTTTGCAGTTGACTGCACAATGTGTACATTAGTAGTTTGATAAGGGAAAGTGGAAGGATTGGCTGCTTCTCCTGTAAAGCACTTGGCAGATAATTTTTTAATTTATTTTACAAGTGCTTCTACACTAAAACTATTGACCGAACCAACAATGCCATCGACATGTGGTCTATGTGTAGGCTTGCTAGGATTAGTGCTCATCCACGGAGCATATGGAATAATTTAGTACAGGATCCCATATTATGAATAAATCAAATCCAATTGCTATGCTTTAAAAATGACCTCTTCCTTGGTAGTAACATCTAAAGTGGAAACATCTTTCGAGATGTAGGGTAGGAGTGACTTCAAGAACCACTCTAACAAAAACTTGGGAGGTATAATAGCCTTGATAATCCTTTTCCTCCTTCACCACTCTTGGATATGATATGAAATATGAGTGGCTTTGATTTTCCTAAAAGTAGAAAACAAGCATGTATTGGCATCATACCAGATAGGAAGTTGGAAGTGGTTGAGGAAGATTGTCACTAAATCATTGAATCAATAGTAATCAGTTGATGGAAACTCAATGTACTACTTTGCTACTACCCCCATAAGGGTTCTTTGGAAAATCCTAAGCATAATTGAATAATCATAGAGTGAGTTCGAGGAGCACCATAAATGAAAATTTGTGACATGGTCCCCTGGATATTCACTAGTTTTGCCTTCAAACTTGGGAATGTATGAAGGTAGCTTAGTGGGGATAGGAGACCAAGATTGATCATGTTGCACTGAGTCATTCATAAATTTCGATAAATATGGAAAGTTCAAAATAGCTATAAATGGTAATCTAGGTTGTGTAGCAAAAGGGTTCGGTTAGGGAGCTTGATGGGGAAAAAACCCCTACCAAAATTCCCAATTGGATGGTTGGCGTTGCCCCTAGCCATTGCATGTGAAGTGAAAACATTTTCAGAAGGGTTTCACCTAGATTGTAAAGGAACCTCTCCCCCCCATGCCTTGTTTCTAATTCCACTAGGTTTGAGAAACATTGTTAAAGGATAAGTCCTCGAGTGTAGAGACAAGTGGACCTCCCTAATTCGAATGAGTCAAATCTAGAACAAAATAGACTAATACATGCACACCTTCTCCTAGAACAATCAAATGTTGACGAGAAACAAAATAGAGAAGACTTGCCTCTGATATGGAGGTTGTCCTTGCTATCCTCGAGCTGCTGCAATCCAACTTTGCATATGACAAAACCGTTAATAGATCCAACACAAACAAATAACAAGTGTATTGATCTTGAAACAATTTAACTGATCCAAGCAAATCGCCAAGGAGATTTACTATATATGATAATAAAAATCAAATATTGGAAGGAAATGCATCATTGTATTAAATATAGAAGAAAGAAATACAACCATAGGCCTTGGTGTTGTAGTTCCCTTCCGATAGATTCCTCCTACTCCAACATGTAACACTTGTCTTGAAAGGAAGCACATCAAGAGTCTGCAGTCTGGGAAAATTCCTCCAGCATCTACATGTTATCGATTTCTCCACCCGTCACCCATCTCCAAGGGATTCATTTATAGGACAATGAGGATAATGGGGAGATGAGAATATTAGGGAAAGTGGATGAGAGGGGATCCCAGTAGCTCAAGCTAGATCCAGGTAAATAGGAAGGAAAGGATATCACATTAGATTTCGCTCTAGAAGCTTCTCAAAAACCTAATTTTCTTCTCGTACAAAGGGTGGTGCGACATGTTCATGGAGCAAGGTGTATCTCACTAGGGAGACACAACTTGTTATAGAGGTAAGGTATGCCATCGGTGTGGGTTGAAGTGAGACACCATGTGTCAAGTGAGTTGTAACACATTTTTCTCGGAAAGCAAGGTGCATCAAGGTTGCTAAACAAGTGAACTTGCAGGACAAGGAAAATGGTAGTGACCATCCATTATGATAATGTATTCAGAGATTGTGGCAACATGAGGCTACAATATTTATGACACTGACAAAAATTTCGTGTAACAGATTCCCTCCCAAAGTAAAAATCTAGAGAAAAGTGATAGGTGATGTACTTTGATGTGGCTGCTGAAGATAGGAACCATCAGTTAGAGAGATAACAACAATCAAGGAATTTGCACGACAAACTATAACATCTCTAAACGAGACATCTCAAATGACTCAAAGCACGACTGCCGACCAATACACTACGGATCCATGAAAATACTGGAGGTGGATATGGCCAATGAAGATACAAACGTGGATCCATATGATTGAAATAAGATGTAAATCATGGCCACAAGACCATACATAGTGGATATATGAAACAAGTATAACATAACCATTGACCAATACAATGTGGATCTATGTGACAAAATTACCACATGACATCCATGTAGGAATTAACTCAAAAAATCTCCATCGCAGCCTATGTAAGAGATGCAATGAAATGTATCCTAGGGTCTTCAAACCAATTCTGAAACTGATATGATCCTAACCATGTCAATAAAGGAGTTGGATTAGAACATTGTAGGAACCACTTGATTACTGGACAATGATGTAAATTGTTAACAAGTGTGAGGGAAATCACCAAGGATGACAATGATTCCTAAGGAATCATAGTTCATTCCGAAGAAAGCAAGTGGATGAGTTGAAATCGAGCATCCGTGGAATCATTCGATCAGAGGTGAATGATGTAAACATATTATCGAAGGTGAGAAGACCTGCAATTGAGGCATTCATGCTTCAAGGTACTAGGTGGTCTTTAGATCTGATCTCTAGGTGATGTGTTGATGTTGAAAGGGATAGATTTGTCGAAAGAGGGCCATGATGTGTCCCACATCATCGACACGAAACCAATATAGGATGATTTTGGACAGTATATCAGATGAGTATGGATAAGTTATACTGAGAGACTAGTTTAGGGATGGCCGACATGATAGAGGGATTGACGACTGCAAAATTTGACTCAAATGGAGTACTTCTCCTAAACATTATACGACATGACACATGTCCTGGCATCATTGACTTAATGAGACAGAGACCAAGGCATAATGCGGCATAAACAAAGCATTGTTTGGATGACCGAAAGGAGAAAAAAGTCTCATAGACTTGACATGACCCAAAGACAAGTTGATTACCCCACTTTTTGGATGAGATACAAATAGGTGCCATGTCCAAGGGCGATAACAAACTTCCATAAATACATATCCTTACATATTTCCCTTCCCTTATTCTCGATCATGATTGGCGAGTACCTATTTATTTATAAACAAGATTGAGGAGGATAACAGATGCTTGGTGTAGCTCATCCTTCAAACGATTATAATCTCACCATTTTTATGAACCTAGGAAAGGAGGGGTTCGGTCCCAAAACGATCCTCGATGTTTAATTTTCATGAGTCCAAAGAAGATAAACTTGATGATTTTTCATGTTTAAAGGGTCTAAAAAAACTAAAGAAGACTTTAGGGTGAACTTTTTCATAAGTTTAGTCCCCGAGGTCCAAAAAAGTATAAAATAATACCTAGGATAAATCTCTTCATCTGTGGATGACTAAGGTATTCCTTTTTCATAATTAGTCCACCAGGTCTAAAAAAGGGGTAAACTATCACCAGACAGACAGTCCTTTGATAACAAGCTTAGAGCTTAAAAAGTTTATCGAGTGTGACAGGAAGCAAGATCACTCGTGTTGTTCCATTGACTCACGAGTATGGTGCAACAAACTGTAAAATCGACGTTATTTTACAAAAGTTTTAATGAGCACGAGAATATCATAAAAAGCGCTCATAATCTTTTTCATGTTTACACCAGAGCACGAAAAAAAAGTAAGCTCGATACCTATTTACTAATGTTTCATGGGCATGATAAGGGTGCCAAAGGTGCCCCAAATGCATGAAAATATGTTGGACCATGACTCCATTGTTGAGTTTGGCATGTAATCTCAAAAACAAGTGTGAGAAACCATAAGAATTAATAAAGAATGGTAAAAAGTATAAAAATATGAGGCAAAATAATAAAATATTCTCTTTCAACTCAATAAAAGGAGGTGAGAGGGATGCATTTTACTATTGCATTCTTAATCTTCTTATTAAATAGGGTAAAAACCCATTTGTGGTAATATCTTGTGGTAGATATTCTAGGCACTTCACGCAGTGGATTTTCGTTTTGTCAGCTCCAGGTAACTATTCACATCCTCCATTTCATTTATTGGATTAAATCATTGTTATTTTTTTCGCTACCTTAGGTAGATTTGGGGTCGATTTTTAGGGCAAAAAACGTGCTCATGTCGAGACAACCACCTCTTTTGGGAAGCGCATCGAGCAGGGTCGACGCGTATCCAAAATGACGAACCGCATATAGGGCACTCTGTTGGTGAAGGCGGATCATGTCGACTGTAAAATGCGGCCCCACAAAACAAATACAACATTTTTGTGTGTTTTTATTCAAATAGATAGCTTCTAATGCATCATTTTATGGTTTTGCAGGTTTCAATCGAAGAAAATGTTGGAGTGGAGGGAGAGGGAATGCGAGTTTGAGAATTTGGAAGGGTTGGATGATGCCAACACCATGTTGGCCCTCCAAGAAATTATTCCTAACTCCAAACATGAGGGCCCAAGTTTATTGATTGGAGTATTTGGTGGGAATGTGAAATCTTGTTGAATGTCGTTTCCAGGTGGGAACCCACATCCTGACTCTAGAGATAGAGGATATATAATTTATCACTAGTTTCAAGGAGAGGAGCTCGTGCAAATATATCCAAGCATTTTGGGGGTGGCGAAAACATAGATGCACTCATTAGTGAGTATTGTGTTCTTGGGGCTAGGAAGGCCGATGGGAAGATCCCAGTTAAAAATGTCTGTGATTTGACATTGAGGACCGTTCTCTTCATCATGGTACGATTGGTGGGAACAAAGTCCCATCATCAAGCGACCAGATCCGAGATGTTGTGTGCTATAGAGTGCATGCAACCCATTGTGTTTAACTGGTGTGAAAGTATGTTGAGCATCATGAAAGAATAGTTGACTAAGTGTCGGTTGGGAAAAACAAAACAGTTTGGTTATGGGTCCATTTTAGTTTCCTTTTTCATGGAGTCGGTTCCTCTTTTTCATTTGCAGCATACATATATGGCCAACCCGAATCAACAGGAGCCACTCATGAAGATATTGACTGAGATGTTTGGTCGTAATGATGGCCCAATCCATATTTATGGTCCAAATTTCTTCTAATGGATGCATAAGCAACTGCTCATGGTAGAGGATTATGCATTCACATGAACAAACTTTTGAGGAGATCCCGACTTGGAACTCCCAGAGGGGTCCAACTAGTGTGACATAGATAAAAAAGGATTTCCACGCTTTTCAAGTTTTTATTCATTTTTTGAATATTATATTTTTTGGTGTACTAATACTTTTTAATTTCACTAATGTAGATGTGGGCTAGCAAGGCTACCTGACACTTCCCCTATCCAATGATGGGGGTAAAGTAAGGCCATTAGTGCACTGAGAAGGAGGCAAGTGAGGAACTCAAGGAGACTGATCAAAACTTGGAGAGCTTCACTGTTGATATCACAGATGTGTCATTAGATAATTTATTGCGACATTACTAGTGCCACACACTAGGGGTTTCCTAGAGGATTGGGCATCTGCTCCGTTGATTCACTCGGGTTGTGATTTTCTATCACAAGAGCTATTATTAGCCTTGTCATCTATATGTAGTTATTTTTTAAAGCCATGAGCTTCAGATTTTTTGTCGAGTTATATCTGAAAACTATGAGCTTTAGGATTTTGTCCTAGTACTTTTGTGAAACTTTTTATTTTTCTTAGTATAAAAGCACCTCCTATTGGCTTTATATACAATGTGTCTATGGTGGATGCAGATCTCATGTATGCTACCTATTTACATATGAATCATTTACATGCTATGTTTATTATATGTTTTATGATGAAATGCTTAAGAATGTGTAATATGCGAATCTAAAATAAAATTAGCTAATGAATTGACAATCATATTCATGCGCCTTGAGATATATTGATATTGAATAAATTCAAACGATATCTCTAAGAGGTGTACTCGTCAGAAAATATGAAGTAGAATAGGGTCACAAACGGTGTATACTTTGTTCAAATGGGAGACCACAAGTTGAGAATCCAAATGGACAATAATGCGGTCCACACCAAGGGAGGACACATTGATTAACAATCCAATCACCGAGTGACACTCATAGGTATTATTAGTTATAGAACCTAGGAAGACACCACCTGAGCTTATCAGTTCATCGGCAGGGGAATAAAGTACCCATGTTGTTGAAGCAAGGTTTCAGGTGTGCAGGTTAGCGCCATCCATGAATATGGAATAGGTTGTCATCTGCGCATTCAAGCAGAACCCGGTATAAGAATTCTTGGTTGAGATGAGACCCTAACACAAGAAAACAAAAACTCCACACTATATCAAATGCACATTATATATATATAATGTACAAAGCACTTATGCTTGATTGTCCTAAGCATAGTACCTTTTAAGGTAGATCCCATTTCTCGGCTCCCTAAGAGGTATCCTGTCATAATATACTAACTTATAGGCCCCTTTTTCTAAGACATGCTTCATGATGTAGGAATCATGTCACATGGACTCAAACTTGCCTTCCCCTAGATTATCATGCATTTTATCATATGTTAGGACCAAATCACCCTCATTAAAAATTGGGGTTTTGACTAATTTGTCGTATTGGGATTTGATGTGCTTTTTATGTGCTTCGTTGGCAAGAGAAGCATCATGACGAGTCTCATTGAGCTTGGCTAAGTACAAAAATATTTCTTCCTCAACTGTCATGTTTCGCAGGAATTCAACATCTAGCTTGAGAGACAAGACCTCACACTTTATAGGTAATATTGCTTCCAGACCATACATCAATTGGAAAGGTGTGAATCCAGTAGCGGTTTTCACGGAGGTGCTATATTCCCAAAGAGATGAAAAAAACATTACATGCTAATTTGACTTATGGGTCCCTACCATACATTGCATCATGGTTTTCAAGACTTTATTTATGGCCTCTACTTATCCATTTGCTTAGGGGTAGTAGGGGGTTGAGTTCTCATGGCGAAAACCTAACTTTGTGTTTAAATCAATTACCATTTGGTTTTCAAAATGTGATCCATGGTCGATGACAATGGCTTTTGGAACTCCAAATCTAGCAATAATGTGATTAAACATAAATAATACGACAATTTTTTCCATCTTCTTTGTACATAGGCATAGCCTTGGCCGATTTTGTAAAGTAGTCTACAACGACAATGACACAGGTTCACCTTGGAGTCTTCTTTATTTTTTCTAGACTCCCTAAACATGAAAAACCATCAAGTTTTATTTCTATAGACTTGGAAAATTACACATTGAAAAAGACCCTTTTTCAGGATCGAACCTCTCCTTTCCCAGGTTCATAAAACATGCGAGATTGGACTCATCCATGATGATCTACATCGAGCATTTGTTACCCTCTTCTAGCTCATTAAAAAATAAAGAGGCACTCATCCATCATGACGGGGAAATTAAGGGAATGGGAAGATATGTTTAATTCATATTAATGGAAGCTTACAATCACCCTTGAACATGGAACCTATATGTATCCCATTCAAACAGTTGAGTAATCATATTGTCCTTGAGTCATACCAATTCCATGAGTCGTTTTACTCCTTTGCGTCATCCAAAGAATACCTCAATCATTTGTTGTATTATGTTTTGGTCTCTGCCTCACTGAGTCAATTCTTCCAAGTCAATTTCCATCCCATTATATGTTCAAGGGGATCCTTCTGTTGGAATCAACCTTTGTAGTCAATAAGCCTTCTCTTGTGTCATCCATCCATGTAATAGTCACTTGTGTTTACCATTACACCTTTGTGTTGGTTCACACTCATTTGATCTACCATCTTACATCACTTTCCTGTGTTTGTTTCATGTTGATGATGTGGGATACATTATGTCCGTCCTTCGATGAGTATATTCCTATCAACATTGACACATCATCTAGGGATTAGAATTAGAAACAAGTGAGTACCTTAGAGCTTGCATGCCTCAATGGTAGGTTTCCTTGCATTTGACAGTAGGTTTACACCATTGACCTCTGATCGAATGATTCCATGAATGTTCAACTCCAACTCATGTATTCACATTCATCAAAATGTACTAGGATACCTTGGGGACCATTATCATCATTGGTGATTTCCCTCACACTTGTTAAATATTAACACCATTGACTGGTAATAAAGTGGTTTCTACCACGTGACTTCAATTCCTTTATTCACATGGATAGAATCGTAATGTTGTGGGTTCAGGTTGAAGACCCTGAGTTTATTTTATGTACTTTACCGAGGTTGCGATGGAGATTTTATTAATGTATCATCACACATATTCACTTTGTATTGGTTGTGGTTGTGTTATTATTTCATCATGGATCTACTTTGTATTTTCATAGCCATGATTTTTCCACATTTATTTTAGGTATGGATCCACATTATATGTCAGTAGTCATATCATGTTTTAGTACTTTCATGGATCTACAGTGTATTGGTCGACAACCATGTTGTCAGTCATTGGGAAGACAAATTATTGTATTGCAAAAAGTCCTTGTTTGTTGTTGACAAATTCCAATCGATGGTTCCTTTCCTCGATCCTTTATCCTTTATCTATCAAATTATTTCACCTATTATGTTACTCTAGCTTCATACTTTGGGGGGGTGGGAATCTGTTACACAAAATTTTCCTCCTCGCCATGATCACGAACCATCTACACATTTTCCTTTCCTTAATCCCTAAAGTGCTTGGAAAGAAGCTCCTTAGAAGATGAGCCCTAAGGTTTTTTCCCTTTAAAAACCCCTGTGCCACTTTGGCTTCTAGAAGGGTGCATCACTCTCCACCGACACACTTTGCATCATTACAAGGTGTGCCATTGGCCTAGTTTGCTTGTGTACAAGGTGCATCATTGCTTGTACAAAGGGAAAAAAGAGATTTTTTGAGAAGTCTCTCGAAGGAGACCCTCATGGAGCGTTATCCCTTCCATTTAGGATGGATCTCACTCGCCTCCCATCTTTCTAGGATCCCACCTCATCCTTCTCCCTAATAATCTACTCTCTTCCTCATCTCTTTGGGCCTATAAATTAGAGCTCACCCTCATGTGATAGGTATATAGAATAAGAGAAAGTAAATGTTGGAGAAATTAGACGATATCTTATCTTTCATAGCTTACCTTTGAGGCAAGGATCCATTGAAAAGGACTTTAAACACCAAGACATCACGGTTGTATTCTTTCCTTTATATTTTTAATACATTAATGTTTTGCCTTCCCATAAATGATGTGTAATTTCATTTATAACAATTCTCCTTCGTCAATTATTTAGATATATCATATTATCTTGTGTTTCCACTTGTTCCTTTGATTCTTTTCCAAGTCATCTCTTCATCAATGGGATTGTGAAAGCTTCGAGACAACGAGGAAAACCTTCAAAAAGAGGTATGGATTCTTTGTATTCAAGTGATTTGATAAATCCGGGGAAAGGTTTTTGTTCTTGTTATGTTTTGTTCTAGATCTAAATCATTTAGACTAGGGAACTGATATCTGTCTGCATTGATTGAGTTTTTCCGTTAACACTGATGAATGGGATAGCTATGAATCAATGGGTTGGGATGGTGATGAGATCATGTATTCACTTTCCATCAATCAATGGATAATTTTTGGATTAGCCTGATTAGAGGAGTAACACTCTACTATTTCACCACATTATGGTCATGTCTTAGATCTTGTGCAACTAGATTTAGTGCAAATGAGGAATATTAGATGGAATGTGATATTCTAATATTAATGTACTACACATTATTAATTAGTGTATGGGGTTTAAAGTAAGATATTTGAAAATAAAGTTTTAGATTGACATGTTGGCACTATATTATATAAGGTACATGTATGTAATATGATTTCCTTAAATGATAATTAACACAACATCAACTATTGGTTGGCACATTGCTTAGAGGGAATATAGACCCTTAATATATCATTAACTGACGATGCAGGAAATCAATTCTAATTAGTTCGATGGATGTTAAAGTTAAATATATGACACATGACAAGAAAGCTCAAAATAAAAGTGATTATGTATTGCAATATTGCAAACCAATTGCATATGTATACCACCTTTTGAATTGAGTCATTGGTATAGACCTCCAACTACAAACAATGAAAAGGTAGAACTCATCAAAGGTAGAATACTTCTTTCCTCATTCCGAGCATGAAAATTTAATGGAGACCATTAGTCCCAAATATGATTCATATCGTCTACTAGAATGATAACATGTATGTAGATAGGTGTAATAAGATCACATGTGAATTTTTATTATTTTTGAGTGACATTGTTTTGAATTATGTTAATGCTACTCCATGTGAGAATGGAATAATTAACAAGGATTAGTAAATTATTAATGACATGTTTGATGTACAAGTTATGGTTAGAATTAAATCACAACATATAGTACAAGGATGAGTAAATTATTATTGGCATGTTTAATGTACAAGTCGTGGTTAGAGTAAAATCATCAACACATAGAATAAGGATGAGTAAATTATCATTGAGATGTTCGATGTAAACATTATTTTCAGATTGGCATTTAGAGTAACCCCCTTCAACAAGGAAATGAATATGTTTGTTTCTTCGCTCTTGTAGATAGAGTGTTGCTTATAAAAGGTGTGCTTCAATCCATGCCCATATATCTCTTTTCATCTCTTTTTTCCCTAATCATAATTATTAACCTCATCAAATATATACACATATATTTTTTATGGGGAGGCCCCAATGGAGAGAAAAAATGGGTGCTACCCATGGTTCAACCTTCCTTCTCAATTGGATTAGAGGCTTAGTCATAAAAATCCTTCATTCAACGGGCCTTGCCCTTAGTGGGAAAATTTGGTGGAGATGACTCATATGAATAGATGATATTGGGGGAAGGTATGGTGTAATGGGCACAATTTAGGTAACGTTGAATAATTTCTCTATGTGAATGTTTCCTTCCCTAAACCCCTAGTTTGGAACAATATAGATAATACAACACCATATTGGGAGTTTAGGGATGGCACCACTATTGTGTTTTTGGGGAGGATTCATGGCAGTAGAACTCTACATGAAATGACATTAAAAAACTTGCCAATACTAGATCGCACTTCCACAATCACATATGGAACATGATCAATCGTTACTTTGATTATGAGTATGTGTCATTCCCATTAGTTGGAAGACCTATAAACCCACTCAAGATTGGTTGATTCACACCTCCATGAAATAAAAACCACTTTATGGACTATACTCCTATCTCGACTAAAAATACATCAAAAACAATTTTTGATGTCTTAATATGTGGTCATTAAGGGAGAGGTAACCACTATCAAATAATCATACCATATTTCTATGTACGCCCACAATCAAGAGGCCAACACAGTCTAATACCAAGTTTATAATCTTGACACATGCATAAGGTTTCCACTTTCCTATGGTTCCTAGTTAGAAAAAAACTCGCATGGGACAATCTTAGAGAGTGTGTGCGTATCGGTCCATCAACATATCATATGTGCACCTATAAGGAGAAAACCTTAACCATGTATTCAATTACTACTTAGTGGTCAACCATTGTTGGGACATAGGATAATAATCATTTCATCAACCCAATAGGAACACACAGAATGCCAACAACACTTTGGAAAGATAACACAATAACCCTTTCCAAAACTTGATCATTAATGGAGTCTACAATATTTTTTAGTTTTTCTTGTATGGACCATATGGAAAGAACACAATCAACAAGTTTTCAACAAAAATAGAAAAGAGGTAAGAGATGTTTGGAACGCTATTGAAAGAAACATGAGGGAAATCACCATTTCCAGAATGTGGAAATTAGACAACAAGAAGTTTTCAGAAAGGGAACACATAATTTCCCAATCTTAGGGAATTGAATAATTTTCTATAACTTGCAAGGAAAACAACAACACTGTTGTGAATATTTAAATGATATTATTAATTATAAATAAATAAACTATTAATTACTAAGGTAAAAGGGCGTAACCCTTCACTATGCATGCTAAAGCCTTATAAATGTGAGCCTCATTGTAATATTTTAGAATTATCTATCAATATATAATTATTTTTATTCTTAATCATGGGAGACAGACTCACTTCTTAACTGTCCAACCGGATACAGTTGCACCATTTGGTATCAAAGCATATTCACTCCTCTGGCACTGAGCTCGGATTCGACTCATCCACTTACTTTCATCGATCATTCACACTTCATTCTTCATTTCTCTCACACATCCTCCCTTCTGCTGCTTGCCACTCCATGTGCCTGTGCAACCCTCTCCACACTCCTACGTAGCTGAAAATCCATGCTCCTCTCCATGCTTCTTTCCTCCCCATCCTGCACGCTATCCAAGATTCACCACCATCTCCACTTCGTCCCTCCATGCTCCCCCAACTCCCTGTGCCCAATAACCTACTCCATCGCATTCCCTAGTTCTCCCATCATCTTGTCTCCCACGCTCTTAGCATGTGCTACCTACTCTCTCTTAGCGCTCACACGCTGACCTCTACACACACCTCGATCCCACGCTTCTCTTCATCCACGCGCTTTTATTTCTGTGTTTCTCTTCACCAACCCACACATCCTTCCGATGCTACAGTCTTCCTTTCTGCTCCAGCCCATCCTACCCAGCATCCCCGCCCACATAAACAAATTTTAATAAAAATTTAAATATTATATATAATAATATAATAATATTTATTTTACTAAATAAAAAGTTTATTACCCAACTTTATAGTAAATAAAAATAAATAAATAATTAAAATATATAATATAATCATTTATTTATTTATTTTTCCTTTCACTCCATAAGCCAAAATAATGTCCAAATACACACCTCCACATACAAGGACCAAGACCATGGTTGAATTATAAGACCAAATCGAGAAATTTGAGAAGGACATCAAGGCCGTCGTCGCTAACCAAAAAAACTTGAAGGAAGAGATAAAAAATAACAATACAGTGCTTAAGAAAGAAATCAAAGACGAAATTGTTATGGTACTAGAAAGAAGGCTAGTTGAAAAATTGGACATCGTGTATGAGAAACAAAAAGACTTGGATGACAGAATGAATACCATGACTCAAGACCTAAACACCATAACATGGAACTTGAGCACCATGACGCAGAACAATAATACATTAATGGAGGTGTTACAAAAACTAATGCCTAGTATAGACACTGTCAGCAGCCCAAACATGTTAGATGCCTCATTTCATGTTTCCACATAGGAAACACTTGCCAAGAATCAAGAATATTTGCAAAAAAAAATAAAGATTAACAATGTGATGCTTAAATAAGAGACATAAACAAAAGTATTGCTAGATATGGAGGCACAATTAAATAACAAAATAGACTCGCTATCAATAAGATAGTAGAGAATGAAAAGGCTAAAAATCACCGCCAACAACGAAGTAGTTCAAATATGTCACTTGCATCGTCCAATAGCTCCGAGCCACCATCAAACTATAAAGCAAAAGGCAACTAATATCATCCTTACTTATTGTACCCACCTAAGGCAAAAATAGAGTTCTTGAAATACAATGGAAGTGAAGACCAATGCATTTCCTGGTTAAACAAAGTAGAAGAATACTTCGACATTTACAATATTCAATTTGACGAGGATAAGGTGAAATATGCGTCAATGCATATGGAAGGGTACACGTATAATTGATACTTATGGTGGAAGAGAGACACTTTTGCCTACACCTGGAACTTGTTAAAAAAATAAAATTTTAATAGGTTTCAAGGAATCAGAGAAGATGAATTTTTCAGTAAACTTACTAGATTACAACAGGTCAAGAGTGTTGAGAAATTCACACATCAGTGGGAATCCCTATTGACACATTGATTTGGGTTGTTTGACAAACAAAGAATTGAAACCTATTTAGGAAGGTCTTAAACGATACCTCCAAAAAGAAATAAAGATGCATGACACACCTAACGTAGAAGTGGCAAGACATAAAGCAAAAGTCACAGAACAAAAATTGGAAGGAATAAAAACAAGAGGAAATAACCATTATCGATAAGAAAAAGAGACAATGTAGATATTGTGAAAATAATTGGGCACCCGGTCATCAATGCCACAAACCTCAATCATATGCCTATGAAATTGAAAATAAGTTGAAAACATCTAACAACTATTCTGATAATAAAAAGAAGAAGAAAAACACATGATGTTGTTGATGCGGTGATGATTGGACCCCAGGCCATAAATATAGGAACAATCAAACAATACAGTGCAGAATCATCAATGGAAAGGAAATGCACGTCTCTACAAAAGAAGTCTCGTCTGATTCTAATACTGACACATAATCATAATGAAGGACGCCATTAGAAAAATAAAGCTTTGAGGACAAAGCTTTCCCAAGGGGAAGGCATTGTTGTGAATATGTAAATGATATTATTAATTATAAATAAATAAACTATTAGTTACTAAGGTGAAAGGGAGTAACCCTTCACTATGCATGCTCAAGCCTTATAAAGGTGAGCCTCATTGTAATATTTTAGAATCATCTATCAATATATTATTATTTTTATTCTTAATCATGGAATACAGACTCGCTTCTTAACTGTCCAACTGAATACGGTTGCACCAAACACACCTAGTGTTGCTTCTCCTATTTTATGCATACTCCTCCCTCAAGCTTTATCGAGATGAACTTTGATGGTGCCTATAGTTAAACCCAAACTTTTCCAACACCAAAGAAGCCCTAAAAAACAACTCAAACCTCATTTAGTACATCTACGATGGTAATCATGCAAGGACACTGACAATTCAATTAAACTTTAAGCCCTTGAATCACAACTTCTCATTGAGAGGGTTAATCACTAGAAAAGATTATTGTTGAGGTAGAATATCTAATGATGGTCAATTCTTTATTTAAAATCATCCATGACACCCACTTCAAAAAATTTAACGTGAAAGTGGAAGTTTAATTCAACCACTAAAGAGGTCCACATATAGGAAATAGATAAGATATCTCGCTCATTATTCCTTTGCATGTCCTTAGAACTACCAATAAACTAGCAATTTGATTTTATAGTGAAGGTGTTAATTAGGGTGGGAAGGATTTAGTACAACTCGGGAGGCATGCATAAACCCTTTTTTTTTCTAACCACCAAACAATTCAAGAGGATGACTTACAAACCTACATGGGAGGACAATCGAAGTATAGTTTTCTAGGTGATTATTTTCGATTGAAATATTCATAAAGATAGATAGGTAGGCAAATATTAAATAAGAAACATACAATTTATTGTTCAAACTTGTAAATTTTGGCAAATATTATGTAAAAAAAAGAGTAAAAATGGTCAATTAGCAAATTTATTTTGTGGAAAAAAGGTCAAAAAATATCCAATTGGCTAAATTTCGCTCCTAAAAAAACCCAAGTAGACATGGTAATAAAATATATGACTACGAGGGATAGGAATGAAAGATTGACTATGTAATATTGAAGAATAGGTAATATTAAAAAAACCCAAGTAGACATGGTAATAAAATATATGACTACGAGGGATAGGAATGAAAGATTGACTATCCAATATTGAAGAAGCATGGATGAATCAATAGGACTACTTAAACATGACAATTGAAGTATGGTAGCATAATCCAAGAAATATAAGCATGGGTTAATATAAGCATAAAGGTAGAGGCATGGCAATAGAAGAATGGTTGGAAAAACTTGGCTTGGTAGAAACATGGCTACAAAACCATGGATAAACTTATTTCTGAATTAAGATTTGGATATACTATTTCTCAAGCTACTACTATTAAAACACAATATTGTCAAAGTCTTATTTCACCTTTTTTAGATGGAAGAAATTTTTACATAATCCTCTCTAGAGTCTAAGATGTGTAAACAAGTACCGGAATTTCAAAATATCCTTAGTTGGATGAGCCAATCCTCTCTAGATTTCTCCACTATTTAGTTATGATATTCATATGAATATAGAATGTTTTACTTACAAAAAAATAAGCAGTAATATAATATCAAAATAAGCTAAGGCTGTGAATTAAATAAAGGATGAGAGTCCAAAATCTTAGGTGAACATGCTTAGTAAGTTGACACAAGAGTCATCTAGCGTTCGAGTAAACATACGATTATTTTAAAATACACGTAATAAGGTAATACAATATTGGTGATAAGTAAATGCATTGTCAAGTTAAGAATTCCTACCACATTATATAATTTAAATGTGAAATACAAAGGCATACTTCTCCCATAGAGATTCCACAACAACTCAACTTTGTAGCTACTCGATTTATATAATTATCTTCTTATATTGGTAGCATAGATGTGAAATTGGCCTCACTATTTTCTTTGTGTAGATTTTCTATTTTTTATATATTACCGTAAATCAATTTTGTAGCTAGTTGATTTATGTAATTATATTCTTATATTGATAGCATAGATGTGCAATTGGCCTCACTATTTTTTTAACCAAAACGATTATTTTTATTATCATTATTATTATTGCTAAAGAATTGATTGGGCCTTCACCCAATTACATCTGATCTAGTATTCGGTTTCTCAAGCTCAAAATTCTCTTTCCCAAATTAAGGAATGAGATTCATCGAACAAGGGCTGTCATTTAAGCATAGCATTCCTGGAGGAAGCAGGAAGCCTAGATTTGCTTTATAATCAGCCAGCTTATTCAAATCATGAAGAATGTGATAAGAGGTGACTAAAGTACAATTTATCAATATGTAATGCAGCCTATGCATTTTTACATTCAAGCTGAGGTTGTTGAACTCTGTAGCAGGATTTAAAACTTTTATGATGATTTCAGAGTCTCCAAATATTTGAATGTTATTGTGCCTTGCTTCCTTTGCAAGTTGACAGGCTTTTAGGAGTGCATATAATTCTCCTTGATTGTTTGTAAGATGTCCTACTCCCCAACTGAAGCTTGTTGCTAGCCTTGCGCTTGGATAGAATATCAACCCACATGCTCTAGCTTTCCCCATATTTCCTTTTGACTCTCCATTGAAGAAAATTGCAGCTTCATTCTTCATTTGACACCATTCTGAAAATTCATTTTCTGCAATTCTAATATGACAGATTGGCTTAGTTACTGGTTTGCACACATCCAACTGAACTTTATCCTCTTTCACCATTCCCAGCCATTTATACTCACCTTCTAATTTAATTTCATAAATTTGTGGATTTCCAACTACTTCCAGTAGAAATGCCTTGGCTTTTATAGCTACTATTTCAGGTTTCGAAAATTTGTTGTTAAAGACCATATCATTTCTTGCCGGCCATATTTTCCACCATATGAGTTTTGGCATGGCTTGCCAAATTTTCCTCCATTCTTGACTGATCGATAAAGAACCATGATACCTTGACTGCCAATTTTCGAAGAGAATAACAGGGTCAGAGTTTAAAGAATAAGATAACCCACGCATGAATTGAGACCATACTTTCTGAGCATATGCACATCCAACGAAGATATGTGTTGACGTCTCAACATCTTGTTGATAGAAACAACATCTGTAAGGACCCAAGAAACCTATTTTTGTCAAATTGTCTCAGGTTAAAACTTTCTGATGCATAATAGTCCAGGTGAAAAAATTCACTTTTGGAATGTTGGGAGAGTTCCAAACCAATCTCCAACAAGATGCGTCGAGTATGCCAGAGGAGGGTAGCAAGGGCTTCTGCGTTTAATTCTGAATGGTTCTGTATCCAATAGCTACCGTATATATTCCAACTGGACCCCATCCCCATGTATCTTTACAGGAAATGTGAATAGGAGCCAAACCAGCCAATTTTCCCACCAACGTAGCCTGCTGAGCAAGAAGTAAAGGATCACGATCTGGAACTTGAGGGAATGACCATGCATCCCAATTTCCATTACAGTCCCACGCAGTCATGTCAGATAGTTTTATAATTTCTTTATTCACTAACCATAATTGCAGCTCGTTGCAAGAGGCATCAGCATTTAATAGAGCGTTTCCAACAATTTTATCCTCCCACAGATAAGTCTGTCTTCCATTACCAGGAATTCGATAGAGATGTTTATTAAATAATTCAAGACAACTTCTACACAAATTCCAAATATTATATCCTTTTGGAGTATTAGCCAAATGAATATTTCTGAGAGAGCCTCCGTGAAGATATTTTTTCCTGAATATTTTATCACAGGATGATTTTTATTAGAAACCAATCACCATAGCAGTTTACCTCCCAAAGCGAGATTAGACATGGCCAAGTCTCTGATTTGCAGACCACCTTCAGGAACTGGTTTTTTAACATTTTCCCAATTAACCAAGTGCGTACGGTTCTGATTTTTTTTCCACCACTCCAGAGAAAATTTCTAAGCATCTTGGAAATCTGATCCATAATTGATTTTGGAGCCAGAAGAAGGGAAGATTGGTAAATAGGAAGGGCCGAAAGAATAGTCTTTATCAAAATTAGCTTTCCTGCCTTAGTAATCCAGAGTCCACCCCACAAAACTATCTTAGCTTTTATCTTACTGATGATTTCCAACCAGAGGGAAGGATTGTTTTTCCCCAGGGTAATCGTAAGACCCAAGTATTTCACCTTGTCCCAAGAAGAAAATCCTTCAAAACTGAAAATATGAGAAATATTTGACACTGTTGTTTGATCTACACTCCAACAATACACAACACTCTTTTGGATGTTAATAAGTGCCCCTGAAATAATACAGAAGTGAGTCATAATGTCTGAAAAAGCTTTTGCTATTTTTAAGGAAGCCCTTCCTAAAAGCAGAGTATCATCCGTAAAGAGGGCATGATTAATAGCTTCTACTCGAACTGTTGATGTTATGCCCAAAATGATCCCTTCATTTTTCCCTACGGTTGACTTTCTACTTAAAGAATCAACCATAAGAATGTAAATAAACGACGATAGAGGGTAGCCTTGACGAAGACCCCGTATTGCTTGAAAGAAGTTTGTAGGTTTGCCATTTACTAATGGCGCTATCCAAGGTTTATCAGTACAAGCTTTTATCAAATTTATAAAGGCCAGTATAAATCCAAAATAACGAAGAATTGAGTAAAGAAAGGAAAGCTTTACCTTGTCAAATGCATTTGCCATGTCGAGTTTGATTAGCACGCCCTTCTCTTTCCTTTAAAAGTTGGAGTGCAAGGCTTCCTGTACTTGGATTACATTGTCCAAAATATGCCTCCCCTATACAAACCCACCTTATAGAGGTGAAATCAGCTTCTGAAGCAGAGGTTTGAGCCTATTAGATAAGAGTTTAGAGAAAATTTTATATGATGCATTACAGAGAGATATAGGTCTGAATCGATCAAAAGATGAAGGATTGACTTCTTTTGGAATTAGAGCAAGGAATGTGGAGTTTGTGCATCCAACAATTTTGGATTTTAAAAGAAATGTTTTATCATCTGGAGAATATCAACCTTAATTAATTTCCAACACACTCGATAAAAATGGAAGGAAAATCCATCAGGGCCTGGGGCTTTATCAGGCTCCATGGCCCAAATAACATCAATGATTTCTTGCTCCGTAAAAGGCTTCAGTAACTCCATATTTTCTTCCTCATTCACCAAGGAGGGAATGTTGGACAAGACCTCAGAGGTTAGATCAACATCAGAGTTTCCATCTTCCTTAAAATGATTCTGAAAGTGAGCTTCAACCATATGTTTTATTTGAGAATTTCCTTTTAAATCTTCACTAGACAAAGAGATTATTTCTGAAATATGATTTTGGGATATCCTGGCTCTGCACTATTTGTGGAAAAAATAGGTGTTTTTATCTCCATCTTTCAACCAAGTACTCCTAGATTTCAACCTCCAATATTCTTCTTCTCGCCTAAATGCTCGAAAGGAATTGAATTGACCTCTTTGCTCTTTTTCCAACAGAGCAGGGGTGATTTCTAATTCTTCCATTTCCAATTGTACCTCCTCCAATTTATCAAGAGACTATTTCCTTTCATAGATTGGGTTTTTATTTGAGAGTTTAACCTAGGTCTTCAACGCTGCTTTTGTATTTTTGACTTTCCTCTCCCATACATAATTCAGTGATCCAACCACTAGAATTTCCCATGTCTTGGATACAATACTCATAAATCCATCTTGATATTTCCACAATGGGAAAAACTGAAAGGGAATTGGACCTAAATCTTCTTCATCTTCGACTTGTAGTTTGATCGGATTATGATCAGAAGTGAGCTTAGCCAATATGCAGGAGGAAATGATTTTTTTCCCATACAGAAATGAACTCTGAACAAGAAACCGATCCAGTATGGTAGAGATGTTTGCTGAGCCAGATCGATTATTTGTCCATGTAAATCTTCCTTTTTTTTGGTTTAAAATCCATCAAATCCCACTTTAGATTTTCCACCGAATGAAGCATTGAATCTCTCCAACTAACGCCTCCTTTTTTTCTCTTTAATGTCCAGAATGAGATTCAGCTATCCAGCCATGATTATATTTGGAAATAATTAGCAGAAAGATAATCCGACAAAGAGGTCCAACACTCTCTTTTTTCCTGATAATTAACTGTAACGTAGAGGTTAAAAAAGGCAAGAATAGTCTTACTTGAAGAATGACGCAGCTCTGTGAAAATCCAGTGCTGTGTTGCATGAGATTTGACCAATGAGAATAGATTCTCTAGACACAGAGTAGAAATTCCACTAGCAGATCCTCTGGCACTCATTGTTATCCCCACATTCGTTTTCCAATTCTTATTACTTAAGGAGAGAAGACATCTTCAATTTTGGTATCTTGGAGCAGAAGTACATCCGGAGAAGCCATTCTTGAGAGGTCTTTTACAGCTACCACCTTCGAAGAATTTTCATTATTTGATAGAAGAAGGAGGGCCTCATTTTGAAGGTCTAGCCCTGGTGTTCCTAGCAATTGACATTTCAATTGTTGGTTGGTTTCCTTGCATCTTCATTCTTTCTGCTTCTTCCTCCCTAACTTGCTTATGAGGCTTGCGTCCTTTTTTTGAGGATCTCTCAATAGAGTCTTCATCTGATTTACCAGTAGTATCCATTGGTTTCTTTTTTTTCCATTTCAACATAAGTGGGGGAATTACCATTAGCAGGAGAACCCTGAGTTGACACAGATAAGTCCTTGTTTTCTTCTAGAGTATGAACTTGTGATTGAGGAAGCGCTCCCTCTTTGAGAGTTGAGAGCACTTGTTCTTCAGGAATACTAAGTACTTCAAATTTGTTTTGAGTTGTTAATTCCTTCACTGTTGGTGCATTTTCCTTTGGTTTGGGATTACTCCCCGAGCCCAATTATGTTTTTTTTTTCCTTTGAATTATTTCCCTGCTTTGTTGTATTAGCTTTTTGGACTTCATTCCATTGATCTCCCTTTTCTTTGACCGATTCTTCCTTAGCTTTCTTCTTGCATGATCTGGAAAAGTGCCCATATTCATGACAATGTCTACACTTAAAAGGAAATTGCTCGTAATCAATCTATTGCACATGAGTCCATCCTGCTACTGATAACTTAATCGCTTCATGCAACTTTACCTCTAGATCCACTTCGACACAAATTCGAGCACAAGTATATTGTTCTCTTCTTTCAGCCATGTCAATTTACTTTCCCAAAGTGTTTCCTATAGCTTCAAGAGAGTTTGAATTCCAACAATGAAGAGGAAGATGCGGTAGCCTGAACCATAAAGGAACAACGGAAGGGATATCTTGATTTGGGTCAAAGTCCAGATTCCACTTGCTCAAGTAAAGCCCTTGAGGGCCCATGAAGTAAGGTTCGTTCTGGAATATTAAATATCTGTCTTCGGAGTTTTCAAAGAGAAAAACATAGTATCCCTTTCCAATCAGATTGCTTCGAATTCCTGCTGAGATTAGGGGCTTCCAATGCCTTTGAACCCACCCATCAATAGCCTTAAGTGAGGGCCAAAGACCATTAAACTAGCCAATCAGACCCCAATCAACAATATTCAAGGTTGTACGACATGGTTGTTCAGCTGGGAGTTCAACCGAGGGTATATTGTCAAGTTTCTTGACAAAGGTTTGCTGAATCTGAGAGGGTTTCCTTTTTCCACTTGCTTCGACCATACTCCTGAATGCAGAAATTTTGGGTGGAGGGGAGGAGCCCCCTCCAGCATCCATGATAGAAGGATACAAAACTTCCTACAATAATGTCAAAGATTGACAATCTGCCTCATCGTGATCCAATTATACAAATCCTCCTCAAAGAAAAGAATGATCAAGATTGCTCCAATCTCACTTGAAATCAGAACCCTGATCCACTCGAAGCAGAAGGTTGCTTGATACAAGACCACCACCCAGCCTCCAACGAAAGAAATATAACAAAGACTGTTGAGAAGAAATGACCCTGCTCCAGAAAGATCAAGACTTGAGCTTCTGAAACAAGCAAGGGCCGAGCCCAAGCTGGAGAGCTGAGTCACCAGTCTTGTAGATTCTTGGAGCAAAAATTCCCACCATGATGGCTATCCCTCCTTAATCGTAGAAAATATATCAAACGCCAGAACAAAAGCACAGGCAAGGGTTGAGCCCAAGCTGGGAGGCCAAGCCACCAGACCTGCAAAATGAGAGGTTCTTGGAGCGATTCCAATTCAAAAAATCATTCTATTCTTTTCTTCTTGGAGAAATTTTCAAAAAGAGAAAACCTCCAAACAGAACCAGAACCTCTGCACTTTTGCAAACGAGAACCAAGAGGCCTTCAACAGGAAGAACCAGGCATCGAGCCTCCAATGCAAATTTTTAAAAATGGTTCTTGGAGAGAAAAAGCTATCCTTCCATTGTTCCAATTGGCCTCACTATTGTCTTATGTGTATATTTTCTACTATTTATATATTACCGTAAATCATTCATTATGTTTTTATTAGTGCATTATTTTGAATTTTTGTTTAGTTATTTAAGCTTTAATATCAAAGTTCTTCTCCACTTGATTTTTTCTTCATTAAAAAAAACATTTTTTTATTATCATATGAGAACAAATTACATTCTTCATAAACATGTTTGTGGCATGTATCTTGCAGAACCAAGGGACATAGAGTCCACCCTGGAAATGACACTATGAGTGTCACAATCTACAATTCCAAAAGGTTTCTTGAAACGAGATTTCTACATATATTTAACATCCTTGGGCCATATATAATCTCATAGCTCTGGAGAAAGGTAAAATATACATCCAAACTATTTTTCGCATATATAAGGTCTAAAAAATATGAGCTGAAGAAGGCATGAACCAACCTGCTATTTTATCAAAAAAAAGTTTTTTAAAACAAACTTCAGGTAAGTCTCATGTTGTTGGTTGATTACGGAAAGGCACATGGTATAATTCAAAACCTATTCCATCCTTGTGTTAAAAAATACTCCACCACTCGATATCTAGAAGAATTCCTTCTTTAGACTGTCCATCCGTGTAGAATTGTGTTCCATGTAAATATGTTGACAAGAAAACTGATCAAACTGTTGTTTCAAAGCAATAACTTCATCCAAAATTGGCATCAATTGAAGATTTTGACATATTTTATATTCTCCACTTAATTACTTGACACTTTGGTTACAATTATTAGTTTTCAAATTAGTTGTTGACCCTGGTTTGTTTTAACCAACCAAAGGGTAGCCCTTGAGCTCTCGCATCCAACTTGATCATGTGAAGGGTAAAATTATAAAAGAAAACAACTAATGGAATTTTCTTGGACAGATTCTTATGGAGTAATGTTAGCGTGGAGAGTTCATTAAAAGAACCCTTAAGTTCCCTTTTTTTCCATTGACAGTAATGTTTATAAATATGTTGACTATCATTTGGATTTTATGTTCAAAATGAAGTAATAAATAATCAAGATAGCTATCATTAGGATTCTTTTTCTTGGGAACCTACTAGAAAATAAATTGTCTTCTCTACTATAAAATATTATTGACATCATACCTAATGGTGTTGAGAAATAAGTAAATGTGACAAAACTCAAGGGAACACTAGAGTGGAAGGACAAACAAAGTTACAAATTATTTTGATGGCCACTAGTTGTATTGACATTATTTGCACAATATGATTTCAATGCTTTCAACAAAGATTACGTGTCATGTACAAAAATTGCACATATTGATGCAATCCTACAAAAATACATGGTGAGCTCACTAAATGAAGAGTTTCAGACAACTGGTTGAAGGACACAATTTTGTACAAGTTGACTATTATTTGATTTAATTAAAAAGATCATTTATTACAACTATTGCACAAAGCACACTTTTCCAAAATATCCCATCACTTTAGAGTGGGGAAGATGGCCCTAAATTTTAGAGGTATTTCATCATGCCATAGATGGCACATATGGTAGAAAAGTTTATAAAATGTTTTCCCTCTATAACATATCGAAGACAATAAATTGGAAGTTTGGCAAGTACATTCCAATTATGGTATTCAATAAACCATGGGAGTTTGTTTCAATGAACTACTTTGGAGGATTACCAACAAGTAGGGACGATGCTTCTCTTAAGGTAATTGTGGATTATTTCAATAATATGGTAATGATGATACCTTGAAGGTAGATTGTTTCATTGTGGTATGCCAACAATAATTCGTTGAATGAAGAATGGGTGCACTTATGTTTTCTATCATCAATCACCTCCAACCATGACAATATATATCATATCTACTTTTAATATTACTTATGGGGATTGATGGATACCAAGTTGAAGAGGAATATTGCCTTCCTTACTTGGATGAATGGATAAATAAAGGTAGTAAGTTGCACCATCATATAGTTATTGTGAATTTTCAACTACAAACATCTAAAGACATGGGATGGAAACATCTCATTTGTGCATCACAGTTACAATAACACAAAGAACAATGCAACAAGCACTTCAACTTTATAAATGTGCCTTGGATTTTTGCTAAAGGATCCATTACCTATTCTAGGACCTATGCTTGAGGTAAGGATAACAAAAGAGGTAATGTGTGGGGAATCCATCACATCATTCACAACATTTATAATTTTCATGATCAACTAGTTCAAGAAGGTTTTTACATAATCAACAAAAGCAAATGGCTAGGCATGATCAACATAGCCTAGATCACACATTTTTTACAAGATAAAAACTCTTAGTATACCTTCAAAAATAGCACTTTGAGGAGAAAATAAAAAATATCAAGACACTTAGATATGACTCTTACACTAATTATCAAGTAAATTGGAGAAAACAAATTTTAGTTGGACATACTACCATAATTATACATACATTCATCTAGTTTACATTTCAATTTATTAAATCTCTAAGAGGCATTTATGTTAAATGGTGATGAATACGAATCTATCACGATGATTCCTAAATAACTTGTTATTAAAGTTGGCAGAGAGGTCATAGTAGATATAGTTATATAGTACAAATAATGGTTACTAGATATGGAACCCAAGAATTTTATCACGCTTGGTTGAAAGGACAACCATAAAAGCTAGAAAGTGGTACACCTTGAAGTAAATTCAACTTATGTTTCCCTAACTGATAGGATATTTTGGGGCTAAGAACTCATAAATGAGGAAATTTGTTTCCAAAAGGAGTTAGAGTTTGATTTAAGTCCATGCTTGGAAAATTCATGTTAATGATAGGTTCACTATAAAACATTGTCTAAGCATGAACACAAAATTTTGGTCATTAAAATATCATAAATATAGAATCAAGCTAAATTCTCCAATTGGAAACACAATTATTGAGAACCAACAACTACAAAGCATGGATATTTGACCTATAATTACAATAGTTTAATGATTCAATACAATTGTGTAAAACAAAGTAAGGCCAACAAAAAAAACTCAAACATTTATATGTTCCTAGAATTCCCAAACCATAAAAACTCACAATTGAATAAGAAAATTGTACAAATCTCAAAGACCAAGGCCCAGGGATATAAAAGAAAGAGTTAAAAGTCCAATAAAGGTGGGTATAAGGGAAAACAAAAGTGACCCACACTAAAAAGAAACATACAGAAAATAAAAGGACCCATGCATAAAGTAATATAGTATTCATAAAAAGTAACTTAAAAGCAAAGGAATGTCACTTTTGATCATAATATAGTTATAAATAACTAAAATAATAATTATTAAGATTTTTATTCTTGTGCGCCTACTTAAAATCTAACTGTATTCTTTATTATTAAATACTATTGGCATAGCTCACGGGGTTAGAGCAATCAATAATAAATAATTGAGATGAGAAGTTGTAAATGAAAGGTTACGAGTTCAAATCCCCTGTGTGTGTTTATAAAAAAATACTATTGGCATCACCTAATAGTGTTGA
Source organism: Pseudotsuga menziesii (assembly GCA_001517045.1). NCBI lineage: Eukaryota > Viridiplantae > Streptophyta > Pinopsida > Pinales > Pinaceae > Pseudotsuga > Pseudotsuga menziesii. The sequence goes on along the minus strand of LPNX010325213.1, from coordinate 611,515 downwards.
GAAATAAGTAAACATGAAAAATTTGAAGGAAATGTTTTAAATACCATTGCATGAGGCATTGCAATACTTTAAAGTAGTCAAGGGGAAGCAAGAGATAGGGGTTGAACTTAATTATAGTGCCAAGAGGTCATGATCCACATAATGGACATATTATGGAACCCATACCACTTCCATGTTCTCCTTAAGATGACCACTTGTATTTTACCAATGATCAAGGAGTTTCATGCCTTCAATCAATGTTCAAATCTCATGAGCTTCACCAGATATTTGGACTAGGTTCCACTCCCATATCCATTTTGACACCTTGAGGTATCCATTGGAGTACCCATTGGTATGTATTGAACTTTAGGCACTAGGAAGTGATGGCCACTGTGCAAATATTATAGACCCAATCCCAACCCCACGTTCTCCTTAGGGATTTCAATTTTCATGATTGCCAAGTTGTGGTATATCAACAAGTTGGATCCCTTGTTGTGAGGATGACCTAGTTAAAATCTTGGCAAGTAAGTTGTAGTAAGAATTTGATTTGGAACCAAACAAAATTCTTAATGAGGTTCATATCCCATATGTGCAAAGAAAAATTAAGCACATAGCTTTATAAAATATGATTTGTTTTATATATTCCACAAAGTTTGAAATCATGCACATACCAAATGAATAATTTAGAAAGCAATGTATTTCTATTATTTCTTCTTACGTTCACTAGTGTGTAGTGATATGTCAATCTATAATTTCTTTTATAGTCACGTACCTTTTAAATTATTTTTTAGCATAGATCATGTTTAGTTGTGATAGTTGCACATAAGGGTCCTTTGTCCCACAAACAAGGGGATCTTATACATCAATTTGTTGTCTTGCTACATCGTGACTTTAAATTTAGAATATAGTTACTATATACACTTCTACATACATCCACATAGATGCATTTAGAAATAAGTAGCAACCAAGCAAGTATTTTTTGGATAGGACTAGGTGGATGCAACATATATGGGTTTCGGCATGCCTATTTTCCCTCAATGGATGGCCAAGAGGAATTCCTAGGCTATTTAGAAGACCCCTTGAAGGGGTGCTTCATAATTGTAAATGACCCTTCTAGAACAGGACGATGAGGTGATGTGTTTGGTCACATGTTAGGTGGAAATATCAGAAGTCATGGAGTAAATTAAACAAACCTTATAATTTTGAATGGGTACATGAGCTCAAATGATTGTAGTAGTAATTAATTAGCTATTAATTGTCCAAACACATTGAATCTACAAATCCTAATTTCTTAGTTTGACCAAGCACTAGATTTTTGATCCACAAGACGAGAGTTGTTGTGATAAATGGTGTGTTTTCAATATTGATGTCTCCATTACATAATGCTAAGGTCAATGGTGATGATAGAAATATCCTAAATAAGGAATGCTTGACTTGTGTAAATTTTTCCAACTACTTTAATAGTCCATTAGAAGGAAGATGTCAAATCGACATTCTTATGCTTGGTGAACTAGGAGGTAAGGAAAGCCAAAATCCCTATATTGTAACCATGATATTTTGGGGGGAGAAGAATTTAATGGAAAAAAGGAAGGAACTCTCACCAACAACCTAGGGATCAAAACAAAAGAGTTGTGTCAAGAAAAATCAAAAGATGAACTTGGTTCTTGGTGAAGACATCAAAATAAAATGAGTCATAGCTACGACAAATACAATTCTCATGGGTCTATTTTTTTGGGTGCTTCATTTCAAAACTAAGTCATAGGGAGTGGATGAAGCATATTTGGGTGCTACGTCTTGGATATATCCTAAGACACCATATATTGACAAGAGGATGGATGGAATTAATATTTTAGGTGCAGGAGGATGTAGTTGGGATCTTAGGAAGGTGATGGTGGTGGATTAATAATCCATCTTATCACTACGGATATGCAGTCCACACTTTAGTCTTAGGCTAGAGAGACCCTATCTATATCTTGTGTTGATAAATTTACTTAGGTTACGTTTGGAGTTTTTTCCTATGTATATATCTAAGGAAATAGGGAACTTTATTGACTCTTTCCTAGAAGTATATGAGCACTACAACCACTCTATCAAATGCAAAATTTCATTCATCCTTATGAAGGTCAACCTTTAAGAAGGGCTAGTAGATGAAGTATCCTTGGAGATAATGAGAAAAAAATATTGGTAGACCATTAACCATGTTCGAGCCCTTTTTTAATGCAAGGTGCCACTCTTATGAATTTGTATAAGTTAATGCTTTTAAGTTGAAATTCACAAGGAAAGTTTGGGTGAGGAATTATATGACAGTAATCATCTTAGCTAAAGGGAATCCCTTGTCTTATTAGAAGCATAAGACATAGAGTATGCTAAAACTTGATCAAAGGAGTGATGAATGGATGGTAAAGGTTCAAGAGGTTTAGGACTCAGAATCTACAACCCTTGTTCCAACATTTTTTTTTAGATATCGAAGCAAAGGATTAGTGAAAGAGAACCCTGATGGATCCATAGTAGTCATATGTATTGGGAAATCAATTTTCATCCATTCAAGTTCCAATGAATTTTGGAGACATAGGAAGTTAGATTTAAGAGGTCCCTTTGAAAAATCCCTTTCCTTTGGGGTGGTAAAAATACACATCCTGGGATAGAAGGAATCAAATTTATAGATTAAATCTCAAAGAATACAAAGGAATGTTTTGGGTATCAAACCCTTATGGATAATAAGGAGAACTTAGGAGAGAGACTCTTGAATCAACCTCTTTTGATACAAGAGAGGGACTCATCTCCATTGATCAGCTTAAATACCCTCTTAAATCTATACAACCTACACTACCCCTAATAAAAGAGGAACATAGGAATAATTAGGGAAAATGGGAAAAAGGATAAACATCCCCCATCTAGAGGTAGGAAACCTCATGTCACAAATCCTAAAACAAACCCATAAAATAAATCCATTATATAAACAATAAGACTCTAAAAAGGGATTTTAGAGAAATCCAACATTGATAGGGTTTTCCCATCATAATTATGACTTTTACTATCAAGGATATGGGCAACCCCCCCCCGAAAAAAAAAACCTGAAACTTAGAATGGGATACATATTTAGGGAGATATAAGAAATTTCATGAACCACTAAGACTTATTTAGGTTGATTCTAAGCATAGACAAGGGGATTTAATAACTATATAGATGGAGGTTGGTTTTAGGATTTCTAACTCAAAATGATTTGACTAGGGAATTAGTGTAGAGCTATACTTTTTAGAGACAGGGGAATGATACTATGTCATCAATATCTATGTTCCCTATAAAAATAAACATTAATACTAAGATACATTGTTATAGTATGACTAACTCAATATGGAATAATATAATTTTGGTGTTAGGTGGGGGGACCTCACTTTTACAACCAATATAGCTTAGATATAGGATAGTACTGCTAGAATTGGTCTACTAATTGATTTTTTTTTCCTGAAAAAAATGGAGAAAGTAGGTTTGCTATATGAGTAACCCTTTAAGATAGTTCCTACTTAGAGGAACCAAAGTACCTATGAGGAAAGGGTATCTAATATATTGGATATATTATTTGTTTCGTGCCCTCTTATATCATATCAAGTTAGAATTAGAACTTGGGTGAAAATACGTGTTCAATATGAAAACCACCCACTTCTCATCCTATTAGAAAAGTAGATGAGCAAACAAACAATCCCTTTGAAGTTCAATTATAATTGGTTACTAAAGGAGTATTTTTTCAATCCGATCAAATATATATAAAAGAACTATAATGAAACAACAAGAGAATCCACTAGTCTAATTTCTTTCTATCTCAAAGAAGTAAAAAGGTTGTAGCATCATGATCCTATTTTAAGAGAATCGAGGAATATCAAGAACTAATTGGATTAGAGGTCGTTATTTAAAACATACTTGAAGAATAATACTTTTTATATGGAATCAATAGAAAATCTAGAAACTCTATAGAAAAGGAGGAGGAAATTCCTCGCATAAAATATAAGTTATGTTGATATAAAAGAATTGAGTTGTATGGTTTGTTCAAGGTGACAATAACAAACAATTATTTCACCATTTTGCTAACAATAGGTAAAATATCAACAAGCTATGGGAGATTCCATGATAAGATGAGTTAAAAGATTCCTCCTTCAAATATATTGCAAAGCTAGGAGTATCCCATTTTGGAAGGATTTACAAGAAGGATGGTAGAATAAACATAGGATAGGTTGTCAACATGACTTCCTTTTTTCCCAATTTTGTGAGAGAAGAAGATAATGAGAATATAGTGTCTAAAATCAAGGAAATAACTACTAACAATCATTCATAGTTTTGAAAAGGACAAAATCCCTAGGATTGATGGTTGGGAAATTAATTTTTCCTATTATGAATTTATAGAAGAGGATGTACTGAGATTTTTCGTAGAATTAAGGAATATAGGCAAGGTCTTGGGTGATTTCAAATCCACCATATTGTCTTTAACTCCAAATAAATAAAGTATGAACCTTTTGTTGACTTCATAACTAGGTCACTATGCAACTGATCTACAAAACCCTTTTATAGATTTGTAATTTTCAAAATTGGAGCACTTGTAAGAGGGTTCTTCAATAGATGGAAGCTTAACTTACATTTTCGTGCCCACTCGAATTTTATTCCCTTATTTTGCAAATAAGTGATGGGGTGTGAAATCTTGGAGGATCCTTTAATGAAACTTCTATAATAACCATCAAAACCCATAAAATATCTCATCTTTGTCACATTCTTTGGAGTTGTCCCATTCATAATGGCCTCAATCATTTCTGGATCCACTAATATTCCTTCCTCTCAAATAATGTGACACAAACAATGAATTTTATTTTGATATAAATCACATTTGCTTAAATTTGCATACAACTTACACTCCCTTGGCACTTGTAAATCCATGAGCAAATGTTCTTCGTATTCATCTTCATTCTTGGAATAAATAAGAATGCCATCTAGGAATACAAGAACAAACTTGTCCTAATACTTGTTGAAAACACTATTCATGAGACACATGAATGTAACTTGTGCATTAATGAGACCAAATGGCACCATTGCAAACTCATAGTGTCCATGCCTTGTTTTAAAGGTTGTCTCGTATGTCTTGTATATGTATTCTTACTTCATGGTAACCAGACATCAAATCAATCTTTGAAAATACATTTTCCCTCTCATTTGTTCAAATAGATCATTGATTCAAGGTGATGGGTACTTGTTCTTCACTATAACTTTATTCAAATACCTACAATCATTTCATAACCTAAGAGTTCCATCTTTATTTTTCACAAATAACACGGGTGCTCTCCATGGAGACACACTCGGTCGAATGCATTTTGTTTCCAATAAATCTTGAAATTATATTTTTATCTCTAGCAATTATGGGGTAATCATTATATAAGGTCTTGGAAACTGGAACAAATCTTGTCACAGGATCAATTGTGAAATCAACATATCTCTTGGGAGGAAGTTCTGACACTTCATCAGGAAACACGTCCCAAAATTATTGTAACACATGATAGTCCTCCACCTTGGTAATTTCGTTTTCTATTATGCCCATTACATGGATTCATACAATTGGAAACCTTTTCTAAAATACTTCTTTAGCTGCAAGGATGAAATTTTAAAATAGAAACAACCTTGGGAATGCCCTTTACTACCCTTGGGATTCCTTAGTTATCAATGCATTCAAAGGTCTTATTGTAGTAATTAAGTTTAACTTTATGCTCTTCCAACCAATCCATTCCAATGAGGAAATCATAGGAACCAAGTGGAAAAACATTTAGATTTTCCCATATGAAGAGTCCATCCATTTCTAATCGACATTTCTCCACCACTTCACTAACTTTCCTCTTGGTTCCATTGGCTAGTTGAACAAACCATGACTTACTATGATTTGTTTTCACGAAAGAAAAATTCTCAATAATTCTAGGAGTGATATAACTGCGAGTAGATCTAGGGCCAATTAAAGTAGAAATAGATTGCTTAGAAATCTTACCTTTGACCTCAACCACAACCGATTGATGATCTACTTGGTAGTCGTCCAGTGCAACATAGATTGTAGGGATGGTTCTTGCCACCTCACCTATAGTTTTAGCCTCTTGTATGTTGTGAACATTCTTGATACTCCCACTCTGATGTAGAGAATTTCTAAGTAAATGGTCCTCTTCACACCCCCAACATTGAAGTGGCTCTATTGGCATATATCCCATTATCTTAGTTGGCTTAGTCATGCCTTGTGGTAGTTTGTTTTTCTAATTTCTAAAATGTGGAGGTTTGAATCCCCTCTTTCGTTGGTCCAACTTCTCACTTTTATTTTCCTTCCAAGCCTCATGGAATTATGTCCTACTTTTGTTTTTATCATAACAATATTTTTCCTTCCTTATGATTGCATCTAGAGTTCTAGGTTTGTCAAACTCAATTTTTTCGGTGTATGACTGAGGTAATCCACTTTGCAAATGTTGAATTTTAACCTTATCATCTACGTTATACTTAACTTACCTCAGAAACTCCAAGAATTTATTGGAATATTGCTCCATGGTCATTTGTCACAATTCCAACACATGGAACTCTTTGATTGTGTCACCATAGTACCTATCAGAGAGGTGCTTTTGCTTGAATTACTTCTTTAAATGCTTCCACACAATATTCCTTTCATTTATCCTCTTGAATTGTCTAATGTGATCCCAACATATAGATGTTATTCCATTCAAATTAATTATATACACCCTTGCCTTCATGTTCCTAGAGTAGGCATGGACATGGAAATACTTCCTCATCCCAAGAAGCCAAGGCTCAACTTCTTAACCATATTTTACTTCACTATCAAAAGTGGGAAAATTCCCCATGCGAGTTGTTCTTGAAAGGCCTCTTCCTATTATTCACGTGGGATGGAGAGTTTGAATCTTTAGTGGAGTCTTTAGAGAAGATGAATCACTAGAAGAAAATTCTAAAGTATATGTTCGATCCCTAGAAACCCTTATTTAAATATGGGACCTCTTGTGATAATGCCTTTTTGAGTTACTCACAGTGTTGTCCTCATTTTCGGAGTGATACCCATGGTGAATCTTCTTTTGAGACAAATAAGACATTGAGTTTGGGGGATCTGTTGAAGGTGGATATTCAACCAATCGATTGGGATCATGGTTAACCAATGTAATAGTGTAAGTAAACCTAGGATTTAGTTGACGAGGTAAACAAGTTGATCGACCAAGGTAGTTATGGCAGTTACAACTACCTATTTGAATGTAATTTATAAATAGACAAAAATATAATATGTATGAGGTTTGATTGACTAACCATGTATTAATAAAGATCAATTGTTGATGATTATATAATTAATCTATGTCTCTTTCTCCTCCTTCTATGTATGCATGATTGTATATTACTTTGTTGTATATTGTATGACTACACTATTAGTAACTTATTTATTGTGTAATTCATTAAATTACAACAAAGACCATGGACACATATTTTTTATTTTTTATTTTGAGAAATACCTCTTATATTTACAAGGTCATATTTACAATCATATCCACTTAAGGTTTTGAACATGGGTATCCACATTAATACAAGCTCGATCACCTTGCTGCTTATCAATAAACCACATTCTTATGGTGACCATGGAAAAATATTAGTTCATTTCCATCCAGTATTGGAGAAACCAATGGATCTCACCTACTGCACTACCAAAGTCACTTTGTCTAAATCCCCTTTTTAACAATGGAGTTTCATCTTCTTCAAACCTTTGACATCCACTTTGGAAAAAGTATACCATTGATTTGAGAAGATACCAAATTAAGAAGTAATTTAATATATTGTACTTGGACATAACCTTCCCAACTTATTATTCCATTGATCCACCAATATGTACTTGATTGGACTCAAACACGTGTAATTTGAGAGATTGTACTCTTTCACGTTCTTCCCACTTTGTCATGCCATTGATCCATCATTATTTATTTCAATTGATAGTTGAAAGATAACATATTTGATTTACATGTTGCTTATTTTCTCCATTCTAATGACAAATGTCCTCTCTTGGCACTCCTAATTCCTCCAAGTTACAAAAAAACATTGTGTATTTCATCCATATGATTTCCTTCTTAGCCCTATACATCAAAGGGAATATATTAGCACATATATTGGTACATCCTATACCATCTTATGTTTGGAAGTTGAATTTGCAACATGTCCTCCATATTACTCGGGGGTGGATACCAATGTTTTTAGAAGGGAAAAACATCAAAGGTTGCAAAAAGATGGAGACACACCCTACAAAGCCTCCCAAACTCTATAAAACCCTAGAATTGGGTATCCATAACGATCTTTTGGATACCCATTTCTATGATGATATATTTTAAACATATCTTTGTTGAGAGTAAGGTCACGCTACCCATTTGCAGTTGTGGTGAGATTATGTTTCCCATTATTATGAGAGCCTAAGTGGTGTATCTACTTATAGGATTATTTTCTACTGATTGAAAGCCAAGGACAAAGGAGTTGCTCGAAATTGAAAAAACCAAAAAGATAGGAGAAATAAAGAGCCATCACTCGATAGGATATTACTAATATACCTTTTAGATTTATTAGAATCTCTACTTGACCCACCTAAATATCATGTTTAGATGTTATTCATGCTTTTTTTCTTGTGAATTGCATATTGATAAAAATCCAACTTTTAGATTTTGGGACTTTCTACATTCTTATGCAAGTACGGATTTCAATACTTTGATTTGCTAGTTTGTAGGGTGGATTTGCTTAGGACCATTATTTTTTGTTGTTGTGGGGAAAACCCATTTTGCAAAGTTGGGGATCACAATTTTGGCATGCACACACACTACTAAAAACCCAACAATAAACACAGGCTACACCCCATCTTACTCTTTTAAATAGTTCAACATTTCATCTAAAAGCAAGCCATTGTAATCTATATTAGAAACTAAAGCTTGACAAGTTTTTTTAGGATATGATATGCTACATGTCCTCATATAATATATCCAATTAAGGTCTAAGTACCACAATAAATCACTCAAGTAGTCAAAATAAAAAAGTTATACAAACTACATTGTTGGAAAAAACCCACCAACAAAGCCTTGTCGACAGGGGTTCTCACTCTGTCGACGCCCAACCAGCGCGATCTCCCTAAGCACCGACCCAGACAGGTTTTAACTTGCCTAGCAACATCTGTAGAGCAGACGAAGTCTCACCTGAGATGTTCAAGGGAAAGTTGTCGGAACCAAGTTTCCGGCAGTGAGGAGGGAGGATATGGGATCCTACGGGGAGACAAAATAACCATTAGATCCAAAACTATGCAGTCATCATTGATTCATTTCCACAACTACAGATTGCATCATACATTTATCACAGTATTGCTAGTGCAGCAACATCATTTATAAAACATCTCAACTCTTAATGTAATAGAATGTAACAGACTTTAAAACAGATCGCATCAACATCAATATAGCAGAAATGGAATAGACCATAGAGACATCATAAAAAAATAGATCGCATCATCATAACAGATCTAGATCATAGTGGCATCATAACTAATTAGATCATAGTAGGAATAAAAGATAATATTTGTGCAACAACTGTCATATCATATTAATCTTGCGCAAGGGATCCAAAACATACAATTCTTCTCCACAACAGGAGGCTGAGTACATCAGGAAAAACTGAGATAGATCGTAGATACAATAGGAAATTCTCCAAAACCATAGACAAATTGCACTATACCTCATGCGATACTCATGTCTTGATGATGTCTCTATTAATGATAGGTCGTCGATCGATATCTATTCAATTGAAAAACTAGTTCTATATATAGGCTTGCACCTTTACATTGAAGGTCCACTTCTAACTAACTTATAACCGCTAATGACCTATGGTGACAAAACTTGGTCAAATAATATATTAAATATTCAAAATAGTTACTTTTTCGCCCATCGTGCTGATCTGGCCTTGCGTGGTACCACATGAGCTTGCGCAGCTGCCGCGACGCTACTCAAATCACTAACCAAAACCCTTGCCAATAGGTCCCCAACATAGACTTGTGGCTCGCCCCCGAGCCACGTTAGGTTGACAGGGTATATGCCGATGTTCGTGCCTTGAAATATTAGAACTGCTGCGTAATCTCACAAACCTGAAGATGGACTTTGGCGGCAACACTCTGACAATTATTCAAAGCCTGTTGTACCGGGTGCTCTTCTCTAGCCTTGCCATCGACCATCTGCTGATTCTACTGCACCGCCTACAGTGTGGCGACTGCTTTAACAACCAACTATCCATCGATTTCTTGAAACTCATATAGCTGAGTGCGATGCTTTTGTTGGCGTTCCTGGGCACGGGCAGCTCACTGCTGAAGATCCTTTAACTCCTCGGCCCTCGTGATCTGCACCATCAGCGGCATCGCCCACAGTGATGTCTTCAGTGTCGCTAGTTGGCCTTCAGCTTCTTGCACTTGCCCTGCCAACTGATCAAGCTGCTCATCTTGGACAACGCTTTGCCAAAACTGCGTTGTCACCTCCATAGTTGTCTTGGCCTCTTGCTCCATGCTTTCGACTGAGTCCCAATTTCTTCAATAGAAGCCTTCCATTTCGCAACCTGCTTCGGCGACGTCATAGGTTGGACCAGGGAATTGAGCATTAGGTTGGTATCCTGGAGCTGGACAATAGTTTTCCCCAATCACCGCATCTTGCACATAGCTGCGCTTGTTCAATGATCAGGCAATATTGCACCTTCTTCAGCTCAGTAATCTCCTCGATAGCCTTCCATTGCAGCTCAGCCTATGCTACCTTTAATGAGTCTATTTCCTGTAATTTTGCTTCTTCCAGTTGTACCTGGACCTAATGCAGCTCCTCTGCCTCTTTCTGTAGCTTCTCAGTTATGCTTTGCGATTGGACATAGCCCTCAGTTATCTCTTTCTTTTGGTCTGCCAATTCTAGGGTGGCAACATGCTACAACTCCACCAACGCTGTAGTAGATAACTTGTTCAGATCCAAAGCCATGCTCTGGATCAGTCGTAGCAGCTGGTGTAATTCCTCATTTCCCACGTCGATCGCAGTCGAGGGAACTTGCACGTTCCTAGCTCGGGGCTGAGTGCTGATCGACGGGATGTCCTGCATCATAGGTCTCATGAAGGTCTATCTAGAAACAGTATCGAAAATGTAATTTAACCTATCTCTTACCACACCAAATTATTCATGGTTCGACTCTTGGATCAACTGCGTCATAGCCTCAGAGGAGTCAGTGACCACTTTGATGAGCCGCGACAATTGGTCCTCCATCCCCAACCTGATACCATTTCCTGCATCATATTCTTGGCACCATTTAGTGTGAGTCTCCTCCTACATGCACTGTGCTTCAGCCTTAGGGTCCATCGATGAATCATTGTCAGAGTCATGAATCCTTAGCTCCTTCTGGGCAGGCTCTTCTGGGGCATCAGGTGGCGGCTCCTTAGAAAGTTCTTCTTGACTCACCAAGTTGCGCCATTCAGCCAGCCAATCTTGAACAATAGCATCCAATTCTTTCGTCGTGACTTTGTAATCCAAAGGTAGCCACTTCCAGTCAGGGTCCCTCCTTTCCTGAATGTAAATAAAGTGGGGCCCGATGGTGAACTGAATAAGACTCTGATACTAAGCTGCTACATAAGGAGATACTCAAGGAACGACGATGGCTATAGCTTGCAGTGCCTCCCAATAGACACAAAAATGAATGGCACAGTCCTCCTGTCGACTGGGCTCTTCAACCCACCATAAGTATGATATCATGCACCTCGGCACACCTTCACCACATCAACCGCCATTGGTTGTTAGTCTTCAATTTCCATCCAGGCGACTAGCGTAATAAGAATTAAGAGCCAACTATATGAAAATAGCCACCCAGCCTGAGTAGTGAGAGCATCTTCGAGCAACTGGTTAAGTAAGAACAAAGACCAATTCATCTGTACTCCTTTCGCACACTTATGGGCGCATGCGACGACACCTGAGTTACATTGGACCAGTTGATTTCCCTGAACAACCTTACTCGCCAGAATTCATGCACTGATATGCACCGCTTGTGAGTTGATGTTATCAATATGGTAGGTGTGGCCATCCCGCTGTAGGCCAAAGCGCTCCTTCAGCTGCTTAGCAAGTTTCTTGTTGGTATCCCTCCTGTGGATATACTGCGCAGGATCTTCCCCGTCCTTCGACAAGCCTGTAATGCTCACAATTAAGTCTACTGTAATAGGGATGGGCGTATTCAACCAAAGTGTTCCCCCCATGAAAACAGGCCAAAATTTGTTTAACACATGCATGGGCTTCATTCAGTGGCCCAAAATGAGGCATATTGATGAGCCCCAATAATCCATATTTGTCTATCCCACTCGCCCATGGTTGAGGAATCCAATGAATTGGGGCACCATGCACCATCGGGACTGACTCGTAGAGCTCATCCTAGACATATTTAAGTAACAACAAGTAATGGTCTTCGAATTTCAACCCGATCAAGGCAGGGATGATGTCGACCGAGCACATCATCCCTTTCGGTAGCGGCGACAATTTTGGCGGATACTTCTGATTTTTCATTGGCTGTCTCAGCTTTGCTCCCATATGTGTAGGAGCCACATACGCCAAAATATCATGAATAGAGACACCCATAGGCACCGTAGACTTGACATCTCTTGAGATCGACAGACCAGTCTGTGCAGTTCCTTCTCCTTGCACTCTCGCCGACGTGCGGGTGTGCCTCTTCTGCGACAGTGTGGAACTAGGATTTTGAGCCTGCTGTTTCTGCTTAGGGATAGACAATGAGCCAACTGATATGCTCATGAATTATTCTTCGACATCCATGGGCCAAATAGGGGACTCTTTTTCCCTGGAAATCTCAATGGCATCGAGGTCGCTCAGCATGCCTCACGCTCCAAACCTTACAATGCACCCGACAAATATAACCTTCTACTCTACAACTCACTCAAACACTCATAACACACTGCACAATTCACCCTCTCCTCAATACTATGCTCGCTCAACTGAACAATGTCATCCTCCTGTGTCCCGCACACTTTGTATAGCCACCTCCAATTCAAACTCATCATTTCCAAATCTACGATCACCATTATGACTAAATCCGGTAGTAATGACACCAAATCCACTTACAATCCTACTCTTCTAATAGTCGGATAAGCCATTAATGTGCGTTGCTTCAACAAGCACCACTAGACAATGCTTTAACTACCTATATTTATTACTTGATTTGACCTACCCACAGCCCTGCAGCTGTCGCAAGTGGTCGACCGTCCATCGCTACAAAATCTAATCTTGCATAGCCTCTTCCCCTAGGCTCTCCTTGCTGCTCTGAAACAAAATATTCATTTTGTTTTTCACAGTGCCTCAAGTAGTGCATAGCTTTGGCCCCATCCTAGCTTCGAGCGACTCCCATTAACGAGCGTCGACAATACCGCACCATCTAATTGCTGTAACTGAACTACACCTCCAGAAGTAATGGAGTGAACAACATACAGACCTAACTATTGCATTTGTAACTTACCGGGATGCTTTATGAACTTACTGTCGTATAACAGCACCGAATCTCCTTTTTCAAACTATTTTTTCTTAATGTGGTGATCATGCCACGCCTTCTGTCAATCCTTCGCAACCTACTGGTGGAATCTAGCAATAAAGCAGTCTTCTTCATGCTGGATCAACTGCGCAATGCGCTCTTCTAATGCTTCTGCATCATCCATGCCTGTCACCGTGGCGATGTGAAAACTAAGAACAATGTATTCCATGGGCATGACCACCTCTTGCCCATAGACTAGCTTGAATGGTGTCTGTCTTGTTAGCCATTTGCAAGTAGTGCGATAGGCCCATAGCACTGCTGGAATTTTTAGGTCCCAGTCATCGCGGTTAGCATTACATACCTTAGTTAGTGTTGTTTCCAATATTTCGTTGAATGCTTCGACAATCCCATTCGCCTATGGATGGTATGGTGTACTCCTCTTATGTTGGGCCTGCAACTCCTCAGTTAGCACTTTCACCGTCCGGTTGACGAAGTGACTCCCTTGGTCACTCATCAAAATATGGGGATACCCAACCATGTCAGAATGTTTTCAAAGATGAATCGTGCTGCTGTTGCAGCGGTACAATCTACAACTGGTGTAGCTTGCGCCCATCTAGTCAGATAGTCAGTTGCAGTAATGATGTATCGTGCACCAGTCCTCTTCCCTGTTGGATTAATAGGACCCACAAAATTCACGACCCACTTATCAAAAGGTTGGAGAGTTACCTGCGACACTAGCGACATCTCATCCCGCCGCGATGGTTTACCAACATGCTGGCAGACATCACAGCTCCTCGCATATTCTACGGCATCATTATGCAACTTAGGCCACCATAGCCCGGGGCACAACACCTTCCACACGGTAGCCCGTCCTCCATAGTGGCCTCCCATAATTCCTGCATGTGCTTCTTCTAGAATGGGACCCTGCTCATGCGGTAAAATACACCATCACAAGATTTCATCTGGTCCAAGCATATATAACTGCCCAACAATTAGCTGAAAATCAGAAGCCTTTACTACCAGCTGCTTCTTTTGGCTAGTTGATATGTCCTCCGGGGTGACACCAGTGGCCAAAAACTAAATAATTGGGGCATATTGATCATCTGCGATGTCAACATGCAACAATTACACATCTAGCAATTCATCATCAATATTGGTCGGTTCTTTGTCATTATCAATGCGAGACAGATGATCCGGACCAGGGTTCAACTGTCCTGGCTTCACAACTATTTCAAAGTAAAACTCCTGAAAAAGTAGCAGCCATCGACAGATCTTCCCCCCCAACACAGGCTTATTGACCAGGTATTGCAAAGCAGAATGATCGGTGAACATCTTGAAATGTTTACCCAACAAATAGTGCCTGAAATTTTGCAAGGCATAAACCATCACCAAGCCTTCCCTTTCCGTCGTTGTATAATTTCGTTCAGCAAATGACAACTTTCTACTAGCATATGCAATTGGGTGATCCAGGTTGCCCTCACCTGTTTACGCAAGAACGACCCCCAACGCAATAGAAGAGGCATCAACGTGCACATGGAACTCCTTATTCCAATTAGGAAAAACTAGTATGGGCATAGAGGCCATCTTGGCCTTCAAGGTGTCAAAACTTCCTTGACATTCCTGAGTCCATTCATATGCTGCATCATTTTTAGTAGTTTCTCCATGGGGGCAGGAATCGCAATGTATCCTTTGATAAACTTGCAATAGTACCTTGTATGCCCCAGTGTCGCCTGAAGCATCTTCACATTCGGCGGCGGCGATAAACTGAGGATTAGCATGATCTTTTCCGGATCAACCAACATACCTTCCTTGCATACTATGTGCCCAAGTAGTATTCCAAACGGCGCAAAAAAAATACACTTCTTAGAGTTTAATGCGATATGATGCTGTCAACACCTCTCTAGCACCAGTCGCAAGTTGTCGAGATGGTCCCTAATTAGTCCATAGACGGTCCAATCATCCGTTTATACTTGCAGGAACTTTTGAATAAAGTCTTTAAACACAACGACAACTACCCGAGAAAATACTGCTGGTGCATTCTTCAGCCCAAAAGGCATGACTGTATATTGAAAACAACCCCATTCAGTGACAAGCATGGTCTTATGGCGATCCTCCTTTTCAATCCGGATCTGGTGGTATCCTGAAAAACCATATGTGAAGGAATACATCTACTGGCTGCCTACTCCTTCAAGAACTTCATCTGTAAATGGGGTAGGGAATGGGTCATGCACGCATGCATCATTCAACTTACTTAGGTCGACACAAATGCGAATTTCTTTGACCTTTTTGTTCTTGACCACCATAGGGCTTATCCACTCTGATTCTTCTATAGGCTCGATGATCCCAGCATCCAGTATTCGGTCTATCTCAACCTTCACACGGTCCTTGTATTGTGGGTTCAGTCGATACGGCCTCTGTCACACAGGTTTTACATCTGGTTTCAGCAGGATTTTCATCTCCCCTAGGTCTCCTAAAATCCCCTTCATCTCTGAAAAATGTGTCGAAAAAGGTCCTGGAATTCATGTAGCAAGTCCGTGATTTTGGCCATGGTCTCCTCATCTCAGTAGTCTCCAACATTGGAAAATTTTTGGTTCTCTTCTGACCTAATGTTGAATTTCTGGATCTTCAATGGCTAACTCATTGAATCCGTTGATATGTCAGGTGCGGTGACATCATGGCTTCCTTCTGATTCCAGAATATTAACATTCTGCAACTCGTCATCATCTTCAGGTTCCCCAGACAGGTTGTAGCATGTCATCATGGATTGTATCGAGCAGTGCGCATGTGGATCAACTGGGTACACGACAAGGATGAATTTCAGTACTACATCGTGGATGATGTGTAAAGCATTACATACCTCTGGGATGGCATCCTAAAAACTAAACGTCTGCGCAAAGCAAATGGACAACTCCTTCCAAGTGGTGATAGTTCTGCACAACTCTACTGCTACATACCAGGATCTTGACATCTCTTCCAGAGTGTGAACAAAAGCGTGGACCCATTCATCTCTGGGTCGCGACGCCCATAAAGTCTGGCACTCGATCAAATGACTGGTGGGATAATTTTTCCTGTCATATCTCCCAGCATGATAGACCTCTGAATAGTCGAAGCGCATCATCATCAATCTCTGACACTATTCCCAGTCATGGATCATCTGTTTGTGTGTCTCCCACCATCAAGTCGGAGTAGCCTTCAGCACAACATCTGGGGCCAATATCCTTTGTGGTTGAAACACTTTCTCTTCAAATTCTCTAAGGAACTCGAGTAACATTGGCATCCCTTCATAAATTGACAACTCAACAATCTCAGTTGCAACATGCTGGAGAGACTATGTAATCAACCCACATTTCCTGAATGATACTTCATGCAAGCTATTTTGCCAATTTTCTAGAGCATCATTAGAGTCAGAGGACACAGAACTTGCGCTGCGCCATCCAATTTCACCATCAACGGTAGGATGGATATAGTCTTCAGAGATGTTATAAGCGTGATCCCAACTTCTACCGACTTCATCCTTCATAGGTTCAATATATCGACGTCCCTCCTGAGGGTCCATAGGAGCAATGACCCTGACATCCTGGTTTTCAAATGTCATAACTCATTTTTTGAAGTTGGTAACTGCCATGCTATCATTATCCCATCCAATCCCTAGCATTGCAGGATAGGAACCACCATATTCGACTACTTCTATCACATCAAAGTCAGCATACGTTTTCATACCTTCAATGTTAACAACCAAGTTTGAGACGCGACCAATGGGCTGAACCTTTGCCTGATTTGCTAGTCTCAACTGCATCGACGACCACCCCAAGGTTGGATTTCCCATCAATTTCTAGGTTTGCTTGGTTAGAATGTTTACATCTGACCCAAGATCCAAAATAACCGAGTCAAACTCATAATCTCTAATTTGGATATTCATCCTCATCTCCTTGCCTGTCTTCCTCTTTTGCAAAGAGTTCACTAAAGAATCCTTCACTACCTTATCTGGGTGGTACAATAATGTCTCAAGCTCGACAAGGGAATCTAGGTCCCTTGCCAACGATAGACAACTCTCAAAGAACTGTCGCAAGGTACCATGCTACCACAATGGTCTTGCCTCTACAGATGGATCAAAAGCAAATGGCATGTCAATAATTGGTAACTTACCCGAATTTATCCCTATTGCATGCTTTGCCCCAAAGAAGGTGTCTTTCTCCATCGCAATATCAAATGGTACCTTTTTCTTGCCAGCAAGCCGAACTTGCTGCCACGGTTCGTCTTCTCTATTCATCGTACTGGCGTGAGTGACAACCCCAATGTCGACATCGTTTATCCACGGTTCGGCTTGAATTGTTGCAACCGTCGATCCTTGATTTAGGTTCAATGGCGGGTTCTGATTCAATGGCTGATTCATCGAATGATTCTGAGTCTAGGGTGGGTTTTGATTCTGAGTTTGCGGTGGGATCTGATTCTGCATTATCAGTTGGTTCTGTACTTGGAACATAGGTTGATTATGATTCTGCACGTTTTGCAACTGAGGAATGTTTCCAGACTGCCATTTTGCAATCAACTGAGGACAGTTTTCAATATTGTGTTTGCTGGTCACACAGTATGTACATCGTGCATGAGGGAAATCCCTTTTATAGTGCCCAAATACTCCACAGGTATAACACTGGATTGATTCATGACCTTGTCCTCCTCCTCGATCAAAGCCTCCTCCTCGTCCTCCTCGTCCTCTGCGGAATCCTCCTCGGACTCCTCCTTTATGAAACTGTGGCTGGCCCATCTATTTCTGCGGTGGGTTTGGTTGCTGATGGGCATAGTACGTAGCTTGGACATATTGTGGCTGAGACTGGATGAGCAACGCTTAATTATATTGTGGTCACGGTGCATACTGCGGTTGTGCTACATTCTGTGGTTGAGGTGCAAACTGTGGTTGTGCTGTAGACTATTCCTACGGTTGTGCTGGGATAAACTGCATCTGGGGTGGTGGTGTATACTGCACCTGTGCTGCTGGTTGTACCACTTGTGGCTACACTTGCATTTCCCGGGGTCCTCACCTTTCACAAAGTATGAATCGTACGTTCTTTCCTGGAGCAAATCATAAGCTCGATAGTTTTTATCATCATGTCCAACTGACCCAAAAAATGTATAGTATAGATTTTTCTACCTTGGTAACCATCTTTTGCATGTATTCATAGTTCTCATGTTGATTCCCATAGACCTAACATATGCGACACCATGGTATACCAGCACAACTCAACGGGTTTAGTGCTCCTGACAACAAATAATTTTGGAACGTCAGACATGTGTCCTTGGTATGTCCATTTGCATGGAAACGGGTGCATCAAATATCATCACGATATTGCTTGGCCTTTTTGATATCTTGTAGTTGGAGCGTCAGATTGGCCAACTGTGCTTGAATTTGGTTCATTTCGACCGCAGTTTCTCCTACTGGCGATGCCTCCAATTTCATCACGGTCTCCAAAGCCTCACTCTGTGTCGCAATTTTTTGCTGCATTAGTGGTTGTCTGATATGTGGGACAAGCACGACGATTAACCACTCCTTGTGCTAAACATCGCTAATTTGAAAACTGTCCTGAGGCATCAATGTCTTGAATCGTTGATCAAAATCCCAAATTGTTTCATTGGGGAACTACTTGATTTCCTTCAAATCGGTAATGTACCGATCCTTAGGCTTTGACTTCTTGAATTCTTTGAATAACCCTGTACATATTTCATCCAACGTTTTCGATGTACCTCCTTGAGGAACCCATGTGAATCTCATGAACCATTCCAGTGCACGACCCCTAAGAGTAGTTGCCAGTTGGCTTTTCTTGACATCATCATCTACAGTCTGTCGAGCAGTCTAGATTGATTTACACAAGAACCAGTATTGCTCTGGGTCGTCAGTGTTGTTTCCATGAAATATTGGTAGCTTCATTTTGTCGCCCACCATTCTAGGCCTTCTTTCTCCTCCTGGTACTCTATTGCTAGACTGTTGCTGACACGTCGGGAAAGTCGACGCAGAATGCATGTTTCTTCCTTGTGGTGGAGTAGTTAATGGAGGTGTGGGCACATTACTGCTGGGGTTCGATCTTGTAGTCCTTCTGGGCATAACCTAGGCCTGGTCATTCTCATCGTCACAAAAAGGTATCTTCGTCCCATGTGGTTGTTCCTCATGGCATCACACTTCGATCATAGCAGTACCTTCTCCCATCCTCTGCCTCTTCTCTTGAAACCTTGCTCCTCCCCTTGTACAACCACTTGTTTCCTCTACGACCTTCACATTTTCATCAGAATTCATGCCCATCTACCCCTTACCTTTCCATACATCTCCCCACTTTTGTCACAGTGCCTACATCCTCCACACACCAGAGTTCCACTACTCTTGGTCCATCTTCATAATACCTTTTTTGTAGACGAGCTGCTTAATTGACAGCTGCAGTGACATCAAGAATATTCCTCATGGTCCGCTGAAGAACTCCCTTTCTGCTTCGCTAAATGACTTATTAGTGTCTACTATAAACTCGGTAATGTAGCCTCTAGGATACTGTCTAACCACACTTCAACATCCCGCGATGCCTTATTTTCTGTTTCTTGTAATTCATGGATCAGCTCCGGAGTCCAGGATGTCGGCTCTCCTCCTTGGAAGTTTGTTTTCTTAGAAGTGAACTTCGTTAGCCACTCATGCAAGAGGACAAGAAACTCACAAAATAACCATTTGTGAGGACCGTCGTGGATATATCTATCCAACCAATGACCCGTCGACAGCTTCAAATTCTAATTTTCGGCCTCAACAAATTCTCGCAACTTTAGATCAAACCACCCTTGATCTCTTGTCAAGTCAGATGCCAAAACATATCCTCCTTTTAATAGCAACTCGGTCCCAGCAACATAACCATTTGTTGGTGAAAACCCACCAACAAAGCCTTGTCGACTGGGGCTCTCACTCTGTCAACGCCCAACCAACGCAATCTCCTTGAGCACTGGCCCAGACAGTTTTTACCCTGCCTAGTAGCATCCGCATAGCGGACAAAGTCTCGCCCGAGATGTTCAAGGGAGAGTTGTCGGAACCAAGTTTTCGGCAGTGAGGAGGGAGGATATGGGATCCTTCAGGGAGACAAAATAACCATTAGATCGAGAACTATGCAGTCATAATTGATTCATTTCCACAACTACAGATTGCATCATACATTTATCACAATATCGCTAGTGCAACAACATCATTTATAAAACATCTAAATTCATAATGCAACAGAATGTAACAGACCTTAAAACAGATCGTATCAACATCAATATAGAAGAAACGGAATAGACCATAGCGACATCATAACAAAACAGATCACAACATCATAACAGATCTAGATCACATTGGCATCATAACCGATTAGATCGTAGAAGGAATAAAAGATAAGATTCGTGCAACAATTGTCATATCATATTAATCTTGCGCAAAGGATCCAAAACATACAATTCTTCTCCACAACAGGAGGCTTACTACATCAGGAAAAACCCATATAGATCGTAGATACAACAGGAAATTCTCCAAAACCATAAATAGATTGCACTAGACCTCATGTGATACTCATGTCTTGATGATGTCTCTATTGATGATAAGGTCGTCGATTGATATCTATTCAATTGCAAAACTAGTTCTATATATAGGCTTGCTCTTTTACATTGAAGGTCCACGTCTAACTAACTTATAACCTCTAATGACCTATGGTGACAAAACTTGTCCAAATAATATATTAAATATTCAAAACAGTTACTTTTCCTCCCATCGCGCTGATCTGGCCTTGCGCAGTACCGCGTGAGCTTGCGCAACTGCCGTGACGCTGCGTAACTCACTTACGAAAACCCCTGCCAACATACATTTAACAAGATAATTATTACCGCTAGTCGTAGTAAAGGAACTACTCCATTAAAGATTCAATGATTCTCCACCAATATGATATTCATTCATGAAATCTCTTAATGTTTGTGCTATATATTTGGAAATATTTTGAGTTTTTTCATCACTAAGTTCCATAAGAAATTAGAAAATATTGCTCAAGATAATTGCAAAAAAAAACAACAAATTCAATTAATAAAAAATATGTATACTATATGCATATTATTAAAAAAATGATGAAAGTGTGATTGTTGTCTTTGATTTTTTTTTATCTTTAGGATCATGTACTTGTTTCTCCATTCTGCTTTCCCTATCCTTCCTCTTGTTCTCATCATCATAACTTTCAGACCAAAATTCACCTAAGCTCATATTTATAAATGTACTACAATGATACGATAACAAGGTAAGCACATAGTGTTAATCTCATCATCGTAACTTTCAGACCAAAATTCACCTAAGCTCATATTTATAAATGTACTACAATGATAAGGTAAGTACATAGTGATAACATGAGGTATCATGGAATTAAGACTAACACAACTATGTACCCATCAATGAAACATTAAACTATCAAACAATTATAAAGTGGATGAAATCAAAACATTGCAAGGGGATATTGCATTTTGATACATGTGAGGAGAGGATATAAAGAATGAGTAAAAGAAATTTAATGTCATATAGATTTATTTTTTTCACAATGGAAAGGCCAACTTTATATTAATAAAGTTGTGTCATAATACATCATAATTTTTCATGAAAATCAAAATATCAGTTGAGATACTTTAGAACATACAAACATTTAGTTCAATATTGACATATACAATGTTCAATACATACCACTCATATGCCATGTAAATTATAAGACTATCTAACATAAGTAACATATCCATGTTGTTAAAAAACTTCAGGTCACATATCTTGGTCCCCAGAAAACCAACAATCAAGTATGGAAGAAATAAACTCAATATATACTCAATTGTCTTGAATCTATAAGACCTCCATCAGATAGTTCTTCGCAAGCAATCATACCTCCACCGAGACCGATAGCTCGCTTGGATAGACTATCAACCAACATATTAAATTCCCTGTAGATATGGAGAAAGGAAATGTTGTTAAAATGACCAAGAATCCTCTTTATGCAACCAAGCCAGTGATATAAATCCACATATTGTATAGAGTGGACCTCCATAACCCAATCCAAAATGGCCTTTGAGTCCCCCATCACAAGAATCCTAGAAATGTGTCTCCTTATGGAAAATAGTAATAAAACACATAAGCCTAAGAGTTCATATTTTGTATTTGTACCCTGAACCGCATCCATACGAAGAAAGAACAAATGTTTTAAATCCATCCGTAGTACCATGCCAACCCCACAATTGTCGTCCTTTTCTTCCCCATCGAAAAAACCAACCAAAGCATTATCCCCAAAAAGAGGATAAATAATGTTCCTAGACATTTCTTTGACCAAAAATACTGTTGAGTTCTCAAGTTTAGAGAAAGACTTGAGACAAATACATTTGAGATCCACTGGAACATGTTGAAAGATATGTGAATTTATGTCTCTCCATACCTCCCACATGAGGATCATCGGATAAGCAGGAGAAAAAGAAGAGTTTTTAAACCAAAGCTTCAGGTTTTCCACTACACCAATAACATCCCAATGCCGCTGATAGTTTATACATAAGAAAAAGAACTGCCAAATATTCTAAAAGAAAGAGCATTCTCTAAACATGTGTTCTACCGTTTCCAGGGCAGAGAGACAAAACACACATCGACTAGGACCTGAGAAACCACGAATTTTCAAAGATTCCCATGTCAATATTTTGTGCATGAGAAAGAGCCACATAAAACATTTGATATTCAAAAGAATCTTAACTTTCCATAGAGCAGTAAACCACCAATCAGACTCGACCTCCCAATTCTGCTTAATCAGTGAGTGGTAGGCTAATTTTCTGATACAGAACTAGTCTATTTATTTTTTGACCAAACCAATTGGTCACACTCCTCCATAAGCACCACTCTAGCCACATAAATATGTTGTGTGTATGTGTCCCATTCCATAGCTAAGTCCCCATATATATTGAGATTCTTTGATGAGAGCCATCCCGGTTCAGAATCCACACCTTCTGCATAAACATGTTTTAAAACCACTAGATTCCTATTAAGAAGTTGAGTAATGAGTGCCTGGGATAATATGTAATTATGTTGAAGGCCAACAATCGAATCAACCCCAATGAAAAGAATACTACCTCTCCCAACTTACCAGTAGATATCTTGTATAATGAGAGGTAAAGTAGTCATCAAACTGTGCCAAATGACAGATGTACAATAAAACTTAAATTTTGCTTCCTGAATCCATAATTCCCATTCCCAAGGTAAGTGTTTCGTATATTTGGCTTTTAAAATATTTTCCCAAAGACCAGAAACCATAAGACCTCTCCAAAAACTTTTCGCGCACAACATATTGAAAAAACTAAGTAGTTTGATCCCCCATCTGCCCCAAGTCATTGGCTTTGAAAGAGATTCATAGCCAGACAGATGGATCTTTGTATCATCCTGAGGTCCACTCCAAAAAAACCTAAACATCATATTACAAAGAGACTCAAGAACCCCCTCTGGTACCCAGAAAAGAGAAAACTAGTATGCATGAATACACAAGGACTGAGGTAACCAAAGTGTGTCTGCCCCTGAGGGATAGCCACCTCGATGTCCACTGATTGATATTCCTTTGGAATTTCCTAAGAATCCAAGCCCAGTCCTCCCGCAAATAATTTTTGGGCTTAAGATAAAAACCAATATTTAAGATTTCATATGCTAGACTAGATTCATTAGTGTTCAATTAAAAATCATAGCAGCAACATATCCAAAATCACTGATAGAAACACAATCACAATATAGACACAATATTTATCCTGGGAAACCCTCAAGGGAAAGAAAACCCAACAAAACTTCCTATGTGTAAGATGTATAAAAGACAACCCCAAAAACAAGTGTTCTCCTCCTTATGTTATGTCTCTCTCTCTCTCTCCTATGTGCTACTCAAGTGAGTGAGTCTATGTCCAAATAAGAACCATAGCTCCTCTATTTATACACATTGAGCCAACTGACTTTTACCCTAATCAAGTTGGCCCCACTAAACTGTCTGGGATGACTTCACCTAGGAAGACTCAAAACAATATGTTATATTATTCATTAGGGTACTAATGACCCAACTTACAATGGAGGATTTATCTCATGACTCTATGGAACATCTCCCTTGGGTTACATCAGTAAAATACATTTAGAATATCCTTTGAAGTTAAAATATTTCAACACTCCCCCATTAACAAGAAGGTTATTCTACTGACAACATCATCATAGACTATAGGAGAACAGAGAGAGAATAATTCCAATAGTACATCGAGGTAATACATCTATACGTCATAGGAAGTTTTCACAATCAGTGACTAGAACAATTACTCTTCATCTTCTACATCACACGATCACTTGATCCTTTTGCAGCAACACTTTGACCTTTCGATCCTTCGTAGCAGCACTTCGATCTTTTGATCCTTTGCAGTACTTTGATCCTTTGTAGCATCACTTCAATATTCTTGATCCTTTGCAGCAGCACTTCGATCTTCTCGATCCTTTGCAGTAGCATTTTGATCTTCTACAACATCCTTCTGATCTTCTCAAGCCCTTATAGCAGCACTTCGATCCTTTCGACCCTTTTGCAGCAGCAATTTGATCCTTTCGATCCTTTGCAACAACAATTCGATCTTCTCGATCCTTTGCAACCTCACTTCAATCTACTTGAACCTTCGACGATGTACTTTGATCTACTTGATCCTTCACTACTGCGCTACCTGTAGTACACATGATCTATTTGCAAGATGATCAATCCCAATCACTTTAGGACATAGTTCCAAGGACGATGCAATCCTCCATCAGCATGATCCATGAAATCGATCGACTGAATCCTCTACAACTAAATGTAGATCTAGACCGCACCCAGTGCAGGCCCTATCGTCCATGAGGACTCATCGTAGACCATCCATACCACACAGGTTAGGACCACTCCCAATTGAGTGTTATACTACGGTATCTACACTTATGTGTAGGAATACTCTTCCAAGCAAGAGTATTCGAGAAGGGGTAAGCTGGCAGAAGGGGGTGGTAGAAATTTCCATCATGGAGAGACACATAATACCATTAATTTTGAATACTTTTATGATTTGTTTAATGAATTTAGGAAAAATAATTCAAATGTGAATTCATTAACGAATAATCAGCAATGCACAAGTATGGAGGAGACCAAGGAGCCACCAAGTTCTGTGGGTAGTGAAGCAAAAAAAGAATTATATTATGAGGATCGAAAGTCACTCCCAAGTGACTCTGAAAAAGATGAAGAGACATAACATGAGTATGAAGAAGTTTCTATTGAAAATATTGAAGATTATTTCGAGACACATCCTACCTTTGAACTGAAACAAAGAGCTTCTACTGATGGATGCTTGAACTATGAAGGAGTACCTCAGCTGATGGGTCCTCACACCTCTATGTTGGTGACATAGAGATAATTTTTTCAAGTGTTTATGCAAACCAAACTTGCATTAAACATGAAAATGAAGACCTTGTAGCAATTGAAGAAGAAACAAGATCAACTTCCCCATTGCCACCTGAGCTTCATGAAGTTGGTCCATGCAAGAAGGAAGAAGATGAGGAGGTTCATTTGCAAGAGACTCATTTTTTTGAAGGGTCCTTAAAGATGAATGAAAAGAAGATCCAATAGTCCCTTATCATACTCCATGACATTCAGGCATTAGTGTCAAATTATTTTTGGATAACTACTTCATTGGAGGAAACATCCTTCCTTGAAGACATGGAGAAGATTCAAAGAGAAATGTACCACATCAAAGGTAATTTCATGTCTTTGTTTTTTGATAGAAACCATTTGTTTGAGCTTAATGAATTGTTACATGATGCATACTTGAATAATAATGAGGATAATCATAAGATCACATTTCAAAATGAACAACTTCTTGAAAAGTTGCAAGATACTTGTTTTTCCTCCTATGTTTCAGATTGTCAAATGGTAGATTGTTTGGAGGATTCTCATGACATGGTGGATCATGATAAATGTGGAATTTTGAATGTGATTGATTTGTTTGAATATGATCTTGAAGAGATACAGACACTTGATGTGGTGGAAGAGGAACTTGAATTGTCTCTTGATGAAGGTTATGCAATTTTTAGAGAAGAGCATGATTCCACTACATTGGAACTAATGTATGACAAATGTTTCACACTTTTGAAGGAGCTGCATGATACTACCCATATGGATCCTTCCCATCATGAAACTTCTGCACTTTTTTATCATTTGGGTGAGTTAGTTCATTCTCCTACATCCTACAATTCCATGTTTTGCAACATTGGTCTCAATGAAGTATGGGTGAAAGGGTTCTTTTTTATGGTGCCACATGAGGAGTATGGAACTCCTGGATTTACTTTTTATGATGACATGGTTGGAGCACATTATTATTCACATTTGCAGTAGAATCCTTTGTTACTTTATGATGATGCACATATACATGGATGCACCTATGATACGCATTTGAGTCAATTAAAGACTTAGGGTTTCTCTTGCTCAACACTTGGTTCATTTGATGTTGGAGGAACTCCATCCAACACTGGGGTTAATAGATTTATGATTGGAAATTTTTTTTGTTGACAGCCACATAATTTTTTATATCTTTATGATTCTCTCATTCATTGATGTATGGGTGAGACTTCTTTGAGTCATTTGAAGTCTCCTAGTTTTTTTTGCTCATTATTTGGTTCATATTTTAGTGGAGATTCTTCATTCACTTCTTGGATGAAAAAATACAAGGATGAATATTTTGATTCATATAGCATCCTTTTGGAGCAGCATTATAGGACATGGGATCCTCACCTATGTCATTGGAGCAGATTTGATTGGTAACTTGAAGCTTGTATGCACTTGGCAAATGGTGGTCTACTTACTTGGAAGTATAAACACTTTTATGATTTTTTGATGAGGCACCTCCTTGATATACATTTTTATTATGTTGTTATGTACTTTGATGATAT
This sequence comes from Pseudotsuga menziesii, assembly GCA_001517045.1. NCBI lineage: Eukaryota > Viridiplantae > Streptophyta > Pinopsida > Pinales > Pinaceae > Pseudotsuga > Pseudotsuga menziesii. The sequence goes on along the minus strand of LPNX010325213.1, from coordinate 584,007 downwards.
ATATTATGTAATCATGGTGTTTTGAAGAATGCATACAAGAAAATGGGATCCCAGAATTCTCTTTCCTAATGGTATGAGTTGGAGAGAACTCTTAGTTGTTGGAGTGCAATACAAGCAATGTGACCCTGGGATAGTTTTTAATCCAAGATTTCAAATTTTTTGGGAAACAAGCAGGATGGGAGATGGATTCCCAACTTAATAAAATTATTTTAATCAGAGTATTGCAGCAGCAAGCATGGTTTCTCCTCTCTACAATCTTCATGGAATCTCAAAGACTCAAAGTTGGGAAACTCAGTGGCAACTTCAAAGAATCATACAGAAAGCAGGTTCTTCAACACTCATGTTTGAAATTGCTTGAGGACAAGCAATATTGGGAAGGGAGGATTTTTCATGTCCTAAATTTTTCATTATGTCACAATGGACTAATCACATTTTCCATATTCATGAGATTTTGTCAAATTGATGCTAAGGGTCAAATAATTGCCAAGGAGGAAACTACTAGTTTCCTAGGTTGGGGGTGGAAGCTTTGGGATTTGGCATAAGGGGGACAATAAATGATGTTTGAAAATTATAATGGAATAAATATTTAATAAATGATATAAATAAATAAATACAATGGAAAATCAAATTGGCAATTGATCATGAAGACACATGGAGGATGTGGGACCCACACAAGCTAGATTTTCTATACCACATGGCATCCTCCTCTTGCAATTTCGAATCCATGGGAAGAATAAATGTTATTGGATGAGTTATAAGGATAGTAAACTTGTACATATGCACCATAGGTCTAATTTGGAAGGAAATGTAACTTACATGGGAGAGGAAGAGTCATTTTGGAGCTAGTCAGACACTTGGACTAGATTCCCTAGCACTATGACCACAATGATGAAGATGCTATGGAACCTATGACAAAATCCATATTTAAAGGATGAAATATGACATATATGACATTTCAGGTCGAAATATATCATCCAAGAGGGCACTCATGTGAGTTGGGGAAGCTCAATGGGTTCCTACTCAAATTGGGGGAAGATGGAAGGCTAGGAAAGGGAGGACACATGGAAAATCTTGAGCCCACATCCAAATTTGAATTGGATTGAGTTTGTGTATGGATTTTTAACATTATAAGTCTGAGTATGTTTATAAAATATAGGAATAAACCAAGAGAATATATTTTTATCATTTGAGAAATTTGCATTTGTGAATTGTGAGAGCTAGTGTATGACTAGTTTTCTTGGCTTAGCCAATTTCGAGGGTGAAAGATTCTCATCCAAGTTGGTGTTTGGAGAGGCCACCTAGATATTTCATGGATATTTAATGGAGTTTTATTTTCAGGTGTAATATATATGGCAGCTCGTGGTTTCTTTTATTGCAGCACTTTCTCTCAACCATTTCCATTTTTTATCGCATATTCTTGCTCATGGAGGGGTTGCGCTTTGGGTGAGCTATTGATCTCCTTGGGGAAGATTATAATGCCCCATTATTTTATGTTATGATGTAAATTATCTTTATTTTAATTTCAAAAGACTCTGAGGTCTAAATACTGAAATATTTTATCTAAAAATGTCAATCAATGAAGAAATAGTGCCATTTCCCCACTATCTTGTTGTGAACCAATGTAATGTTGATGGATTCGAATGGATAAGTAAAATACTGATGGTTTATGGATGAATGGAATGTTATTTTATTTATTCAAAATTTCATAAGACTACCAATTTTAAATACTGAAAATATTCATGTGTAAATGTTAAACAATGAAGAAACAATGCCATTTCCCCACTACCTTGTTGTGAACCAATATAATGGTGATAGATTCGAATGAATGAGTAAGATACTGATTGTTTATGGATGAATGGACTGTTATTTATGGATTATATGAGTTAAATTTTCATTACATAATCATTTGGATTTATTTTGTTGAGTTTCATAGCATATGGAGAAGTTTTCCTAACATTGCCCCCAAGGTTGAAACTAGTCTTTTGGCATATGATTTAAGGGAGTTATAGCAGAAATTAAAAGTTGAATGGTGATGCATGTGAGTTCATATTGATTTCTTTTACATATTACCTTATTCCTTTCAGAAATTTGAGTTGGATTAAGTGCATTTGGGAAGCCATTTTCAGTATTCATTGTGGAGGAATTAGAACCCCAAATTACTAGTAAAAAATCCTACCTCAACCAGAATCTTAAACAAGTTTGTAGAAGCATTTAGAGGGTCATAAATAATCCCTGAACATAATATCCAAACCTTAATATCATTCATATACATTCTATGAATATTTGGGAGCATTTGGACCAATTTGGAGACCTAGACATCAAAACTAGTCAAAGGTCGAAATAGGGAAAAAAAATGAAAAATTGGTCATTTAATAAAATTAAAAAAAGGGATATTACACCACTCCTGAGCGAGTGTTATTATATGGTATCCACAACTGAATGTGGGTACTATCCATGCGAGAGTAACATTTGCAGGGCCATCGTTAGCTATTAAGGACCACTCTCATGCATAGAGTGTTATACCTGTCATCCTCAAGGAAAGATATTATCGTCCACAAGTAAATGCCAGACCTTCATCATCACTGTCATCCATCATCAATGCCAATATCATCATTACTCCCCCTTTCCTAGGAAGTTTCATATTGTCAACCTTATCCCCCTTTGTCCGAGGAGGGTTCATGTCTTCGCCCTAATCTTCCTTTTCGAAGAAGGTCCATATCTTCATCCTCTGTAGTCCCATCATTGTTCCTCCTTGCAAGGAAATTATTTTCGAACTACACCAAGCTTGTCACAGAAATATTCAAACTTCACTTTAGATAGAGGCTTGGTTAGTACATCAGCAACTTGCTCATCGGTACTCACATACTAGAGCTTGATAGCTCCCTTTTGTACCATATCCCTTATATAAAAATATTGGATTTCTATGTGCTTCGATTTTTCATGGAACTCTGGATTCTCTGTCATATTTATACAACTTTGGTTGTCATAGAGAATTACTGTGGTGTCCAACTCCATGTCAAATAATCTTGACATCATCTTCCGAATCCATATCGCTTCACAACAAGTGGAGCAAGCTACAATGTACTCTGCTTCAGCTGTACTGAGAGAAACATTATATTGTTTCTTACTAAACCATGAGATCATGGTGGATTCCAGAGAATAACATCCACCTGAGGTGCTCTTCCTATTTGTTGCACTTCCTTCCCAACCAGAATCTATATATCCATACAATTTGTAGTCATGATCTCTCCCACAGTAAAGTCCCAAATCAATCGTACCTTTAGGTACGCCATCACATGCTTTGCAGCTATCAGGTGAACCCGCCTAGGTTTGACTAGATACTGAATCAAGGTGTTCAAAGAAAATAATATATTTGGCCTTTGTGCTCTTGTGATACATTAATAACCCAATCATATGTCTATAGTGAGTCATGTCCACTAATTCTGATGTCTCATCAGACAAAAGTTTCAGGTTGGTGTCCATGGGTGTGGCCATGGCTTTACAATCCAACATATCAAATATTTTCAATATTTATGCTGCATACTTTCCCTGATTTAGAAATATTCCTTCTAGGCTCTGCCACACTTCCAGCCCTAGGAAATAATGCATCAATCCAAGATCGCTCATCTCGAATTCTTTAGATAGCATCTTCTTGCAATCCTTGATCTGTTTCTCATAGATCATCCACATACAACAATAGTATGACTGGTTCATCATCCATAATATTCATATAAATATTAGGATCGGCTTTAATTTTTGTAAATCACATGCTTGTCAAGAAGCTATCTATTCTGCCATACCAAGCTCTAGGATCTTGCTTCAGTCCATACAGAGTCTTTTTCAACTTGCATGCATGAGTCCCTTTTTATTTGACTTCAAATCCTTGTGGTTGTTCAATGTAAACCTTTTCCTCAATCACACCATTAAGGAAGGTTGTCTTTACATCCATTTAGTGTAAGTCCTACTTCATCATGGAGGCAAGTGACATGATAATTTTGATGGAAGTGTACCTTGCTAATGGAGAAAATGTCTCTTCATAATCGATCCCCTCTTTCTGAGAGAATCCTCTAGCCACAAATATTGCTTTGTACTTTTCAATACCTCCATCAGCAACATGTTTTATCATGTAGATCCATTTCAAAGATACCACACTCTTGTTTTCTGGTTTGGGAACAATATCCCAAACAACATTCTTCATGATCGATTGGTATTCTTTTGTCATTGCTTCAACCCATTATTTCTTCTGTGCAGTTTCCTCATAGCTGGTGGGTTCTTGATCTACAAGGTCACACATCAAAACTACATAACTGGAATATGACTTTGACCTTTTGTTGGTTCTTGTGGAGCCTTATGGTGCTCCATATATTTCTGCTTCTTGTGTGATTTCTCTTACCCAACTAGGTTTTCTCTTTCGATATATATCCATAGTAGGGAGATCTTGAGGCCATGTTATGATCTTCTGATGCTCCTATTTTAGGAGATGGTTCAACTTCTATTCTTCTGGGAGGTACATCCTCTTCATGTACTTATTCAAGCTGAAACCTTCTAGACATCTTAAGATTTGCCTCTTCATAAAATTTTACATCCCTAGTAATCACGATATGATGGAATCCTGAAATGTATATCCTAAAGTATTTGGAGACTTCACAAGATCCTACAAATATTCCCTTCTTTCCAGAAGGATCCAGTTTGGTTCTCTTCTCTTTCAGAATATGTACATATACCAGGAAACCAAATATCTTGAGATGGCTTACTTCAGGTTTCTTTCTGGAATACATCTCTTTAAGAATGTCTTTAATCCAAGAGCACTGTGAGATAATATATTATGCACATGTACGGTTGTTCTTGCTGCTTCAGCCCATAAATGCATAGTGAGGTCTTGGTCATGAATCATGGTCTTTATTGATTCCATGATAGTTTTATTCTTTCTTCCCGCAACACCATTATGTTGGGGATTATAGGGAGTGGTTAGTTCCCTCTTGATTCCTGCCTCCTTATAGAATGCTTCAAATTCCTTTGAAGTGTTTTCTCCACCATTATCTGATCTCAGTGTCTTGATTCTCTTTTTTGAGTGGTTCTCCATCAAGGCTTTGAATTCCTTCAATTTCTCGAACACTTCACTCTTATTCTTCAAGAAGTATATCCAAGTCTTTCTTGAATAGTCATCAATAAATGTGACATATTACTCATATCCACTTAAGGATATGGAGGACATAGGACCACATACATCAGAATGAATTAGTTCCAACGTACCTTTGGCCTTTGTTTCACTTTTGGGAAAGGGATTCTTGATTTTCTTTCCCTTTGCACATCCCTTGTAAGTTCCCTCATTTTTGATCTTCAGATCTGGTAACCCTGTTACCACCTTGCTCACATAGGGAAATGCTTTGTAGTTGATGTGAGCAAGTCTCCTATGCCACAGTTCACTTGAGCTGGTAGTCTCATGGACAAGGGTTGTCTCTGGATGTCCTTTGAGTTTGTATAGTCCTCCTCCTTCTTCTCCAAAGACTACAACATATTCAAATGTCTTTCCTTTGGACCACATAAGTACTTGCTCATCTATAAAAGTAACTATATGTCCTTTCTTATCTAGAGCAGATATGGAAAATAGGTTCTTTTTCAAACCCGATACATATAGTACTTCCTTCATATTCATGGAAGTCCCACAGTCAAGCTTGTAGCTTGATTCACCAATACCTTTGATGGGATATTGATAGTCATATCCCACTGATACCTTCTAGGGAGAGTTATTCTCTTCAAGTCTTGCCAGATTTTGCTTCTTCCCTGTCATGTGCTTAGAGGCACCACTATCAATAAGCCAATGTGTCTTCTCCATGTGTTACATACCCAGAGAGTGCAGAGAATAACACATATTCTTCTACATCTTCACCTCTAGTCTTCTTTCGAGGTCTTTCTTCTTCTTCATCCTCATCTTCAGCTAGATGACCATGATGTATTTTGTTGTTGTTCTTATTCTTTGGTGATGGACATTCTCTAGCAAGATGTCCTATCTTATGACAGTTGTAGCATTGTTAGTTTGAGTAATCCTTCTTCTTCTTCTATAATTTCTTCTTTGAAGGCTTATGATTACTCTTCTTGAATTTTCATTGTTTTCTTCCTTTTGTATGGGTAGCTAGGACCTGATCATATTCTCTGACAATATATTTTGTATTGGCTTCTCTAGCTTCTTCTTGTATGCAATCTTCCCATACTATGTCAAACGTCATACTTTCTTTTTTGGCACACAGAATCTGAATGAATGAGTCCCAAGGTTCGGTGAGACCATTGAGAGCAGTCATAACTAATTCAACCTCATCAAGGGTGTCTCCAATAGCACTTAGTTTCTCTTTGAACTGGGAAACCCTTGTGAAGTAATTTTGAATAAATTCTCCTTTGCTCATCTTGGTGCCCTTCAATTGATATCTCAGATTCATATTTCTGTTGATGTCCCTTCCCTCATACATTCTGGAAAGTGCATCATACATTTGCTTATGTGTCTTCTTAGATGGCACTTGAGGGATCAAGTGATCCTTAAATGATCCTCATTTCATTGATTAGGTCTTGTTCATACTTCTCCTTAGCTTCATATTCTTCAGGTTTTGCAATCTCATCCATGATGTACTTCTCAAGGCCATTCTCTTTTAGAATGAGACCAATCCTATACTTCCAAGACAAGAAGTTTTCTAGGCCTTCCAGTTTGTACTCGAGCTTAGTGCTTGGGGCCATCTTGTCCAGTAGGTCACTAAGAAATGAAATTTATTAAAATAGGAGGATGACCTTACCAGTAGATGCACTTGAGGGAGGCGAGTTGGTTGATCCAACTAATTTCTGGAGATCCCAAATCTTTAGTATTCAAATCCTAATTGCAAGGTTGCAACACTAAAAAAATTTCTAGTTTTGTTTCACTCCAGTTTTCTAGTTCACTGTCAAACTAGGGTTTGGCTTTCCCAGATATCCAACCACCCAAAAAATTTGATCTAGGGCTCAATATATGCGCTCCATGGAGGTGCAACTTTCTATGCAAGCAGATATTCAAAGCTCCAACTTTTGCAAAAACCCTAATTTCTTTCGGAGAGGGAGGAGAGAGAATTTCACCTTGTGAAAGCTTATCTAATCAAGTTAGATATGATACCATGTTTTCATATGCTAGACTAGATTCATTAGTGTTCAATTCAAAATCATAGCAGCAACATATCCAGAATCACTGATAGAAACACAATCACAATATAGACACAATATTTATCGTAGGAAACCCTCAAGGGGAAGAAAACCCAACAAAACTTCCTTTGTATAAGATGTATAAAAGACAAGCCCAAAAACAGGTGTTCTCCTCCTTCTATTTTGTTTCTCTCTCTCTCTCTCCTATGCTCTACTCAAGTGAGTGAGTCTGTGTCCAAATAAGAACCGCAACTCCTCTATTTATACACATTGAGCAAACTAAATTTTACCCTAATCAAATTGGCCCCACTAAAGTGTTTGGGCCGACTTCACCTAGGAAGACTCAAAATAGTATATTATATTATTCATCAGGGTAATAATGACCTGAATTACAATGGAGGCTTTACCTCATGACTCTATGATGACCAAATACAATAGTAACACCCCGTCGAAGGAATAATAACATCTCCCTTGGGTTACATCAGTAAAAATAAATTTAGAATATCCTTTGAAGTTACAATATTTCAACACCATCCTCCCCAAGTATTTGTCTTTGAAATATATTCCCAGTCGGATAGATGGATCTTTGTATCATCGTCAGGTACACTCCACAAAAATCGAAACATCATACGACGAAGAGATTCAAGAACCCCCTCTGGTACCCGGAAAAGAGAAAACCAGTATACAGGAATACACTGAAGGACTGAGGTAACCAAAGTGTGTCTTCCCCTTAGGGATATCCACCTTGACGTCCACTTATTCATACACCTTTGGAATTTCCTATGAAGCCAAGCCCATTCGTCCCCCAAATTTTTTCTTGGGCTTAAGATAAAAATGAAGATAAGAAATACCCAAGTCAAGTTGCATCATCTTGTAAGGAAAGAGAAGAGTAGTATCATTAATAATCCCTTGGTTAGTACCATGATGGATAATACAGGACTTATGAGTACTTATGGACATGCCTGAAGCCCCAAAAAATAGATCAACCAGGGACTTAATATGAGCCCATTCAGAAATAGAACCATCACCAAATATCAACACATCATTAACAAAAAGGGTATGAATAAGAAAAATGGAACCTGCCACTTTAATACCTTTGATCATATTTGATTCCTTGACCTATAGGAGGATCCTACTAAGTCCTTCAATGACAAATAGAAATAGATAAGGAGAAAGCGGGAATCCTTGTCGAATGCCATGAGAACCTTTAAAAAACGATAAAGGAGATCCATTTATCAACACAACAAAACTGGTAGAGGAAACACAAGACATAATCCGTTGTGTTAGCTCCATGGTGAGACCCACATGAAGAAGAATTAACCTAAGAAAATACCAATCAACCTTATCATAATCCCTCTCTAAGTCCATCTTTAAGATAAATTCATATAACTTCTTCGACTTAACTGAGTGTAATACTTCCCAAGCAATCCCAACAACATCAAGAATCTGGAAATTTGGTAGAAAACCAAATTGTTCAGCCGACATGTACCTACCCAAGAGAGGTTTTAATATTTCTAAAATAATATTTGTGATAAGCTTATACAAGATATTACACAACTCTATCGGCCTATAGTCAACAGAAGCAACTGGTCTGTCCAACTTTGGAATAAGAGTAAGATGGGTAGTATTCAAATTATCTAGAATGACCCCCAAACATCTGGAATCCTCAATGGCCCGAACCATTTCCATACCCATAAAATCAAATAAGTGAAGATAAAATTCCATCATCCAGCCATCAGGCCCCAGTCTCTTGTTGTTGGAGCAATAATCTGTCTTAGTGCCTTAATGATCTACCTAAGAGACATAATCATTTTCCTTGTGCTTATGTTCTATGGTCTAACTTAGGTTATACTTATCAATACTAGTCAAATAGGTGATTCTGGCTCATTAAATTCAGTTGAGGTACTCTAGTTTGAACATCCTAACATTTCAGACTGTGCATTAATTGAAAACCACTTCCAGCTTTGACTAGGGGCGCTAGTGTGTGTGAAAGTGGATTTTTGTGGTCTCCTTGGAATTTATTTCCTCCTAGAGATTCCTCTACTCACCCATGTTATCTCCCATGCTTTCCTTCCATCATTTATCAACCAGGAATGCTTCCTACCTATTCACATGTTCAAACATGGTTTCGTGACTGTCTGGTTAGGCTTGGGAACCTATTGGTCAACCTAGCAGGGTTTAGGGGTCAAATCCTAGTCTGACACTTGGATGCATTCACATGGCCACCAAGGGCTCATAAATTGTCTTCAATGTACTATAAATATGTATCATACATACCTACAAGGTGTGCTATAATATAATGGTTAGATATTAGCACCTTTCACAAGGTTATTCCAACTATTCTAGTCTCTTTGTTGTTCTCTTGCATATTTTGTCAAACACTTTGATGGTGAATATTGTTCTAGATCCTAGATCTACTTGAGAACCAATTCTCACATGGTATCTGAGATAGTTGGAGCTGCAAAACAAATCTAGTGAGGTTTGAGTTGTTGTTTAGGACATATTTCCAGTTTATCTGAGTGTTTTTCATTGCAGGTTCTTACAACAACTTCATGGCTTCGCAAGCACTTCCTCTCCTTTCCCCATTCAATTATTCTGAATGGAAGTCGAAGATGTGTGCATATATCAAGAGGCAATGTATCTATGATAGGTCCATTGGTGCTATGAGAGAGCTAGAGTCTTGTCAATAGAAGTCTGATTGGATTAATGACAATGATAGAGCCTATGGAACTATGTGTCTCGCTATACCTCCTACCATGCGTTATCTCCTTGATTATGTTGAATACCCATTCAAAATTTGGAGAAATCTAAATGAATATCTTGGCATGAAGAAAGAAGATGTGAGCTATATGGAGAGAAAGCAGATGGGAACCTCCTTATGTGTTCTCCCTCCTATGATCTTGGCCTCATGCATTTCTCAAGAAGTTGTTTGAAATGAAGAAGAAGAAATAACCAAAGATTCAACAAATGATCCAACTCAAATTTCTTCCTCTGTGGCTTCCTCTCTTTTCCAAGAAGCTATTTTTCATGAAGATAACATACGAGTTGTTGCCATCACTACTGTTGAAGAGTTATCTATCCATTATATGTCCTTCTCCTCTATGTCTTCTGTTACAAATGGTGAAGATGTATTACTAGTTGATGTTCATAGTGAGCCTTCTCTAGAAGATGTGTTTTCTTCACGTTTTCTTCACATGGGAGTATTGATTCGAAAGATGGAGAGGTTTGGATGTCAAGTGAAGATATCTCATTGCTTCACACTCTTTTTCCCATGTATTCCTCCACCATAACTAGTAGAGTTCCTTCAAGTTCATATGAATATGGAGAAGCCTTTGCCATCACAATGGCACACCTTCTTGGAGGTGATTACAACCTTCTTTCAAAGTTGATGCTTCAAGATCCTTATGACTCACTTGGGGTCACCTATTCTCAAGAAATTCAAGTCTCATTTGGGCATGGCATCCTGTTTGGTTCGAGGTTTAAGTCTGAAGAGCACCATTCGCTCTCCTATTAGTGCATTTCAGTTGTTCTACATTGTTTGAGGATTCATCATGCAGTTGTTCCCGAGTTGGTTGAGCACATTCCACTTCTTCCCAATAAGACGATTCCTACATACATACTCATCTATTTTGGAGTGTATACATATTTTGGTTTCTTTGTCATATCCATTTTTGAGGGGAGTTTTTGTCCCACGAGGTTTTCCTCCTTACCTCTGTTATATGGATCAATAAAATTTTGTTATAAAAGGCGACTTGTGCCTTAGTTTCCAAGGCCTTAATAAATCATGTGGTGTACTAATTCAAAATTAAGGGGGGTGTTGGAACAATAATCCACCTTATTACCTTAATGATCTACCTAGGAGACATAATCATTTGCCTTGTGCTTATGTTGTATGGTCTAACTTAGGTTATACTGATCAATATTGGTCAAATAGGTGATTCTAGCTCATTAAATGTAGTTGAGGCATTCTAGTTTGAGCACCCTGAGACTGTGCATTAATTTCAAACCACTTCCATATTTGACTAGGTGTGCCAATGTGTGTGAATGTGGCTTTTTGTGGTCTCCTTGGAATTTATTTGAGTCCTAGAGATTCATCCACTCACCTGTGCACTCTCCCATGCTTGTCTTCCCTCATTTATGAACCAAACATGCTTCCTACCTATTCACACATGTTTTTGGTTAGGTTTGGGAGCATATTGGTCAACCTAGGGGGGGTTTAGGGGTCAAATCCTAGTCTGACACTTGGATGCATTCACATGGCCACCAGGGGCTCATGAATTGTCTCTAATGTACTACAAATATGTATCATACATAGCTACAAGGTGTGATGTAATATAATGGTTAGATATTAGCACCTTTCACATGTGTTATTCCAGTTATTTTAGTCTCTTTGTTGTTCTCTTGCATATTTTTTGAAACACTTTGATGGTGAATATTGTTCTAGCTCCTAGATCTACTTAAGAGGAAATTCTCACACGTGTCCATAGAAAACCCTTTGAATGTCTTCAACACCTCTCCCATCGTAATGGGACCCCAATAACATCATAGTCATAGTTGTCAAAGTAATAGGGGTAATGCTTGAATGGTGTTCAACTGATCACAGATATTTGAAGACTTAGGGTCCCTATAAATATTAGATAAGTACTTGTTTACCACCGATTTGATGGATCTCAGATCATAGACCAATGATTCTTGGTCATGTTTAACTTCCCAAATTGAGTTATTGAGCCTTCTCCTATTAGTGAAGTTATGGAAATACTTTGTATTTTCATCACCAGCCTTCAACCATATGGATTAAATTTTATGCCTGAGAGTTTCCTCCTTGTGAGAGAGATACCTATGCTTCTGCAAAAAAATCTCCTTAATAGTTGAAGAACAATCATATGAAAAATAACCATCATCTAAATCCTCCTTAAGAGACTGAATGGCAATTTCAACCTCACATAAGGAACTATCATCTTTATGTTTCATCTCCTTCTCCCAACCAATTACCAGGGGTCGTAGCTTATTCAACTTGTAAATCAAAGACTGCATCGGATGGAGATTAGGAGGAATTTACGTAGTTAAATGGCCCCATTGTTCCACTACCAAAGAGTTGAAGTCATCCTCAAGCAACCAAGTCGGATTAAATTTGAAGGGATAAGAAACATAACCATGATCAAAGTCTAGTTGTAAAATCATATTTGTGATTATAAAATCTAGAGGAATAGTACCTACCCAGTTGACTGCAAATGGATTCTTCCATAAGGAATTGGTATATTCATTTAGCAATCACGACATTACCACATCTGCCATTCGACCATGTAGGAGAAAAGACCATTGGTGCTACATCCAGTAACTGGGATCCCCAAAAAGAGACACAAAATAATTAGACAAAGGGTCAAGTAAGCGTCCATCCCATAAGACCTCATCCGAAGACCATGTGAAATTTAAGTCCTCCACAATAATAAGATGTGGTAAAGAGAGTAAACCAAAATCCTTGACATAATCCCAAAAACATTTCCTATTGGAATACAACCCATATATATTAAGAATGTGAAGTGGAAGATTAATAGCTTTCAGTTTCCCAAAAATTAGGATACCTTCACAAGTGTTGAAATCCATGAAGTCAACAAGAAGTGGATTCCAGGCCACCAATGTGCCTTCTGAATGACCCAAAGCATCAATAGCACTAACCCTCCAACCCGGTATTAAGTGTAGGAAGTAATCATGGGAAGAAACCCACAAAGACATAGTTTCTTGAAGAAGAACCACATCCAGACATAGAGAGTCAAGAAGTCTTTTGAAAGCAGCTCGTTTAGGGCCACTGGTAAGCCCTTGGACATTAAAGGAGAGGAAATTCATCTATTCACCGAGAGAAGGGTCGATGAATCTCTAGAAGCCCGAGCAGATGGTGAAGTAACATGGATAGAACTGGTAGTCAACCCTTGTTTAGTGAAAGGGACAATCCTCGGATTGGCAAAGGACTGCTCCCTAATGGAGTCTTTGACCCCTTTCATACTTCCCTTAGAATATTTCCTAGGCTTTTGAATATATACATTTGGCGAAGGACTGGCGAAGGACTGTTCCCTAATGGAGTCTTTGACCCCTTTCATACTTCCCTTAGAATAGTTCCTAGGCTTTTGAATATAGACATTTGCAGACCTAATCGAAAAAATAGGAAAAATATCTGGACTAGCATACTCTTCCACTGCAAAGATAGGGAGAGGAGTGGAAAGGGATGAAAGTGGGGCAGCCAAGGAAACCTGGCCCAGAGACAAAGATTCACCATAGACAAGAGGGGAATAAAGAGACAAGTCCTTCTGAGAAGTAATATCCTAAATCAACGACGAAGAAATAGAAATATCAAGACCAAGAGCTCGACAAGAGTGGAGAGGAGGGAAATCCTAAGGACATAAAAGTGGAGCAAAATCCCCCATTAGATTGGATAGTAAGAGTTCCTCAAGACTAGGTGAAGCAACACCTAACAAAGAAGCTCTGTCCTCCCCCTCAACAATAGTGGTAGTAACAGGACTAGGTATCCTATCCCCAGAATAATGAGATAAAGTATCAACCGACCCAAACCGACCCATCCTCATCGAAGATAGACAACGAACTTAAAATGTCAATGGCCGAGATAAATTTTAATAGAAGAGGAATTGAATGAGCAAACTTACCCATGAATGAGAGAGTCGAGTCCTTGTGAAGAGGAATGGGAAACGAGTAATCTTTGTCAAGTCAGGCCAAAAATTCACCCAAGGACAGATCATCCACTGATGGAACTACCGATGAAATCCCTTTCATAGTACAATAGTCTTTGGATTGACCCATCGATCGACATTTATGACATCTAAAAGGAATTCTCCAGTAATCTAACCTTTAGACAAATGACCCACCATCCCATATGACCTCCAGTTTTGTCGGAAGGCCCTTAGTTAGGTCCATTTCCACTAACATCTATGGAGATGAACGCTCAAATCCAAGGATTTGATCATATTCTATAAGAGTAAATTTACCAAAGGAGCTCGCAATCCCCATAAAACCCTGTAGATTCAAACATTGAATCAGAAAGTCAGGCAAGATAAGCCAGAGGTGTCGTTTGACCAGTCGTTCAGTGCGTGGGTCAAAACCCACATGCCATCTGCTAAGCACAAGGGATCCCTTACCGAGCACCCAAAATTTTCCTTCTATAACCTGTCGATCCTCCTCATACAGAAACTGAAACAGTACCCATCCATTGATAAGAATCAAAACCTTTGGAATAGATTTGAGAAGTGGTTTCCAGTGATCACGTATCCAGGCCAAAATGGCCACTCGAGAAAGCTTTAAAAACTCAAAATGATGGACAAGATCCCTCTGTGATAACACCGTCACCATATCCATGGGAGTGTCCTTGCCCAAGAGGCAAACAAGGTGACCACCCTTTACCCATTTGAAAATAATCTTCCTCAACTGGGCACGAGATGGAGTATAGGAGGGTTTAACAATAGAATCAAAACACTCTCCACATACCCGAGACATGCATATGGATTCTGACACATGAGCAGCTCCAACATTGTCCATGACAAGAGAAGAGGAACTGTCAATGTCAATATAGTTGGAAACAATGGAAAACACTACTTTAGAAAAGTGTACCCTCTCCTTTGGGTTGGTGCAGACTCTCGGAGAAAAAGGAAGAGAAAATGCCATACAAGGTACACTGGTAGAGAGGATGCTGACCGCCCTCGGAGCAAAGCAGTGAATTGATGGGAAACCATCTTCACCACCCACAACACCGAAAACATTGGACTTGAAACAGTAAAAGAAAACCCTAAAACCACCCACGGGACAAGTTCCACCGTAGAAATGTTAGAAACCGGGAAAACCTACATCGCCCTTAGAGCTGAAACCACCTAAGATGAAACAAATAAAAATCAGACCAGACAAGAATACACGTTCCCACTTTTTTAACTGGTTGGTACTAGGTCTGTTAAGTAGACAGATTGGAATCCAGTAACCCTTAACAGATGGAAAAATAAAAAACTCAAAAACCAAGAAGATCAGAAAACATACAAAAATACAAGAGCAAACAACAAAATCCAAGGAATCTTCCAAAGAGAAGATGTTTCCCATCATACCAAGGTGATAACAAGATAATCCAAGCCAAACCTGCTAAATATGCCACAAAGATCAAAGCCGAAAACTCTGACCAACATAGCAAGAATTATGGTTTCCAACATAGGGTTTTTGGTATCCATCTCGAGAGCTCCCATCATAGAGATAACTTTTAAATACATAGAGACATTCCATTATACATTGTTACACCAGATACAATGCGTATTGCGAGAAGTTATACATATGTAGCCAAATCAATGGCCACATTAACATAATTAAAAAACCATTATAACCCACAAGCGTACACATGTAGGAGACTAAAAAAAATTTATAATCATTTTTATCATACTTGAAATTGCAAGAGATCTATATAGATGGGGTTCACCAATTCTCACTCGTGATGACATGACATTAAATAATAAAAATATATAGGCACATCCTTTAAGCCCCCAAATGATCCATGTTAATCATATTATGGTGTATTTTTAAATGATGAAAATTTATGAATAATGGCTCATTCCATGTCACACATAGTACTATATTTACAACTCAACTATATAAACCCCTATCATTTGTTGAACAATAAAGTTCGGAATTCATCAAAATAGAAATTGTATCCACACCATGCTCTATAGTTGTTTCTGATTCTTTCATGAGGGAAAAGTAGTAGGTCTCAGATTGTATAGTTCTCTATTGTCTAATGGTTATGCCTTGTAATTTATTACACAAGAGAAAGGAAATGCCCTTAGACCCGTATTTTGAATGCATGGTATTTCGATGTAAAAATCTAGTACACCACCATGTTGTATCGAAGATCAACTTCAATGAATTACCCATCAACATTTATATTTATATCTACACATACATATTATACCTAAGCATTCTTTGTGACACCAATACTTTAAATATAAAAATAAAAACATTAAAATCAATATTTATTATAATCTAGATAAGACTAATAGAAACATGCAAAGATCACTAGAGGATAAGGCTATTAGAAGCATACAACACACTTTGAATGTATGGGGTAATTAACAAGGCTATGATGTTTTATATGTTTATGTATATAGATGAACTCATCCTTATATGTAGCATTTTGTTTGAATTAATTGAAAGGGAATAAAAATGTGTTGCTCTTATTCTCAAACAAATCACGCTTAACAAAAGCTTGGATGTAGATGGAGGTCAAACACATGTGCAAAATTATTGGCTCTCTGGAGTTTAATTCTATTTGCCTCCTATCTTGGTCTTCCCAGTTTAAATATTTTTGGAGACTCAAGGGTGATCATTGATTGGGAAAATCATACCTTCCTTCTGCATGTTCTGGAGTTGGATCAACGGTGTAGCTGAATTGAAGATTTAAAGAGTTCTTTCCTTGATCTCAGTTTTCAGCATATTTATAGGGAACACAATATGACTGCTGATATTTTATCTAAGGAGGCTTTGCACATTGTGATGGGATACTTGGAACATGATGAGTATCTTGAAGATGAGAAGATTTTTGAAGGAGCTTTACAGGTTTTTTGTTGAAGACTTTAACTTCTTTATTTATTTTGATATAAGTATGGAGAACATAGCCTTATTTTCTTTTCAGTTGTTGGAAATAACTGATGTAATATGGCCTTCAGATAGATAGGAATGCATAGTAATGCCCTGATGATTTTTTTTTGGAGTTATGTTTCGATATACCGTCAATTCCTTAAACTATATGTTTGGATACTTTACTTATATGCATTGTACATGGTTTTCTTTGATTCTATGAATACCAAGGAACTGCAATTTTTCTTCTTAAAAAAAAAGGAAAACAAATTGCACCTAACATACAATATTTGGACTCCATTGGAAGTTAGTTACCTAGAGAGGGTAATCACCCTTCATAAACTATGGGTAAATTTAATTCTGTTTTCCAAGTTTTAATCTAAAGCACCTATGCATCAACAAGGAATAAAAACATCTCTATCAATGGGAGTAAACTACTTAACCTACCATTTGCACCGATCGGACGACCTGGCTCGCGTGAGCGGTCACATCCGACGTTGCCGGTCGTCCGATCGGTGCAAATGG
>LPNX010325213.1:375398-565407 GCA_001517045.1 Pseudotsuga menziesii | reverse complement strand
TTGAAAGTTTTTTATTTGAGCATGAACATAAATGAATATTCATGTGGATAATAATTATCCTTAGTCTCATTAACATTTGTTTGGTAAAAAAATAACTAATCCCTTGAGTGACATTTTAGATGAAAATTGAGTATTAAATTATCAGCAATCAATAATAAAATTTGTGTAGTGAAATGGCCTAAGATAGTATATAAGTATGGGTGGATTTATCAAAGAGAGAACTAACAAAATTCTTAGATGTGTGTCTTAATGGATTTGAGTAATTTGTTTCCTCGTAAAACTACTAAAAAATAATGGGTTTTTAGTTTCTATTTAGTTTAATAAAATATTTAAATATTGAATTGAAATTGTCATGAGTGTGTGGTTGAGCATTGCATCTATCAAATGAAGCAAATTCATGTGGTATAGATGTAGCATGGGATGTATGCCATGTGAATATTCTAAGGGTATAAACAAATAGGCCATACATCTCATTGCATTATTTTGTAATTATTTTTTGATCATGTGTCTAGTAGAATCAATATTTTGAAATGTAAGTAGAGGCATTGGAGTTGGAGTTACCCACATTTTAGATCATGAAATAGTGCAAAGGACGATCAAGTAGAGAATTACGATTGACTTTGTACATCCTATACTTAGATATTATTGTAGTCAACACATTTTGTGAAATACTTTGAGTGTTTTGTTGTGAGGAATTTACGTTGGTACTTGTTAAAGTGTAATATTTTATTTTGGCGCATGGACCTTGTTTAAATATAGTGTAAATGTCAATGGCATCTTTTGAGGTTGCTAAAAGTGGGGCAGTGCTATTACCCCCACCAAGGTTATAGTTTCACTAATGAAATGCTTATGCTTATACTCGTGTATGTGTCAATGCATGCAATAGTAGTTACAACCAAGTGCAAGTCATAGGAATCTTCATCAAAGTGTATACCCCCCACTTGTATCCTTCCAGCCAAAGTATTCCAATTTGAATGTTGTTGGTTGCATTGTCACCCAATATGGGGTAAAATAATGTTAGACACGTCATGATAAATGGAATCCAATCACCAAAAGAAGTATCTTACCTAGGCGTTAAGTATTAATTTGTCACAGTGGTCTAGGAACTGAAAACACAGTCTCACAAAGAATACAGACAAATATGCATAAAATTGGAAAAATGGTGCTGCAATGGAAGTAGCAGCTCTATATAATCAATGAATGATGAATAATACAATACAATGATCATGCAAGATGCATGAATGCCAAGACAATTCGAATTCCCAAGGAGGTCATTCGAATTGAATGAATGGGTGTAGCTTAACTGACTGTAAGCCACAGTAAACATACTAGTTAACCAACTGATCAAGTGCCGATTGACTCAACTGAGTCATAACTGAAGTCAGAGTGCAATGAATGACTGAGTCTCATTGAAAGCAGCTCAGACACATGTCACTGCATGCCAACCAACAAGTGGTACATCATTAACTCCAATGAACCGCGAAGAAGTTAACTGAAGTCAAAATGGCCATCAGTGGTGGTTGGAGGCACCCTTGTTGACTCCAGTTCATTAAATGTTAATAAAATAATCAATATAATGAATGGATGCGCCTTCACCACTCAGCTTAACTGATTGTAACCACCAGTTAGCAATTAGGTGCATTTATGACACTCAGATCACTCCCGGAGTGCTCCAGTTAGCCTCCCCAAATGAAGGATAAGGCTTAGTTGGCCTCCTTGAATGAAGGTAGGCGTGGGTGTGCACATGATGATGTCATACATTGCTCCTCTGATGTCAATTAAGTCAATAAAACTTAGGATAGTGGTTTAACAAGGCCAAATTGACCAAATTAAGTGTGCATGGTGGGTAAATGTCTCCAACACTCCCCCTTAACCTATACTCAGGAGAAGTAGAAACATAAGGTGCATGAAATGATAGGGACCTGGAAACAAAGGCGATAAGTCACCCTGTACAATAAAGTAACTACTTAATATAACCAAGGAAACGGAAAAAATCTCATGGGAAAAATACCCCCCCTCAAACTAAGCAATAAATCAAGAAATTTCTATTTCTTCTATGCAACAGTATCCTGAGACTATGCATTTGAACCTATGAATCCAAAATAAATGAATATGTCTGGAGGAATATTCCTCTTTGGAAGAAGAAGAATGTGCTCAATGAATCAAGAACATAGATAGCTGCAGGATGAAAATTGGACCCATGTAGAGCAACTGAAATCAACTGATAAGAGAGCAAAAGTTCTTGAGGATTCGAACCATGTGTGGAACACTCAAGAAACTGATATGTTGCAGCCTTGAACAACAAACCATGAGTGGTAAAATCAGCCCCAACTCTTAGGAGCAAGTGTCTAAGTGGATGCAGAATGTCTTCCTCTTTACTAGTTCTGTGAGGAGATGAGCATGTGACCAAAGGTAGAGAAGTCCTGGGACTGTGGAGAGTGAATTATTGAGCTCCATAATATGATATAGCTTCATAAATAGCTAATGATTCACAAAATAAAACATCAGCAACCTCATAAGAGGAAACTAACACCAAATCCCCAGTAGCAAATTTGAAGAAGAATTGCGGTACTTGATTTTTTGCACCAAAATTGGTGAGATAAGCTTCAAGCAGTACTGAAAGCTCTTGGATTTTAAAATTTGAACCAAATAATATCAGATCAGAAATTAAATCATATCCAAATAGGTTCACAACAGATCCAAAACTGTGAAATGAAATCAAATCCCCAGCAACAGTTTTGTAGGAGACTTGCGGTACTTGTTTCTTCACATCGTTGATGAGAACAGCTACAAGCAGTACTGAAGGTTTATGAACCTGAAATTTTGAACCAAGAAATATCAGATAATATCCAAATAAGATCATATCAGATCCAATAAGGTTCATATCAGATCCAAAGAAATGGTCAACCAAGATGGTGGATGCACAACTTTCTTCTTCTTCAAAATTCTGAATTTTGGTGCATGCAATCCTGCAAGATTTTGCTGGAAGATCTAGATCATGGAGAGAGAATGTGTCACTCTTATAATCTGATATTATTCCAAAATATCCAAGGTTCTACATATTTTCACACCAGCAGCAACATTAGAGGGAGAAAAATCAAATTTCTCTTCACTTTCAGAAGCAATTACTGGAAAATTTTGCACAAAATTCAAAGGAAAATCACTGGTGAATGTTTGCATGGAAGTGCAGCAGTGTTTTTATTCAATATCAGAGTTTTGAATGTCTTCTTATGTTTCATCCATATGAGGAGATGAGATATCAGATATCTCACAAACTTCCGGAGCATCAAGAGAAGGAGTCACTACAAGGAGACTTCCTTCAATTCGAATTGATTGTGTAGAAGATTCTGCTTCTTCTTCATCTTGAACAACTTCATCAGAGAGAGTAGAGGCCGAGACTTTTGAGTAAAGAACTCTTGTGGTGTTGGATGTGATCTCCAAAGGGCTATTATGATCCTCATTGTTCTTGCCAAAGGTTATGTCCAATTTTGTCCAGTGATCCTTTGGGTATTCAGCAGAACCAATAAGGTAGCGCAAGCTAGGAGAAAGGGCCAGACATATTGCTCCAAAATTTCTATCACCATCATTTATCCAGTCATTCTCATTCTCATAATACACTTTTCCAATTCCAATAGACACCTCATAGAGACCTCATCTCTTCATATATACAATCATCTTCAACTTCCATTCTGAATAGCTTGTGAATGGGGTGAGAAGAGGGAATCATGAGTCCATTCGAAGTTGTACCTGTTAAAACCTGAAAATCACAACAAAAGGGGCACCGTAAGGTCAGAAATCCTACACATTTTAGGCTTTCATCACACCCAACATAATTGATCAAGAAAACTTGATCAACAATTCCTTTACTTGGGGTATTAAGTGGTAAGCCTTGGCTTCTGGTGCAGTGCTGGAATTTTGAGCTTTTGCTCAATTTTTCATGCAAGATCTGTCAAAAACCATGTTTTTGAGAGATTTGAGCTTCATCCCACTATGAGCTCTGATACCATATTAATTTGTCACAGTGGTCTCGGAACTGAAAACATGGTCTCACAAAGAATACAGACAAATATGCATAAAATTGGAAAAATGGTGCTGCAATGGAAGTAGCAGCTCTGTATAATCAATGAATGATGAATAGTACAATACAATGATCATGCAAGATGCATGAATTCCAAGACAATTCAAATTCCCAATGAGGTCATTCGAATTGAATGAATGGGTGTAGCTTAACTGACTATAAGCCACAGTAAACACACTAGTTAACCAACTGATCAAGTGTCGATTGACTCAACTGAGTCCTAACTGAAGTCAAAGTGAAATTAATGACTGAGTCTAACTGAAAGTAGCTTAGACACGTGTCACTGCATGCCAACCGACAAGTGGTAGCGCATCATTAACTCCAATGAACCCGACGAGGTTAACTGAAGTCAAACTGGCCATCAGTGGTGGTTGGAGGCACCCCTGTTGACTCTGGTTCATTAAATATTAATAAAATAATCAATATTATGAATGTAAGCGCCTTCACCACTCAGCTTAACTGATTGTAACCACCAGTTAGCAATTAGGTGAATGTATGACACTCAGATTGCTCCCGGAGTGCTCCAGTTAGCCTCTCCAAATGAAGGAGAAGGCTTAGTTGGCCTCCTTGACTGAAGGTAGGCGTGGGTGTGCTCTCGCTGATGTCATACATTGCTCCTCTGATGTCAATTAAGTCAATAAAACTTAGGATAGTGGTTTAACAAGGCCAAATTGACCAAATTAAGTGTGCATGGTGGGTAAATGTCTCCAACATTAAGTTTTTTATAAAATGGGCCTTGTAATGTGGATGTTGTACATATTAAGTTATGCCCATGTCAAATCTCCTAGTGGGAACACGAAGCCTAGTTCATCTCAATATATGTGATAAATATTTCTTAGTAATATATTTGTTTAAGGTTCCAAAGGCATGGGTCGGGTCGAGGTGAAACGACAACTAAGTTAGTTATGTACACTCTTTAGGATGTTTCCTCCATGGGTAGGGCTATTTGAGATAGGATTGTGTGTCGATGTATGACAAAATAGTACCAAGTAATTGCTACGATTAAAATAGGTAAAATGGCTAAGTAGAACAGGGGAAGTGAGTTCTAAATATACTAAATATTGAGAATAGTGATATATTCATTAGTCGTCATGGGTTTTGGTATGTTGCAAGTGTCTAGAATCAAATAGACTGAACATGTTAATGTCTCCTTGGTCCTACAATGAAACTGATCAAAACCCAACTACTTAGCTGAATAATATGCTCAATATGTGCATGTAATGTCTAAAATATCCAAATATATAGAATATGTTTATGCATCACTCTATTATCCAATGGGTAAAATTATACATGTATGAGTACAATATAAGTAAAACACTCATTTTTTTACCATTTTTGCTAGTTGGTGTAGCCATTGGAAGAGAGTAACCAAATATTCAAGCTTGGATTTTCAAGAGTTTCCGGCCATCATTCAATTGCCTATTATTTGAAGGTAAATCCTAATGATGTGATCTATCAATTCATGTCAAATTTATTAAGATTTGGTAAAAAATTTGGGGACTAAAAGCCATTTTTACCTCATCTAAGATTATAGTCGATAAGAGAAACTAAGAGGCCCTAGTCACTTATATTGGGCTAATAGAGGTGACTCAGT
Source organism: Pseudotsuga menziesii (assembly GCA_001517045.1). Lineage (NCBI taxonomy): Eukaryota > Viridiplantae > Streptophyta > Pinopsida > Pinales > Pinaceae > Pseudotsuga > Pseudotsuga menziesii. The sequence continues at coordinate 559,735 of LPNX010325213.1, read as the reverse complement.
CACTCTTGTCGATCCAATAAGGGAGGCTATGTCCTAAAGAGAGATTTATAAGGCTAAAAACTCAACAAAGATTGCTCTTTTCCCCAAAATGTTTTCATGGAAAGGGTTTATCTCACCAAAATGATGATGATTGTGCACGGTTAAGATGACCGAGTGGAATGAATGTGCACATGAGTACATGAACAATGCCACATTAAACAATCTGGGCACCATAGATGCAGTTAAGATCTGTGTCCTTTTAAAGTTATTATAGTGTGAGAATATGCATAGTCAAAATGTGTTGCTTCAATGGTTGATACATATGGATCTAGGATTCCAATTTTTTCAAGTGGGAAATGATATTCTTGAGATAGTATTAGAGGATATATACTTCTTGATAGGATTAGCTTGTCAAGGTTCAGTGGTTTTTCTTAAAAGAGGAGGTTTGAGTGTGGCATCAAGTTTTATAAATGAGATAATAGCCACTCATTGTCAGCCATGGGCTAAGAAAAGAAGTTGTTGCATTCTAATAAAGGAGAATAGAGATTTAAATCTTCACATGATTCTATTTACCATTACTCGGGTGGTGGGATTGACCGCACCACAATTGGTTTCTAAGTCAATATAGGAGAATTTAGAGATCCAAAAGAACTTATATGGTTCAACTGTGGGTGTGACCCCAAATATTCTTAGTATGATACCGTGATGCATGTAGTGCCATGCAGTGGGGGTGCCATCATGGATATCCCATTTTCTTTGCAGTGTGGCAGCAATTACCTTTTGCTACATTGAGTATCATAGGTCGTAGGAGTCATCTAATGAGTTGTTGTGAAGCAAATCATATTTATATTACTGTTATTAGATAGATACTATGTATATATTATATAGACTATGTATGCATCATTTGCGGCTATAAATTCGACATTTTATATCTAGAACCTCAGCACACTTTTTGGGTTATGATGTAACTGATTTTATTTTATATATGTGATGGTTGCTTTTTCTTTTACGTATGTCACTAAATAATGTGTGCAATTGAATGTCATGATTTGAATGTACATGCTTGCTTTAAACATAATTTATCTAATGACAAATTTTTCAATCAAGTACATAGTTAGCTAATTAATCAACCAAACCATTTAGACTTCTAAGAACATGAATATACTCAATAATTCAAAAGTGTGTTCCAAAAGACGTACTCATAGAATTTTTTGATACATCGTAGGGTATTGAAATTGATATTGATTGTTCAATTGAGACACAACCAACCATGAGTCCAGTTTGACGATGAGTTGACGGAATCCAAGGGTGATGGCCTCAGAAATAATTTCAATGACAACATTATATTCTACAATGTTATTGGTTGTAGATCCTAGAAAGGTGCCTCCCAAATTTGGGAGCTAATTGGTAGGTGAAAAGATCATCCATGCACTAGAAGCAATGTCTCGTGTGCTATGGTTGGCATAGTTCACATATCCTAGGTGAAACTATGTTGTGACCTTTCCCAATCCAAAAACCAAGCGAGATAAATATGTGCTCGAAACAACAAATGTACAAAATTTAATATAGAAAATAAAACACAATAAAATGAGTGTTCTGAGGCATTTGTGCCTACTAAAAGCATATCTTCAAACATATACTATTCCTGGTCTTAGATAGTGGTACCCCATAATAGTTTACCATCTCATAAGCTCCATGTTTTAAAATGGTTTTAACAACAAGTGGGCCATACCACCTGGGTTAAAATTTTCTTACCCTTAATTTATCATGGTATTGGTAGTAAACTAAAAACAAATTGCCTTCAGAGAATACTTAGAGATGAACATGTTTGTCATAGTGTTCCTTGACCTCTTTCTTATGTACTTCAACATTTAGAGCAACTTCCAATCAAGTTTCATCAAGACATCTTAAATATATGATCATCTCTTCTTCTGTGGAAGTGTTGAGTAGGAGCTCAATAGCTAGCTTCAAGGACAATATTTCACATCCAATTAACAACAAGACTTTCACTCCATAAACCAGTTGGAAAGAAACAAAAAAATAGTAGGATACTTTGGTGAAGTGTGGTACACCCAGAGAGCGAAAAACAACATCAAGTGTCAGTTAGTTTTGTTCTTATTCATCGTTCATTGCATCATGGTTTTGAAAACTTGTTAATGGATTCTACTTAACCATTGCATTTTGGGTAATATGGCGAAGAATTTTTTTGCCACAATCCTAACTTAGTAGTGAGTTCATCAATGATTAAATTCCTAAAATGAGATATGTTATCAGTAATGATCTCTCTTGGCATGTCGAACCTCATTACAACATGATTAAACAAAATTTATGTTGTGGCTTTTGTCGAGTTATTGAAAGTTGGCATCGCTTCAGTCCACTTGGTAAGTATTCGACTACCACTATGATGTAGCGACAATAGTAAACTAAAGGAGGATTTCACGTCTTAAAATCAATGCCCCATTTTGTAAATGGACCCATGGTCACCACAATATGTAGTGGAGCAGGGTGAGCGTACATTTTCCTAGTATAAATCTGATAAGGATGAAACTATTTGATGGCATTGATACAATATTTAAAGAGTGATGGACAAAAGTATCCTACACACAAGGTATTCTAGGCTATAGCAAAGCCAGAAAGGTGATTACCACAAGCTCCAACATGGAATCCAGTCAACACTTTCTCTACTTCCAAGTGAACTAAACAACGCCGTAATATTAAGTCAATTCCTCAACAATACAAAGTGTCCTCGATGATGAGGTACTGATGTTGAATGTGAGTTTTTTCAACACTAGATAACTGAGCATCAAACCTTTGGGATTGGATATATACAATAATGGTTCCATAAGAAGGATTGGAAGACACAATGGGGAACATATTTTTTTTCGGAAAGGATTCAACACCTATAGTTCCCTCTTCATCGCATTATAATTCATACATTAGTTCAACAAAAGCCAATTATTTTTTGGATTTAGCATTAATGAATTTGAGATTGAATTGTTATAGGTGACTATCCATTTTAAATATTCCCCCCCAATGGTCTACCAGTTCAAAATATGTTGCATGGGGTTAGCATCTGCTACTACAATCATTTTTTTTGGAAGTATGTAATGTCTAATATTTGGACAACATGAAACACTTCCAAGACCAACTTCTCTATGTGGGAATAGCGATATTAGGTTCCAGAAAGACCCTTACTAAGGTAATACACAATGTGATCTTGATATAAATCATCCTCTTGCACCTAAAACATCCCTAAAGTGGATTCAGTGGCCAACCAATAAAGCATAAAGTATCTACTATAGTCTAGAGGACTGAGTACCAAAGCTGACATTAAATACTTTTTCAATGCATCAAATGAGAATTGAGCTTGGTCATCATATATGAATCATACATATTTCTTGAGAAGATGTATGGAATCTTTAGCAATATCAACGTAATTGACAATAAATCTTCTAAAAAAGTGCACTTTTCCTTGTAGACTTTGAGGTTGTATAATTGATTTTGGGGGAGAGGGGAACTAACTTATTCCATCTACCTTAAAGGGATCATCATAATCTCATACTTGGATACGATTAACCCAAGTAGTATCCAAGTAATCACACAAATTATACAGCTATGTGGTATTAACCTGATGTTATATCAACAACAACGAGTAAACATGGCATGGATATGTGCCAAATGTTTGGCTCTTACCTTTATAGAAAAACTCATCGAGATTAGTTTTGATGATGCATTTAATATCATGGAACACACATGAGATAAATCCCTGGAAAGAAGTCGTGGTGTTTTTTAGTCCAAAAGGAATTTTTTTGATGTGCAAAAGTTCCCTATGGGAAAATGAAAGTAGACTTTAGTTGGCCTTCCTTCTTTGTTTGTATTTAATTAGCCAGAGAATCCATCCATGAAGGAATTTTTTTTTCTTCCAACACACTCATCTATAATATGATCAATAAAGTGTATGGGATAGTTATCTTTGGGAAATGCTAAATTCAAATCCTTAAATCTTGTACAAACTCTGATGGTCCCTTTCTTCTTGTAAACATGAATAGGATTGGTTACCCACATTGTTAAAGGTACGAGATAGATGAAACCAACGTTTAATAGCTTTTCAACTTTTTCTTTGATGGCAACATATTTCTTAGGGTTGATTGATATAAATTATATCGCACAGGTTTGACATTTTCATAGGTTTTTATCTCATGTTCAGTGATACTATGATCAATTCATTGCTTCATATGACCAAGAAAAAACATCTTGAAACTCATTTAAAATAGCCATATATTGCATGATTTCCTATGTAGAAAAATCATTTTCAATATTATGTTTTCTATGATGCCTAGTTTGGTAGAGATATTGATAGGAATGGTTTTTGAAATATTTTCCAAATTACCATCCGCCTATACATTGTGCGTTAGCACAGGGCATATTTATTGTTCCACATCAGCATGAAGTCTAATGTTTTTAGGCCAAACCTTCAATGATTCTGATGTATGAAGAAACAATTACCTATGATGCATGTTATCCCAGGGTCGTTTAGAGATATTCATGACTTCCAAGATGGGTTCGTTTGATAAAAAAGAATTTTCTAATTGGTAATGAAAGATGGGAGTATTGATATCCCATGGGGGTGAAGAGGATGGATCATATTCCTCCCATGCGAGAAGATGTTGATCCAAGTCCATCGAAGCCATTTGAATAGATTGGTATGAAAATTTTATGGTAGATAAGGGTAAAATATTCTCCAAGGCACCACATTCTATTGAATTGGGAATTATTCTAGCATCATTTTCCACAAATATGCATTATATTGAGACCTCTTGCGATGAAGTTGGGTCATCCACTGGAACGAGTTTCGAAAAAATGGATACTGAGAAGTAACCTTTCAATCTTATGCTAAATATTATAGCAGCTTGTAGGGTGGATATATATGGTGGGAGTGTAAAATTTCCCATGAGGGAAGAATCTTTGAACATTCCTACCCCAATGTATTGAACTACCTTTAGTGAATTTGTAACGAAAGGAGCATTCAATTGGAGACTAGTTTCGGGCGTGCAATAATCTAACTAGCTATCATAACGATCTTCGTGTGATGAGGGAGCTGCATAACTTGGGGAAATAAAGATACTACAACCATAATAGCATGCATCTAATTACATCTTGATAGAAAATTGCAGTCTATGGGGGTATCCACTACCTCAACTTATATTTTAAATGTTTAATTTACCTCCCATTCTAGTTGGGTAGGCCACGATAAGCCCGTGGGGAGGTAAATAATGTCCATAAAATACCTTTAGAATAGTGTGGAATGGAACTAAGGTGGGTGATCCTAATACTTGACAACATTTCAATGACATGACAAAAGTTAAGGCCCCTTCATCTATTAGAAAAATGTTATTTTCGTGAGATGCCAATTTAATTTGAAAAGTGATTTGTGAAGGGAGCCTACATGTTGATTAATATAATTCAAATGTGATCAAATTAGTATTGGATGGATCAACAACGCCAATTGTAGATAATATTGCATTCCTTTGCAAAAGACAACATTACAATATCTTCAAGGCTAACATGGCACATAGTGCTTAAGCTTGGTTTCCGACAAAATTATAGTTGAGAGAAGCTCACACATTAGGATTATGGGTTTTTCTATGTAGAACACCTTTGGGAGGGAGAGGTACTATGTCAATGGTTGTTTTCTCAAAGGTGAGACAACCAAATTTCCTATGATGTTGATGGATTTGAAACAATAAGGGGGTGTCATATGAACGAACCCTCATCTGGATATTGACCTCCTGATCACACATGAATGCATTAACATTGGGAGGTTTTCTTCCACGTGGAGGGTTTGTTTGGTTGCTCCCTGGTGAAGGTACCAACATCATAACAACCAATTGTTATCATTGTTGTGGGAAGGGTTGCATCAAAAAAATGCGTTGTTGTTTCCCACCATGTTGAGCCAGCATTCTATGAACAACCTCCATAAATGGGCAATAATGAGTTAGATGATCTCCTTGAAAAATTTTGTGAGGAAACTTCAACTTTTTTTATCTTGTGTGCCCTATGTTAGAGGGTTTTGGTTTGGTGCACATCCTATCCTAGGTTTAGCATTTTTCCTTTTCTTTTGATTAGTCCTCTTTACTTTAGGTTTCGTTGCTTGGATTGTAAGTATTTTTGAAGTTTGGGAAGGATTTGTAGATTGTTGCTTGCCTAGACAGCTATAGGTTGTGTGCTTTGAACATACATGTTTCCCATTTGTTAGGTAAGATGATAAAGGGGGTTAATAGAACCAATCACACCATATGCATGAGTTCCTTTGGGTGGCTTAGATGGATTCGATTCAAGTCTCATAACACGATGTGTTAAATCATAAAGTGTGTTTGATTATGAATAGATCGAGTCCATCTGTTGGGCATTATGAACGATTTGTTCTTCGGTCATGGATCTAGTCATAATCACATATTTTGTAAGACTATGCAGCAATGATTTCACAAACCAATATGATATGAATGCATCTAGGATATCTACTTTGATAAGTCTTCGATACCTCTGCCACTCATGAATATGATCACATATATGAGTAGCAGTGGTTTGACGAAGTGAAGTCAATAGTTATGTACCCATTTCATAAAGGATATGCATTTGAAAATGTGTCAAAAATACCATGGCTAGCAAATAAAAATCAATGAATTGACTACGGGGTAGCTCGATGTACTATTTCACAACACTTTCCATGAGGGTTCGCTAAAACAAAGGCAACCTAACACTATCATCGACTAAGGGGTTGGATGAACACAGTGGATGAAGTGTCATCACATGTATAGATGGGTTGGTATTCCATCAAATTTGGGTATATCCAATGGAATTTTGGTGGGTATTGTGGGCCACCCATTCATATGTAGAACATGCTATTTTGTCAACCAAAATAAATATGATGTATTTAGAGTGGCCATAAATGGTGATCTCATTGGTGTTGTCATAGATTCTTGTTGCGCGAGTGGAACCTCACGGGCCCATGAATTTTTTTTCTTGGAACTAATTGGATTTCCAAGGTGTATTCCTCCCTTGCGGAGGCTAGCCCCAAGAATATTGGGTATTTTATAGAAACTAACTACTCCATTGTGGAATGGGGTTAATGTTTGGATTAGTGCCCCCTGGCATGGTACCTATTGAGAAGGGTTGATTTCCCTCGGCCATTGTGAAAGCATAAGGTGTAGGATGACACCCCGAGACATTACCACCCATCTATGGAGAATAACTCTAAGTGGTGTTCATATTCCAAGGTCTAGCGCTTTCGCTAGGAATATTAACATTCCATTGTAAATGGTTTCCCCCAAAAGTAGAATCTACCCAATTGTTGGGAACACTGAGAGGATTTTGATACCATCCTAATTGTGTGTTTGGTAGAGTAGACCCACCAGTAGATATACCTGGATATACCTGGAGATGAAGTATATGTATTTCTGGGATTAGAACATGGTTGTGTACCAACTAGAACTGAAGTGCTAGTTTAAGTCATGCTAGGGACATGTACATTAATTGATGGGATTGGTACACTTGTTGATGGCATTCCACCAAGTATGGTGCTCATTATATGTGGTGCACTGGTTGAAGAGGATGCATGATGAACTCCTACAACCATTTGAGACTAAATGGGTATGGATATGTGATATCTTGATGAAGTCATTGGATAAAATAGTGTGTACTACATATTTCTCATCTTCCAAATAAATAATTAATATTTACTAGTGACTGATTGATAGCAAGTATAACGAGATCTGTAATATCTATCATAGGTGGATTGGGGTAAGCAGTTGATCTATCTTCTAAAGTTTCAATGTCAAAAGGGGAAAGTTTGTCAACCAAGTTTGTGTTCAATTCATGATATGGTGATTAATGTTTAGATTCAGTTTGATGATGTTCTTCTTCTTATAATATTGTTTAAGTCAATAGGTTGTTATGTTTATGATTCATATGGTTTGAGTATTGTATGCGTCTCTAAGATGTAGGGCTAACAAAATCTAGTGATTCACCTCTTTGCTGCTTGGAATGGAGGATTGGTTGCCGCTTGGAATGGAGGATTGGGAGCTTAGACACTTTGAAATATTATGTAAGGACTTGTTTATGATAATATATAAGATGCAATCAAACAATAGTAAGGTTAGTTGGACTCAAAACAAGCAAAAGTTCACACAACTAATAATTTTCCTAAGGGTTTCAACAAGAAGACCACTTTTCCAAAAACCGAAGTTAGTGAAAGCCAAATTATGGGGCCTTCTAAAATACTGGATACTAAGGGATAAGAAGCCTCATCAAATACTAGACAAAGATGTGAAAGAAACAATTATGCTAATATTCATGTAACAATCGCCATGGGTACAAGTACACACCTTCAGGAAACACCCTCCTAGGGAGTTGAGATCGATATTTTACATTGGTATTAGGTACCGCAATCATTCGCCACTTGTGCTCACCCATGTGATATCCTAGGAAGAGCAACTAGTGTTACCACTACACAATTGGTGAATAGGAGAAATAATTGAAATTCAGATAAGGCATATAAATAGGGAACACAAGACATAAGTCTTAGACCCAAAATTATAACAAAGTGATGCCACCCCAAATACTTGTCACTTTACTACAAACAATGTACATGCACAAGTCCCATCAAATTAGCAAAGGATGAGTACCACTTTGATTTCCTAGCTTGAGCTTGTGCTTGACATGTGTTTGAGATGTGCTGCTTGCTACCAATGGATTTTCTCTCTTTAGATATTCCTAGTTTCAAAATTGTGTGGCCTTGGAGATGTTTACTCTCCATTACCAAACCAAGTTCATAGCTAAAGCTATGTTGTTTTTCTATCAAAATGGAGTCACGATTAATTTTAGATAAAAACATTCATTCTATGGTGATTCTCTTAGTTTCAAATGGATGGAGTGAAACTAATATGGTAATTGTATGACTCAATGGGTGGAGCCAATCAATGCATGAGCAAAGACAACTTTATACTTCACTCTTTTCAATGAGTTCTCAAATTAATGCAAGGTAAAAATAGTTGACTATTTTTTCTAAATCATGTGATATGCGATGATTCAAAATATAGTCAACATTACAATTGAAAAATAAAGTTTCAAAGCAAAGACAACTTTAAACTTTTCTCTTTCCAGTGGGTTCTTCAAATCAATGCAAGGTAAGAGGGGTTGGTTCTTTTTCCACATGACTCACATGTGACACATCTCAACATTTAAATTGATATTTCAATTCTAAGTAAATTGCAACACTTGTAAAATTAAAGCAAAATTTAGCACCTCCCAAAAACTTATATATGTTTCAACTAATAAATAACGTTCGAAAGTAAGCAAAGCAACACTACTCAATATTGGTTCCTTTAATCAAGGAAAAAAACACAATGGAACTTGGAAAAAATTAAGGATTGAAACAATGATCTATCCAAGTAACAACTAATATAAAAAGCAACCCAACACTTCTAATTTAAAAAATTCACACAATCACTATGCAATTCTTATAATTTTTGGAGGTGTTATGTTGAAAATTTTCAAGCAAATCGACAACAATGACATTCAAAATACAGAAATCCCATTCCTAACCTTTATCAAACATGGATAAACAATCTGAAAACAAAAATTATCCACCTAATTACATACAATCACCCTAGTGAAGAGGTAATATGCATAAAGTGTTGTAAGAGGAAAATCAAGTGAAATTGGTGTTCCCCCCAAACTAGACTTCAAGGGAGGGAATAATTCCATGCAAAAGAAACGAACATCCATCAAATGCAGTCAACATAGTCATAAATTTGGACAACACGGGTGAACCAAGGCCTTTCCAACAAGCCAGATACATTACAAAGGTCCCAACACCTTCATCAACAACTGTGTGTTTAATAGTGTTATTTATACACTCCACATGGACTTCGAAAGCCACATGGTAAGGAAAGTGAGGCTAGACCTTGTGAGTTTTGAATATAACTACAGTGGAGGAATTAGGATCAACTACTCCAAGAGCAGTCAATAATGCTATCTTCTATGAAGAACAAGTTTGAAGAACTTCAAGAGCTGATATCACAAAAAAAGTCTGGCTCAATTCCTCGACAATAGAATAATGTTGGGTGGCTCACGCGTTAGGATTATACCTCGAATGATTTAGGACTCCCTTAGGTATACGAGGTATAGCTTTAGTCTTATCAATCTGCAAATTAATTTCAGGAGGTGCAAGCTCCTTACCCATGTTGGGTTGTGAATGACCATAATATTTTGAGTGAGTCACAATGTTAGCAACTGACATCATGTTGATGCAACCGTGACCACCTTCCACAGTCATTGAGTTTTGATTCCCACCAGTTCTAATTCTGGTGTTGACGGTCCTCAAAGCCATATTTTGATTATGAGGAAAAGAATTTGTCAACACAGTTGGGATCTGTGGGATGAACTTCGAGGCATCTTCAATACGAGGGCACAAGTATGTGAGATGGTCTCCCCCACAAAGTTTGCAAGGGAATTTAACCTTCTACTTAGGTTTCTTGTCCCTTCCAGCATTATCTGTGTTCTTTTCATATTTCTGATTCTCCTTCCTATTCCCACCCCATTTATTATTTCTTCCCTTTCTTCTATTCTTTTTAGGCTACTGCTTTCCCTTCTAGTCCAACGAATGCACCAAAAGTACATCCGCCGACTAGGTGAGAAATGGACGAGGTCATAGCCTGTCCATTTGTAGACTAGTTAATAGACATATTTATCATTTCATTTGTAACATGGTCTACGACTTTTGTAATCGTGGAGTCAACAATGCCATCGGCATGCGACTCAATTTTGAACTTAGGATCAAATTTCAACTATGGCGTGTCAAGGATAATCTCATATAGAATCCCAGACTGAGCACAAATTAAATCCAAATCTTGATCCCTAAAGAAATCCTGCTCCTCATTAGTCACTTGGGATGTTGAAATATCCTTCACGATGTATGGTATTAACGATTTAAGGAACAATTCAAACAAAAACACAGGTGGAATGTTGGACTTAATCAACCTCTTTCATATGCGCCACTCTTAATATGATCAGAGATATGTGTGGCTTTATCTTGCTGAAATTTTGAAAAGAGTTTTGTGCTGACATCGTAGCATATCGGTAGTTGAAAGTGGTTAAGAAAGGTCATGGCTAAGTCATTGAAAGTCTGATATGTTCCCCGAAGCAGCTCTATATACCATTTTGCGGCAGGACCTGTGAGGGTGCATTGAAACAATCATAAATGAATAGAGTCATGGTTCAATGAATTCTAAGAGCACCACAGGTGGAAAGTAGTCACATGCTCTCCAAGGTCCTTGCCATTCTTTCCCTCAAAATTTAGAATGTCCGAAGGAAGTTTAGTGGGAACAACTTGCCACATCAGATCATGAGATACCAGATCGTTAGTCAACTTCGATAGGTCGGGAAAAATTCAAGGTAGTCAAAAAAGGGAGCCTAGGTTGTGCCATCTGGTTCCATGCCCCCTGAAAGGATTGGTTCACACAGGGTTGATTCTGATAAAGGTCCCTTGACTAATCATATAATAACCACCTCCCATATGGCCCATATAAGGATGCACAGGGATCTAATAATTAGGTATTCCTTGGGAAGGAGGCACCATATAACCATAGTTATATGATTGATAGACTAGTTAACCCCCAAACACATGAGGAGGCACATAACCTCCAAATACAACTGTACCAGGTGATGAGGGGACAACATAGTTAAATGGAGCACCACTTCACGAGGGACCGTGCAGGACATAAGGAGGGTTCGACATAAGAAACTCATTTGAAGGAATCGGTGTGGTGGATGATGGGACATAGGATGGAATGTAGGTTGTAGCCCCAATGTTCACGTATCCACTATCACCCCCGTAAGAGTGAACACTAGTGTTATGACTGGATGAAGGGAGTGAAAATCCTCCCACAAATGGAGTAGAGGGTGGAATATGACCACTCCCAAATATATGAGCAAGTTAAGGTGTTGTGGTGCCCCCTAGTCCAACACCAAGGTCTACACTAGGACTAGTAGTGGGTGACGTGGTAGTAGTAGTGATATCCAACATGTCGAACGTAAAAGGACCTGTTCTAGATGGAGTAGGATAAGTCTCAACACTCGACCTTCCCAAGGAAAAATTCCTATGGACAGCTGTAAAATTTGACAACTGGGGTCATGTAGTATGGGAAGCACTAGCCCCATGAGGGTTGGTATAAATCGAAGTCCCAAGTATCCATGTGGTAGTAGGAGGAGAAACCTCAAAGTCTCCTCTCCCCATTCTATATGATGGCGATGGAGGGCACTCCGATTTCTCATATGTAGTACTCATGGTGAGAACCTTGTGTGAATCACAATGTGAAAAGGGTTTCCTAGAATGCCTAGTCCTCTTCCGAGGAGGAGGAGGAGGGTCACGAGGCAATAATATTGCTAAGTGTCAAGATCAGTAATGTGTCATAAATCGATCCATAATGAATCCACAAAATAACAAAGGCAACTAATTACGATCCCTAAATCCAAATAGCGCACAAAGAGCACACCCCTAAGCAAAACTAGGTCAGATGCAAACAAGCTGAGAGGGAGGATAAGTGAGATCCTGAATGGAGCATGTATGTCTCTCCTAGGAGAGGCATTAGACTTCCATGCACTGCAATTGGAGGTGTGTAACCAATTATAATGGCCCTGAGCTTTAACACAAATAGAAACTATGTCTGACCCCTACCTGGCCAGAAAACTCACAGAATAAGCTCTGCAAGTACCCTCTGTGATACTTAGGTAAGGAAACTAAGGTCACCCCAATATAACCAATGTTCAGGTAGAAAGTCATAGGCAGGATATACTGTATGAGTAGGGTAACAAATCCTTAAGCTCAAAAGCACCAATGGTACCTCAAAATCCCCTAGACATGAATAAGATCCTTTAAATATATCCGGGGCTCAACATAAAGTAGCAAGGGGATACCCCCGCCACTAACGTGCTCGCTTCCTCATGCTTAAATCCCATGTAAGGGGATCCTCCTGAGAACACATTATACCAAGGATTTCACTTCTCACCTGGATAGACACCTAGTTGTTTTGTTTCATTGTCTTGGAAAAATTTACTCACGACACCCTATTCCAAGACCCTACAATCCTAAGCTTTTTGGTGCACCTCTATCAAATAAACTTGTGTAATCAATTTTAATTTAGGCGTTAATTTTAATGGCTTTAATTACTCAAGGGTAATTAATGTGCAACTAGTGATGTTGGGAATCTACAATGAAGTAAATATGCACGCCTAAAAGAAATTCCAAGTGCAACTTTGTTTTTAAACATGAAAAAGGGGGTATGCCACTACATGTAATGCAAAAATATTCATTCCTTTTAAAATGCCAATGCAATCCTTCCTATATGAAATCCTGATCACTAATTTTATCTAAGCAAACCTATTGCAAGTACCAAATTTGTTAGGATTATAATCCTCCCTTTTCCAATTCGGTCATTTATATCTAAATCGGGAGTCCTTTCAGCCTATTTTTAGTCACTAACACCATTGGGTCCACTTGGCCTAATTGGGGCACATGTACCTGTTAGTAAAGTGTGGGGAACACTAATTGAGACTAACTGCCATTGATTGCACTTGCATGCATCAGTTTAGGAGCCTCCTAGATCAATCCCTACAAATTAGGAGCCACTGGGATTATCGATACCAACCTCCATTAGTTGAGATCAGTTGGTGACTAGTCAAGCTCAGTTAGGAGTAGGTTACATTAAGTTCTAGTCCCCTACATTCAGTTCTACTTAGTTCGCACTAGGATTGCATGGTTGCATGCAGGTGAGGTGCATTTACTCACCTACCTTAGTCAGTTAGACTAGTTAACACTGAATTAGACACTTGAGCTTGGATTTTGAACTCCGATAATGATTTAGACAAGGTCAATTAACCATTTAGTCAAGTAGAGTCCAAGCAATTCAATTTTCCTCACATGGATTCGAATTGCATGAGGCTATTTAGCCATTGTACTTCATTGTAATTAATTATCTAATTATTTTTTATTAATGAAAGCATTCACAGTTGTAAGCCATTTTTGCATTGTTTCATTCCTCAATTGCTGAGTAAATTGTATGATCTATCTTGTGATTTGTGTGTTGGTACATAGATCTATGTGCTCAATTTAATATGGTATCAGATCCTCGATAGGACAAGGCACTTCTCCTACTATAGATTCATACTTGGATCAAAAAGAAATTTGAGCAAAATTGCTCCTTCTAGTACTGCACCAGAAGCGGAGAATTTACCACTTAATATCCCAAGCAAAGGAATTGTTGATCAAACTTGCTTGATCAACTAAGCTGGGTGTGAAGGAAATTCAAAAATTTCAAAATGTCGACCTTACTTTGTCTATTTGATTATGTGATTTGCAGGTTTATTAGTCTCCTTCACTACATTCGCTACAAGCATCTCAGACTCCTTCACTGCATTCTCTACAGCAGCTCAGTCCTATTCTTTGCATTCGAAATGGCTCCTCCAATGGAACTTCTCACTCCTTTCAACTACCACCAATGGAAGGAGGACATGGAGATGCAGCTACGCTCCAAAAGACTCTTCAGACTCAAAATGGGGACAGATACATAGCCAATTCATTATGTTGACAAATAAAAGTACTTGAATAGGATTGATGAAGCATATGGATGCTTTTGCCTCTCAATCTCTTGAGATATTCTCTTCCACATCAATGTATTGCTTCCTTATTTGACAAGCAGGATGATCTGAGGATCTATCAGTTAGAGACTGAGCTGATTTCTCTTCATCTAGTCAATTTCGAAACATTGAATGACTTCTTCACCAAATTCAAGCATCTAGTGTTCCAATTGAAGCTGTAAAAGGTTGAGAAGGAGGATGATCAAATCATCCTTGCCATTCTCTCAAAACTTCATGTAGACCACTCTGTCTTTGTGCGAACATTTCATTCCGTGAAGCTCACTACTCCAAATTGGAGGATGCCTACTCTTAACTCCTTCATTGAATCTCTCACTCAGGAGCATGACAAGTTGATCCAAATGGGGATCATTCGATCTTCCAGAGATCAAGTATTGGTTGCAGGAGGATCTAAGGTAGGGAATGATAAACGGAAGAAAAAGGATGAGTCTCCTGTGGAGAAAGAGCAATCAAATGAGCCTTCAGGTTCGAAGAGAAGCAAGAAGAATGGAAAAGGAAAGACACTTTGTTCTTACTGTGGAAGGGGCTTTCATCCAAAAAGCTCCTGTATGAGAAGAAAAATTGATGAGATGGCTCCTCTTCTGAAGAAACATAACATTACTGTACTTGCTAGCATAAGGAAGGCTGACCATAGAGAAGAAACTGAAGAACATGAAGAGACATGCCATGCACTGAAGGCTAGCTACTCAATAACACATGCCTTTCTCATTGATTCTGGAGCTTCCAATCATATGGTTACATCCAGAGAATCATTCTCTTCCTTGTAGTCTTTTGATGGTCCTAGTATTCAGATGGGAAATAACAGTAAAATTCAATCCAAAGGGAAAGGTTCTATCAATCTTGAACATGGAAAGTTCAGAGATGTGCTTTATGTGCCCTCCTTAGCTACAAATATGTTATCTGTATACTAGATGACTCATACTGGCTCTCCAAACGAGTGATATTTGGTCCTGAATCATTGGACATCACAGATATCTCTACTGGGAACATCATAGCGAACGGTGTTGCAAATAATTCCTCCAAGGCATATGACTTCTCACACTTCATGCCATTTTCAAAACCAATGCACTCTCAGCAGCCACTTGCAAGGGAAGGTAAAAACATTCCATCTATTTCTTTTGTAGTTTCCACTAGTATTGCAGATCTAGCTGTATCAGTTTATGAGATTGGGATTTAGGGTGATTCATATTGATATCTATTCCCTACTTCCAAACTAGAAGTTAGGAAGATGACTAGAAATCCATCTAACACTCATAAGACTAAGAACCTTGTGCTATGTCATGCAATATTACCTCCTTCAGAGAGATACAACAAACTCCCTGTAAGATGCTACATGGAAAGGGCTCAGTCACACTACATTCAGAAGAATAGAGTGGATCATACACCTCTTCATTCAGCAAGAGGCAAAGGTTACATTCCTCCTTCCTTCCATCATCATTTTGGGAGAATATGGAGAAGTCTACATGTCAGGCCCCAAGATACTTGTGCATAGAACATCATGCATGTTGCTTCTCTACATCACAGAGATTGCAGCAACATATTTTCAAGTTTTTCAAACTAGAATCCTGATTCTATCTGCTTAGTTAGAGGGGGGGATTTTTTCCCATATGGTTTTTTCCCCAGCTCCTTATATTGAGCAGTTAATTTACTTGTTGTAATGGGTGACCTATGGTCTTAGTTACCAGGGCCCACAAATTGTCCAAATTAGCATTCAGGGGGGGTGTTAGGATTATAATCCTCCCTTTCCCAATTTGGTCATTTAAGTCTAAGTCGGGAGTCATGTCTAAATTGGGAGTCCTTTCAGTCTAATTTTAGTCACTAGCACCATTGGGTCCACTTGGCCTAATTGGGGCACATGTACCAGTTACTAAAGTGTGGGGAACACTAATTGAGGCCAACTTCCACTGATTGTACTTGCATGCACCAGTTAAGGAGCCTTCTAGATCAATCCCTACAAATTAGGAGCCACTGGGAGTGCCAATACCAACCTTCAATAGTTGAGTTCAGTTGGTGACTATTCAAGCTCAGTTAAAAGTCAGTTACATTAAGTTCTACTCAATCAGCGCTAGGATTACATGGATGCATGCAGGTGATGTGCATTTACTCACCTACCTCAACTAGTTAGACTAGTTAACACTGAATTAGACACTTGAGTTTGGATTTTGAACTCCGATGAAATCTGATAATGATTTAGACAAGGTCAATTAACCATTCAGTCAAGTATAGTCCAACCAATTTGAATTTCCTCACATGGATTCAAATTGCATGAGGCTATTTAGCAATTGTACTTCATTGTAATTAATTGTCTAATTACTTTTGATTAATGAAAGCATTCACAGTTGCAAGCCATTTTTGCATTGTTTCATTCTTCAATTGCTGAGTAAATTGTATGATATATCTTGCGAGTTGTGTATTGGTCCACATATCTATGTTATCAATTTAATATGGTATCAAAGCCTCGTCAAGACAAGGCACTTCTCCTACTACATATTCACTCTTGGATCAAAAAAAAATTGAGCAATATTTCTCCTTCCAGTACTGCACGAGAAGCGATGAGTTTACCACTTAATATCCCAAGAAAAGGAATTGTTGATCAATCTTGCTTGATCAAATAAGCTGGGTGTGAAGGAAATTCCAAAAGTGTAGACTATCAACCTTACTTTGTATTTTTTATTGTGTGATTTACACGTTTATCAGTCTCCTTCATTGCATTCGCTACAAGCAGCTCAGTCTCCTTCACTACATTTTCTACCGTAGATTTAGTCCTCTTCTTTGCATTATAATTGACTCCTCCAATGGAGCTTCTCACTCCTTTCAACTACCACTAGTGGAAGGAGGACATGGAGATGCAACTACACTCCAAAAGACTCTTCAAACTCACAATGGAGGTAGAGGAAGAGCCAATTCATTATGTTAACAAAGAAAATTACTTGAATATGCTTGATGAAGCATATGGATGCTTGTGCCTCTCAATCTCTCGAGATCTTCTCTTCCACATCAATGGATTGAAGACTCCCAAGAAGGTTTGGGATAATATTGCTTCCTTATTTGACAAGTAGGAGTATCTGAGGATCTATCAGCTAGAGAATGAGCTGATTTCTCTTCATCCAAAAAATTTCGAAACATTGAATAACTTCTTCACCAAATTCAAGCATCTAGTGTTCCAATTGAAGTTTTGCAAGGTTGAGAAGGGGGATGATCAACTCATCCTTTCCATTCTCTCAAAACTTGGTGCAGACTACTCTGTCTTTGTATCAATATTTCATTCAGTGAAGCTCACTACTCCAAATTGGGGGATTCCTACTCGTAACTCCTTCATTGAATCTCTCACTCAGGAGCATGACAAGTTGATCCAAATGGGGATCATTCGATCTTCTAGAGATCAAGCAATGGTTGTAGGAGGACTTAAGGTAGTGAATGATAAAGAGAAGAAAAAGGATGAGTCTCATGTGGAGAAAGAGCAGTCAAATGTGTTAGAATTTTATCATTCAAGCTAGCATTATGATCTTAGGATCTTATCTGAGAGAATAACATGCACAGCGATAAACACAAGAGACAAGAGACACAAAGAATTTTCCTTGGGGAAACCATAAAGGAGAAAACCCCGCAACTTCCTCAGAGATAGAATGAGAACCAATGGCAGCAGTAAAACCTGAAAACAGAAAATATGATCTCCACAGCTTGTTCTCTCTCTCACACTTGACAGAGCTTCTCTTCTCTCACTCATACGCCCCAGTGAGTGAGTGTGTGTATGATAAATAGAGAGGCTCACTCTCTATTTATATTCTTTTGTTCACTTAATGTCCACTTTAACGTGTCGGCCTCACCTAACAATTACTTACTAAAGCTGACATCTCTTGGAGAGTCTAATAACCCTAGTTCCCCACAACTGTGGGGAATTTAACCCTTGATCAATAGGAGGGTTACCCACAATGACTTTACATGACTTGTTTACATTATTGAATCTCCCGATAGGAACATCAAGGCATGACATGACTCAAATACATTACAAACACTTCCCGAAATAAACATCGGGGTACAATACATAAGATATGTGAGTGAATACATTCTGATGTTACAAATACATCAACACTCCCCCTTAACTAGGAAGGTATTCTCTCGACACAATTTATCAGCACATGTCTTCTTCTCTGTATCATCTGGATCATCATTGAGTTCTCGTCATCTTCATCTTCAAGTCATATTCATCTGGATCTAGATCATCACTCGATCTAGATCATCATCACTGGATCTAGATCATCACTGGATCTGGATCATCATCATTGGATCTGGATCATCATTCGATCCGTATCATCATCACTAGATGTGGATCATCACTTGATCTGGATCATCACTGTTGGATCATCATCACTGGATCTGGACCATCACTTGATCTAGATCATCACTGTTGGATCGTCAACACTGGTGCTATCTCATGATTCTTCTCATCACAGGAAGTTCTATAGAGCCAACCCTTTTTCATGTTGGTTGTAGGCCTAGCCTCCATGTAGGTATTCTTCAGCACTTATATCTGACCCTAAGTCAGAATGGCCCACCCAACACTTACATCTAACCATGCGAGGAACACATCCAACATCCATGTCAGAAAGGCACGCCCAACACTCACATCTGACCATGAGAGGAACCAATCCAATCATCTATGCCAGAAAGGCCCAACACTCACATATGACCATGAGAGGAACCAATCCAGCATTCATGTTAGAAAGGCTCTGCACTTACATTTGACCATGCGAGGAACCAATCCAACATACATGTCAAAAAGGCTCTGCACTTACATTCGACCATGCGAGGAACCAATACAACCTACATGTCGAAAAGGCTCTGCACTTACATTCGGCCATGCAAGGAACCAATCCAACCTACATGTCAAAAAGGATCTGCACTTACATTCGACCATGCGAGGAACTAATCCAACCTACATGTTGAAAGGGCTCTCAGCCCCAGGCTGAGGATTCCTGGTAACTGACCAGGTGCCTCCATTCTCCCAGATAATGGCATCATCCCTTATATCTGATCAAGTGGGAACACATCCCTCAATCACATCAGAATGGCCCTGCACTAATACCTGATCATGTGAGAACACATCCCATAGTCATATCATAATGGCCCTCAGCCCTAGGCTGAGTATTCCTGGTAACTGACCAGGTGCCTCCATTCAGAGAATGGCATTTAGCACTTATATCTGATCATGTAAGAACTAATCCTACAATCACATCAGAATGGCTCAGCACTCATATCTGACATGGAAGGAACCAATCCTCTCACCACGATAGAATGGCTCAGCCCGTACATCTGACCGTGGAAGGAACCAATCCTTTTACCATGTTAGAATGGCTCACGAACTCATCACTTCCCCTTGGGGGAAACCTCGATCTGGAGAACACTAAGCTTCTCCATGAAGTACTCAAACTTCACTCTATTCAATGGCTTAGTCAACACATCAGCTATCTATTCGTCCGTCATAATATACTAGAGCTTCACTTCTCCTCTCTGCATCATATCCACGATATAGTGATATTTGATCTTGATATGTTTCAACTTGTCATGGAACACCGGGTTCTCCGACAACTTCCACAACTCTAGTTGTTGCAATATATACAAGTAGCATCCAACTGGAAATCAAATAAATCATACAGTAGCTTCCTCAACCATACTTCCTCACAACTGGTTGAACAAGCTGCGACATACTCTACTTCAGCTGTACTCAGTGCCATGCAAGATTGTTTCGTGCTAAACCAAGAGATCACACCTGATCCCATACTGAAGCAGCACCCTAAAGTGCTCTTCCTATCGATGGCACTTCCTGCCCAATCTAAATCAACATAACCCTTCAGGTTAATATTCTAATTCGCCTCATACTTGAGCCCATAATCAACTGTACCCCTCAGGTACCTCAGAATATGATTTGCATCAATCAAGTGAACATGTCTTGGATCTATCAGGAACTTGGATCAAGGTGTTCACAGCAAAGCAAATATCTAGTCTCGTATTCGTCTGGTACATCAAGGACCCAATCATCTGACAATACATCGTAGCATCAACCGACTCTAATGAAGCATCGCTCAATAGCTTCAGGTTCAATGCCATAGGTGTGGTCATGGCCTTACAGTCCATTATCCTGAACCTCTTCAGTATCTCTACTACATACTTCCCTTGTCCCAGGGAGATTCTTCCACACCTCCATTCCTAGAAAGTAGTGCATCATATCCAAGTCCTTCATCTCGAACTCGGAAGCAAGTCTCCTTCTTGCAACTTCTGTCAAGAACAAGTCATCGACATATAACAGGAGCATCACTGGTCTTCCACCTTCAACCTTGAGGAAAAGGTTGGAATCCTCTTTAATCTCAGTAAAGCCTATATTCATCAGTAATCTGACCATCCTGTTGTACCATGTCGAACCTCAAGACCTTCTGCAGTCACTCCCTCTGAAGCAGAGCATCATTCTCCCTCTGTCTTTTGTACTCTATGCACTGAAACATTCTGTACTAGAGTGACAAGTAGTTTCCTCTGCTACTAATATTCTATGTGTCCATCTAGGATCATTGGATACCAAGATCCTCTATCTTGAACTTTTTCAAAAGTTCTTCTCGCACCCATCTGTGAGCTTGTCATCCTCTATAGACTATCATCTTCAACCTTGTAGTAAAGGTTAAGATCTTCATCACTCTAGGTGACCTTCAAGCTACTCATGTATGTGTTATCCCATGGGTGCCTTTTGAGCTCGTACAAGGCCTTCTTTCATTTGCACACATGATTCTTCCTGTCATGTGTATTTCTAGTGGCTACAAATGTCTCTTTGTAGTCTATCCCTCATGCTACGAATCTTGCCTTGTATCCCACGATGTTTCCATCTACTGCATGATGGAACTGTGAACTTCCCTTCACATATTGATACTATGTCCTAGACATCATTCTATGAACTGGTCTTCTCTTTCTCCTTGGTTACCTCTTCATAGCTGGAAGGTTCTGCATCAATGATGTCACTGCATTCGTCATATTATTCTTCATCTTGAACTATCGTCACTTGTTCTTCGGAACAAGTCTCATCCTTATTTTCTTGTAGGTGATTTTACACGATCTTTCCTACAAGTCAAATGCATTAGTTGTATGGTTAGAAACATTTCATAAGGTATATTCATAATGAAAAATTATTTTTCATTAAGATGTATGATTATGCAACTACTTTATCCAATACAACATTCATCCATATCTCACGGAAACGTTTCTAGATGCCTTCCATCTCTACCAGGACAACATTGAGATTGTGCACTAATCCAATATGTCAGAAAAGAGGTTTCATTCTAGATAAGTAGCAATGGAGAGTTGTATAGCACCATGAGCTACTTACCCATCACATGCGTATTAGTAGTATATTGTCATTAATGCAAACATTCTATCATGCATAATACATCAACTGAATATAAACAAATGCATAACAAAACAATGTCATGAAATGACAATTGAATACTTATCTTTATTTGTTTCGTGGGTAGACTCCTTCTTGAGCCTTCAGCTTCATCATCTTCTTCATTCATCATTTCTTATCCAAATGTTAAGATGGATAAGAGTTTCTTCAAGAGTTGAGTCCTTTGTATTCCTCATCGCTTGAGGGATCTTCTTTCGATGGTGAGAGCTTGATCTTTAGTTTCTCCCATCTTCTCTTCTCTTATTATGAGTCGAGCTTCTTCTTATTCCATGTCAAGTTGTTCTTTGATTTGAGAGACCCTTGTGAAGTATGACTGTATGGTCTCTGCATTTTGGATATTCACATTCTTCAACTAGTTTCTTAAGGTCATCTTTCGATTTATGTTCTTTCGTTCAAATAGCTTGGTCAAGGAATCAAACATCTCTTTTGGTGTCTTTAGGGAAGATAGTTGTGGTACAAGTTGATCCGTGATTGAATCAGCAATGATCTTCTTGGCCTTGACCAAGTTCTTCTCGTGTAAGGATTTTAGCCTCATCTCCCTCTAGAAATGGAACCTCTCTACTTATGTAGGTGTCCAATTCATTTTCTTCAAAGAGATCATATACTTCCATGCTTGGAATTTTTAAACCTCACCGAGCTTATCATCAAGCTGATGTGATAGATCACTTTGAAATGAGAACCTCAAATGAAACTAGCAAAAGATTAGATCTTACCGATTTGAGGTGTCTGTCCTGGTTCCGGAGCTGGCTGATCTATGGTTTGTCAGAGAAACCCTAATTTTTAAAACTTGGAGTATTTCAGATCTGATTATATAGAAAGATATACCTCTTCAAGGTGAGCTTTCCAATGTACTCATTTTCTAAAAACAGTGGAGGGAAGCTCCCAGAACAAGAAGCCCTAGTTTTCCAATTTCTTCTACAGAAATTCCTGATACTGTTTCTATGGTATCTCCACAATTACTACTGATATATGTATGAAAATTTGTATTGAGGTAGCCTCACCTGTCCCTATTCCAACACCATAGGTTTCATTAGAATTGGTTTCACCAATTGAGACTTATGATCATTTTCCCAAGGTGACTTGTTTCAGGACTATTCAACATAGCAAAGTTGTACGGACTACCACGTGTCACGGTTTCCTCTTCTGGGTCTAAAACTCGGACCACATAAATTAATGTCTCTACCCTTTCTGGAACATCTCCAGAAATTTCATTTGGACCTTTGTATCCTGAGATATATTAGTTCTCTCCAGGTGTCCTATTTGGGGATGAATCCTGGGAGAGGATGGAATGCTAACTTGGAGGAATCATATCTCCTAGAATATATCGAATCTGAGTCTAAAATTTTGACACAGTGTAAATCCATATTTTCACTTCGGCCTGTGAAAGTTGTCACTCTTGAGCCTTATCCAATCCTGAGATATAGGGAATGTACCAAAAATTATCAGTTTTAGTATTTTAGGGTTTTTCCAGCCCGGGGTCAAACTAGGGTTTGACTTTCCCAGAGTTTCACCCAACCAAAAATCTCAACCCAGGTCTCTAAAATTCGATTTTGATGAGGAGAGAAATCCTATGCCGGGCTCACTCAAAAATTCTTGTTCTGTAAGAAGGCCTAATTTCCTGCACCAAAAACTGAAAATGTCCAAAATCGAATTCTGCTTGGACAGAAAGATGCACCCTTCAATGGAGAGTCATCCTAGAATACTTTTGCTGATGGATTGTGGAGAGAAACCCAAAAAGTAAGAATCCCTAGCTTCTGCAGCTGCACAATGTCTTCTTCTCAGGTTAGTTCTGATACCATGTTAGAATTTGATCATTCGAGCTAGCATTATGATCTTAGGATCTTATCTGGGAGAATAACATGCACAACAATAAACACAAGAGACAAGAGACACAAAGAATTTTCCTCAGGGAAACCATAAAGGAGAAAACCCCACAACTTCCTCAGAGATAGAATGAGCACCAATGGTAGTAGTAAAACTTGAAAATAGAAAAGATGATCTCCACAGCTTGTTCTCTCTCTCACACGTGAGAGAGCTTCTCCTCTCTCACTCATACACCCCAGTGAGTGAGTGAGTGTATGATAAATAGAGAGGCTCACTCTCTATTTATATTCTTTCATTCACTTAAGGTCCACTTTAACATGTCGGCCTCACCTAACAATTACTTGCTAGAGCTGACATCTCTAAGAGAGTCTAATAACCCTAGTGCCCCACAACTGTGGGGACTTTAACCCTTGATCAATAGGAGGGTTACCCACAATGAATTTACATGACTTGTTTACATTATTGAATCTCCCGATACGAACATCGGGGCATGACATGACTCAAATACATTACAAACACTTCCCAGAATAAACATCGGGGTACAATACATAAGATATACGAGTGAATACATTCCGAAGTTACAAATACATCAACAAAATGAGCCTTCGGGTTCGAAGAGAAGTAAGAAGAATGTCAAATGAAAGACACTTTTTTCTTACTCTTGAAGGGGATTTCATTTAGAAAGCTCCTGTATGAGAAGAACAATTGATGAGATGGATTTTCTTCTAAAGAAACATAACATTACTGTACATGCTAGCACAAGGAAGGTTGACCATAGAGAAGAAACTAAAGAACATGAAGTGACATGTCATGCACTGAAGGCTATTTGCTCAACAACACATGGCTTCCTCATTGATTCTGGAGCTTCCAATAATATGGTTGCATCCAAAGAATCATTCTCTTCCTTGCAGTCTTTTGATGGTCCTAGCATTCAAATGGGAAATAATAGTAAAATTCACACCAAAGGGAAGGGTTCTATAAAGCTTGAATATGGAAAGTTCAAATATGTGATTTATGTGCCCTCCTGAGCTGCAAATATATTATCTGTATTCCAGATGAATCATACTAGCTCTCCAAAGCGAGTGATATTTGGTCCTGACTCAGTGGAGATCACAAATATCTCTACTGGGAACATCATAGTGAAGGGTGTTGCAAATCATGCCTCCAAGGCATATGAGTTCTCACACTTCATGCCATTTTCAAAACTAGTGCACTCTCAGTAGCCACTTGCAAGGGAAGGTAAAAACATTCCATCTACTTCTTTTGCAGTTTCCACTAGTACTGCATATCCAATTATATCAGTTTATGAGATTGAGATTCAGGGTGATTCAGATCTAGATCCAGTCCCTACTTCCAAACTAGAAGCTAGGAAGATGACTAGAAATCCATCTGACACTCAAAAGAGTAAGAACCTTGTGCTATGTCATGCAATCTTACCTCCTTCAAAGAGATGCAACAAACGCCTTGTAAGATACTACATGGAAAAGGCTCAGTCACACTACATTCAGAAGAATAGAGTGGATCATACACCTCTTCATCCAGCAAGAGGCAAAGGTTACATTCCTCCTTCCTTCCATCATCATTTTGGGAGAAGATGGAGAAGTCCACATGCCAGGCCCCAGGATATCTATGCACAGAACACCATGCATGTTGCTTCACTACATCACAGAGATTGCAGCAAAATATTTTTAAGTTTTTCAAACTTGAATCTTGATTCTATCTGCTTAGTTAGAGGGGGGATTTTTTCCCCAACTTCTTGTATTGAGCAGTTAAGTTACTTGTTGTAATGGGTGACCTATGGTCTTAGTTACCAGGGCCCACAAATTGTCCAAGTTATCATTCAGGGGGGTGTTAGGATTATAATCCTCCCTTGTCCAATTTGGTCATTTATGTCTAAATCAGGAGTCATGTCTAAATCAGGAGTCCTTTCAGTTTATTTTTAGTCACTAGCACCATTGGGTCCACTTGGCCTAGTTGGGGCACATGTACTAGTTACTAACTGCTACTGATTTCACTTGCATGCATCAGTTTAGGAGCCTCCTAGATCAATCCCTACAAATTAGGAGACACTGGGACTATCGATACCAACCTTCATTAGTTGAGTTCAGTTGGTGACTAGTCAAGCTCAGTTATGAGTCAGTTACTTTCAGCTCTAGTCCCCTTCACTCAGTTCTACTCAGTTAGTGCTAGGATTGCATGGCCGCATGCAGGTGAGGCACATTTACTCACCTACCTCAGTCAGTTAGACTAGTTAACACTGAATTAGACACTTGGGCTTGGATTTTGAACTCCGATGAACTCCGATAATGATTTAGACAAGTTCAGTTAACCATTCAGTCAAGTAGAGTCTAACCAATTTGAATTTACTCACATAGATTCGAATTGCATGAGGCTATTTAGCCATTGTACTTCATTGTAATTAATTATCTAATTACTTTTGATTAATGAAAGCTTCACAGTTTCAAACCATTTTTGCACTGTTTCATTCTTCAATTGCTGAGTAAATTGTATGATCTATCTTGTGAGTTGTGTGTTGGTCCACAGATCTATGTGCTCAATTTAATAAAATTAATGCACATGCACAATGCAATAAATGTGAAAAGTTTAAAAAAAATTGTATTTTCCCTATAAATGCAATAAAAATACCCTACAAACTCTTAGACCCTGCAACAAGGAGCAAACAAGCCAAGCAAGACACTGATACTAAGAAGGAAAACGCACTAATAATAGAACAAAAAGGAGATAAACGACAAGAATCAATGAAAATAGGAACCCCATAAGACTCATCCATACTCACAACCCACCCATCACTTTCACACATCAAAATCTCAAGCAAAAGGAGAGATGTATGCAATTGTTCAAGGAACAACAACGTATGTATGTGATTATGTGTACTACAACCCGCGTATACAAATGAATGTGAGTTCTATGACCTGTGTACACAAAGGAAAGAGTGGTAAAAAGTAATCTAAGATCCAAATCTCTTCAAGGGACTGCCAATTAATTAAAAAACTACTAAATGCGACAAATAAACGTAGAGAAGCAAAGAGAAAATCAAGAAAATCATGCACACAAACCCCAACAAAAAGGAATTTCCCATTGGAGTCGCCAATTCTGTTATGGAGAAAATTTCCTATGTCTTCGAGTGCACCACAATAGACAAGATGACACCAGAACTAAACCCATTTCAAATCATGTTAATATATTAACAAAACTAACACTAAGGGATGATAATTGTACCTTATTATGTACATTCAAAGTAGATCCCCGTTAAGCTTTCAATCAAACTTGTCTCTACACATTGTCCTAAAAAACAACAAGATATACACGCAAATATATATATAAAGTTTTATAGTCTAATCTATAATATTTAATTCCAACATGTAAATAAAGTAATCACATCAATGGATACAAATATTCACAATTACACATGTAATGGTCAAGAAATGGAAATTTCTATTAATATGAACAAAGATACAAATTCAACCTCTGTCGACACCTCATCTAAATCGAGAAACTGAGTCCCTCCACTTGGTACGCCGCCACTTCAATCCTCCATACAAAGGAAATCTCACAAAGACAAAGGCAAGCTTGGGAAAGAGCACTAATGTATGCTTCAACGACAAAGGGATGTAGACTCAAGTATATAAGAATGGGGCACATTTCTGCAAGAATATATTTTCTTTCCAAAGTTCTTCTCCTCTAATGCTTCATATTAGCTAAATATATAGCCCCTAAATGGGAAGTGAAGGGTCGAATCAATGCATTTCCTGGCATATGGAAGTCCAAGGATCAAGTCATTCATTATTTAATGGGGGGAAACTCCAAATATTTTTTTTAGCATAAATCCTGATTTACGTGGGTGACAGTGGTGCAAGTTATGTATGCACGGGTTGTAGATTTATTGTTATGGAGAGAAAATTCCTATGGCTTGGGTTTACCACAACAAACGGTATGACACCAGAAATCGATATTTCCCCATACACAAGAGTAGTAAGTAAATCTAACACTAAGGGATATATAATCGTACCTTGTTCTGGATGGTTGAAGTAGATCCTCGTTGATATTTTCCAATGCAATTGCAATTATAATTTGCTCTCAACAACAACAAAAAAAGCAAGCATGATATATATAAATGTGTTAGCACTACTCTAGAATATATAATCAATCATGTATAAGCAATTAAATACATCCATGGATTCAATATTCATATTCAAAATGCACATGAATTGGACAGGAAAATATATTTCTATTAATAAATCAGAGATACAAAAGTCACAAACTCTGTCGGCACTTCTGCGAACCGGAGAAACCGAGTCCTCCACCACTTCAATCCTCCATATCTCGATAGCAAGCTCACAAAGAAAAGGAAAGCTTGGGAAGAACACTATGTGCTTCAAGGGACAAAGGGATGCAGACTCAAGTATAAGCAAAATTGAGACAACAATGGACTATAGTTTCTTTACTCTTCAATTTCTCCTCCCCTTTCAATGTATCCAAGGGGTTCCTTATATAGCACTCCAAAGAGGTAATGGAGGGTCAAATCTGAGTGTTCTCAAGGCATTTGGAAGGCCAAGAGTCAAGTTATTCGGACTCAAATGAGGAAAACTCCAAAAATATTTGTCATTTTGCACACATCCTGATGTACGCAGGTTTGAGGTCAAAATCTTTGTATACACGCGGGTATTCCTTTAAAAGTCGTGTATAGGTATAAAAAAGTAATTTTTGGGGATGATCTTGGAACATCAAAGCATAATATAAGTCCATGGGGTCCAAAGAGTTTGCAGAGGGACATGGAAGGCCATAAATATGTGGTCTACAGACTCCTATTCCAGAATAAATGATCTGATGTCGATGGAATGGAATTCGCTGGAAGGAGGGCATTAAGGCATCCCCCATCAACCAACATGAGGTACTCAGCAAAGCTGTATAATGTGGAAGAACTAAACAAACAATATGTGAACGAACCAGTAATAGTACCGGAAATGGTCGACATGCAAAGTCAAGATAATTGAGGAATGGCCGACTCAGGCTTCAACTTCCTTCGAACAAGAGCATAAGGCAAGTGGTGACTGAACGTAGGAAGCATGGACTCGATATGCAAATTGGGACATCTCTGTGACACAAGAGGCATCAACAGAGGCTCCATGGGGATCGAAAGCATAACCAGTTGGTGGATATCAACTTAGAGTAAGGAGTACAACTCCTAAAGTCAAACTAATAACCCAACCAATGGATGTGATATATGGTGCTCTGTTCGAAGGTGACATGACTCGACTGCTGCCAAAGATAACATATTTTCCCATCCGGCTTTGTATGTTTTTTTATTTGTTTTTTTTGGACCTTTTCAGATATTTTGAAAATCTTGAAAAAGAACAAAAGTGCTTTATAGTACATATCTAGGAGGAGACGAGTGTCAGGGACAGGCAAGCTAGTTCCAAGAAGTGGAACATACCTATGCTCAATGCAAGGAAACATGTGTAGGATAATGACACTCGGGGGAAGGTCTCCTCCTGGTAAAGGGGGTGATCAAGCTACAAAGGATATGTAGAAGGCTCTGCTTGGATAGACATGCGACAAGCTTGGGCTATATAGCTTATAACTCTAAAGCAGGGAGCCCGCATAAAGCTCAAGAAGGCAAGAAAAACTCATGTAATGCAATTACAAATTGATATATACAAGGGATTCCCTATGGGGAAAAGCCAACATAATGTTCAATAGGAGTATGAGGCTCTTGCTCAA
This sequence comes from Pseudotsuga menziesii, assembly GCA_001517045.1. NCBI lineage: Eukaryota > Viridiplantae > Streptophyta > Pinopsida > Pinales > Pinaceae > Pseudotsuga > Pseudotsuga menziesii. The sequence goes on along the minus strand of LPNX010325213.1, from coordinate 530,031 downwards.
GGACATGGCATGACTAAAAAGGGACTCCCACAACCTAAAGGAGGGATCTCAGCATGGGCACCAAATGCAAAAAGGATCTAACTAGGGAACCCATGTATAGGAAAGCTCTACCATTCGCACAATACCACTTATAACGACAACATGAAGGTTCTATGATATTGTGGAATGGGTTCGTACCCAAGGTTAAGATGAAATGGTCATAAGGCCATGCAAAATGAAAATGGATGTGGAATCCTAACTTATATGCCAGTTTATACATTATACCTATGATAGGCATGAATGGGTCAAATACCTTAGAGTGCAAAACATGGACCCTACATGACAACAATATTAGTCCAAATTAGTTGGAAATAGTCAGTAAAGAGTCCAAACTATATGAAGGATTGATCATGACATCTGCAATAAAAGGAAACATTGCAGTGGATGATGGGACATAAGAAGGAAAGTAAGCTATAGACCCAATGTTCACATATCCACTTCCACCCCCATGAGGGTGAACACTAGTGTTAGACTGGACAAAGGGACTGCAAATCCTCTACAAATGGAGTAGAGGATGGAATATGACCACTCCCGAATCTATGAGCAAGGTAAGGGGGCTATGGTGCCCCCTAGTCCAACACCAGGGTCCACAGTAGGACCTGGAACAGCTGATGGGATGCTAGTAGTGATATCAGACATGCTGAACATAAAGGGACCCGAACTCAAGAGAACATAAATATACTCAAGTAACTGTGATCCCAAAATACAACTAGCGCACAAAGAGCACAGTCTTAAGAGAATCTATAGCCAACATGCAAGCAAGACAAGGGGAGGATAAGTGATCTCCTGAATGCAACAGGTATGTCTCTCCTAGGAGAGGCCCGAGACTCCCATACTCTACAAGCAGAGCTGTGTAACCAATTATAGTGGCCCTCAGCTTCAATGTGTAAAGCGACTATGTTGTCTAACCCCTACCTGGCCAGGACACCTACAGAATAACCTCTGCAAGTACCCCCTGCGATACCTAGGTAAGGAAACTAAGGTCACCCCAATATAATCAATGCTCAGGCGGGATCGACCGTATGGGAAAGGTAGCAAAGCTCGAAACTCTTGAAAGAGCCCCCGGATACGAATAAGATCTTGGAAATATCTTCAGTGCTCACAAAGGTGACCAAGGTCTATCACAATCATAATCATGCATGTTGCCTCGTGCTTGAATCCTTTGTAAGAGGAGATTCCTGAGAAACACTAATTATACCAAGGATTTCTCACTCTCACCTGGAAAGACACCTAATTGTTTGTGTTTAGTAGTCTTGGAGAATTGACTCACAATGAACTATTCCAAGACTCTAAATCCTAATCTTGTTGGTGAACCCTATAAAAGAAAAAAGTGTAGTTCATTTTAGTTAAGCGTTGATTTTAATGGCTGTAATTACTCAAAGGGAAATGGTCATGCAACTAATGATATTGAGACTCGGTAGTGAAATAAATGTGAACGCCTAACAAACAATGCCAAGTGCAATCTTTGTTAAATGAAAAAAAGGGTATGCCACTACATGAGATGCAAGTCTTTTCCTTCAAATGAGAATGCAATCATTCCTAAATGAAAACCTAACTATAATTCAATAAGAAAACCTAATGCAAGTACCATGCAAGTGCAAAATTGCAAGGATGAATAAGTATGCAAAAGAAAAATATTTTTGTATTTTTAGAAATAAATGAGATACAAGAGCAATAACAGACTCTACAACTCTCAAGCCCTGCAACCACTCAAATACAACAGCCAAGCAAGGCACCAAGATAAAAGATACCTCATGCGCTAATCCCAAAACAAAAAGGAAAAAATGAATGACAAGAACAAAACCTAATTAAAAATAAATAAAAAAGGGCCTCTGGTAAGAAATAGAGGCTGTATATAGACACCAATAGTACCCAAGAAGACTCAGCAATCATCAAAACTCACCTAGCAACACTCATTCTCCCAAATAAAGCTCAAAACCAAAGCATACGTGACCGTATGCAATAAACCTGCGTACATACGCGGGAATTCAAGAGAAAACAGGGTGTATACGCGACTGTAATGCAAATACTCATGTACAGGAAGAAAAAGAGGGAAAACTGATAATCCAAGACTAAATTACTCCTACATGACACTACTGGGCAAACATACCTCCAGACCCAACACAGAAAAAGAGAAATAAAGAGCAATTCAAGCATATTGTATACCTAATCCCCAAAGAAAACAACTAGGAACCTCCCCAGTGGAGTCGCCAATTTTGTCACGGAGAGAAACTTCCTATGGCTTGTGGGTACCACAACAAACAGTATGACACCATAAATCAATATTTCCCCATACACAAGAGCAGTAAGTAAATCTAACACTGAGGGATATATAATTGTACCTTGTTCCAGACGGTTGAAGTAGATCCCCGTTGAGCTTTTCCAATGTAATTGCAATTATAATTTGCTCTCAACAATAGCAAACAAAGCAAGCATGATATATATAAATGTGTTAGCACTACTCTAGCTTATATATAATCAATCATGTATAAGCAATTACATACATCCATGGATTCAATATTCATATTCAAAATGCACATGAATTGGATAGGAAAAGGTATTTCTATTAATAAATCATAGATACAATAGTGACAAACTCTGTCTGCACTTCTGCGAACAGGAGAAACCAAGTCCTCCACCTGGGCCTCCACCATTTCAATCACCCATCTCTCGATAGCAAGCTCACAAAGCAAAGGAAAACTTGGGAAGAACACTATGTGCTCCAAGAGACAAAGGGATGTAGATTCAAGTATAAGAAAAACTGAGACAACAATGGACTATAGTTTCTTTACTCTTCAATTTCTCCTCCCCTTCAATGTATCCAAGGGGTTCCTTATATAGCACTCCAAAGAGGTAATGGAGGGTCGAATCTGAGCATTATCAAGGCATTTGGATGGCCAAGAGTCAAGTTATTCAGACTCAAATGAGAAAAACTCCAAAAATATTTGTCATTTTGCACACATCCTGATGTACGCGGGTTTGAGGTAAAAAGTTGCATATACACATGGGTATTGCTTTAAAAGTTGTGTATAGGTTTAAACAAACAATTTTTGGGGATGATATTGGAACATCAAAGCATAATATAATCCTGTGGGGTCCAAACAGTGTTCAGAGGGACAGGGAATGCCATAAATGTGTGATCTACCTAGTGTGGTAAAATCAGCTATAACACTTATGACCCATGTATTTATTCAAAAATGTCTTTTAAGGGGTTCCACTAGAGCATCAGCGTAATGGTGAGCAACTAGGGTACAAGGATACTGCATAAGAATAGGGATATGCCATCAAAGCACGATGTATGAGGTGTGGGAAATCACGCTATAAAAACACCCCTATTATCTTCGAAGAAATTGATCAATCAAGCAGTTGGTAATTTTATCGTGACCTATGAGATATGAATAAGATTTGCAAGCCATGAAACTAAGCCAAATTTTAAGCAAAATCATTCAACGTTCAAAGAGGATGCCCCTTTCCACATGGAGTTCTTCATGTATGTGTAATAAGGGAGGCTAGGAGGGTATAGTCACTACTTTCAGCCTTAAGAGAGAGACTATATGAGGGAACTCACTTAAGTTGGCCAATTGAGGGAGGCTAGGGATACAGGGCACAATTTTTGGTCCAATTTGTTCTCCAACTTGTCCCAATTTGTAATATCTCCATGAGGATGTATGACATGAATTACAACAATAAAACACCGAAAAGATATGCAAGATCACCATATTTGAGCGAAGAACTTCTTGAAAGAAATCCTTCACTAGAATGGTCTCCAATTTTGTTGTGAGGATATTTGAATGCAAATCTAGATAGTAGAGCTCAAATCTCCCATGGCTTTGTGAGGGCCATTGAAAAAGATACAAATAGATGACTTGTCATTTTCCTAAGATCTACTTATCATTTCTCAAAATTTTGAAGGTAAGGGGAGGAAGAAGCATACTTGTTGTAGTGTCACTGTTTAGGAATCTTTTCCTTGTTAAACCTTTCTTGATTGCTACTCCTTATTCTCTCCAAATCAGCTGCATAGAATCGGAAGTTTGATTTCTCATTCCTTCAACATAAAAACTAATCAAATGCATATAAATTAAGATCTTATCTTCAACCAAAACAATAACACATCACTGAGGGGGGTGAATCGAATATATTTTTATTAAATATGAGATGAGTAGAATGCTTACAACCTTGTCATTTGGAAATTCCATCCTCCTCCATTATCGAGGTTCACTCCTTCACCCTTTTTTCCTTTGATAACCAAAATTGACAAGTGAATAGAGTCTCTTACAATTCCTCTAGCATTTTGACACTCTCCAGTTTATCCTCATAAATTATTACCCCAAATTTCCCTTAAATAGCATTGGATTTTGCTGAGAAGGATGAAAATCACAATGTGGGATACAAATCCCGATTAGTTTACCTTTTCATTCCTTCATTTTCACTTTGTCTCCATAGTTTTGAGAATTCCATGCTTAATTGAGATTTCATATTTCATGCATTTTATTCCACTTGAATTTCATGGTGACTTAATTATTAGATCATAATAGGAAACTCAACACACTATATCTGCCCTTTTTATGGATTTCTCAGTAGCCACTTAATACACCTTTTTCTATGAAAGTAATGGTTAATCTATGAGATAGTGTTCCTTTTTAGTTCTTTATGTCAATTGTCATGTTGCGGGTGAAATTACTATATGCTTTTTCCTTCACATTTAAGGGTGTTAAATCTTGTGATAACAAAGACCTCCCATGAGAATAAATATTTATATCGACTAGAAGAAAAAGTACGCAAATTGAAATTACTTTTTGGATGAATGAACATGATTGCACTGATCATCATTTACCAAGAGTAAATTTGAGGTCAATTATGGAAGGGTATTCGCTTATGAGATGCCTCAAAGAAAAATGAAAACCGTACTCGACATGAGGGTGATGAAAACCTTAATATACATTGGTTTATATGTGAAATGTCTTAGGATTCCATGGATGTGATAGATGAAACCAAACACATGGAATAGTTTGCAAGTTCCCTTATAAAAAGAGCATTGACATGGTTTATGAACTTCACTTGCAATCAAAACAAGACTAAGGAAGAAATTAAGAGAAATTTCTTAACATTCTTCAAAACCAAGATGTTAAGAATTTGGCAGCATAAATACTAAAATAGATCAAACAAATGTTGGGAGAATCCATCAAAGATTTTGATAAAAGGTTTAAATATATAATGAGCAAAATACCCTATGCAGTAGATAATTTGAGATACTTATGTAATGGTTCATTTATAGTATGCTCCAATGAATTAGGGAATGACTAAGGATGCACAAAATCAAGTTGTGTGTAGAGGCACTTCGAAATATCAACAGATAGAGTATGACAATGATGGGATAACCTCGTCATTAGAAAAACAATATTGGAAGAAAATTAGAATTTATGCAAAGCTCAATTCATGATATTTCTATGAGAAGATCATAATTATGGTGTAGAACTTGCATGAATTAGGATCACATGAAGGACAACTATACATACATGGATCCAAATGATAGGAACTAAGATGTCAAAATTGTAAATATAGAGTATTTTTTGACATCTATGATAACATGAGAAATCATTACATTGTAGATTGTCCACATAATATGAAGAATTTCAAGCCAAAGTGGTGTGACATATGTGAATAACCTAGACATAATTGGTTGAATATCAAACAAATGGTAGGAATAAGCCTAACTACCAAACTATGTACCATACTCAAGATACAAATCCAAGAAAGGCCCCATATGGGGGAAGATATCAAGGAAGAGAGGATGAAAGGTACAATAGAAGAGGTGGTTATGGAGGTCATGGTTGATATGAAAATCAATGTAGTCATGGTTGAGGAGGATATACAAGTAAATATTTTTTGTATGCTATAAAGAAGAGCATTTAATCTAGATTTCCCCTTGAAGGACTGAATAAACCTCACATTTTGAACTAAGTTCTACCTAAGAGACTATTCCTTAGAATATTGTCCATCATGCTTGAAAAAATAATAAGCAAGAGAAACGTTAACCTCTTACAAAGTGTGCCAAAGCATGAAATTCTAAGATCAAAAAATAGAAATGTAATCACTAGGATACAAGCAAAGAAGGGAGAAGATGAATTGCTACAAATAACATCTCAGATTAAACCTAAGAGAAAAGTAAAACATGGGTATCCAAACCTACAAAAGGAAAAGGAAATTTTCAATCAAGCTCTCAACATATTTGGAAAAATTACTAAAGAAGAGGACTTACAATAATTCTAACAAAACCCACAATAGGAAGGAAAAAATGATGTACTTGAAGAATTTCTTAACCTCTTAAAGAAATAAAAAACAGTGGCTAGACTAATTGAACAATGTAATAAAATCAAAAACTACAAGGAAGGAATAAAAATAATTAAGAACTTATGCCAACTGAATTAACATGAAAGAATTATTTATTACTGTGACCGATAAGTCGACCTAGATATTGAAATATCTCATCCATAGGGTTGTAGACGACTTTGGATCCCGACAAAATATAATACAAAATAAAACATGGGTTAAACAAGAAAACCTAACCTTATTAAGTTAATAAATTTCCTAAAATTGGTATACCGACTATTCATACGGCCTATTGGCTTGTTTAAGAGTGTGGAAATAACCATTATGGGTATATTGACTGTGTTCAACTTTAGAGTTCTTAAATTAGCCAAAGGTACTACTTTTTACATGGGTTAAGTTGGTTGAAAATGGGGTCAAAAGATGAAGGGGAGGAATTACTTGGAAAAATACATAATCAAATTAAAAGGGAAGGGCAAGAGGATAACCATACTTCTTACTCCTAAAAAATGAAAACCATGATTTGAGCCTTGTGATGAACAAAGAAACATAAGGGAACTTTATGAAGTGATACAAGGGATAGGAGATAATGTTGAACCTAACACCAGGGGATAATTATAGTTTGGGTCACCTCTATTCATGGGGGAAGCTATGACACATAATTATATTAGTCTCAAAAGAAAAAGTATGATTTGTAGGTAAGAGATTGTTAAACAACAAAATCCATACCTAAATAGAGATTTAGATATTTATTTTCAATGAATGTAGTCACCATGGTATATGAGAAAATAATCAAACAATATACAAGATTTATACCCTCAAAATCTAAGTTGATTACAATCCCCCCATTGAGATTCAAGGAATGAGAGTCACTTGCAATACATGTGGATGAAGTATCAAAGAAATTAGAGAACAAGGTCAATTACAAAGTCTAGTTCAATCACTATTTGTACAAGTTACACATAGGTGGGGTACTCCTTCCCCTTGAGTATAGACTGGGACTCTTCCACAACACATTTCATTGAAATATTAAAAGGTAGGAAATTGATAACTATTGCAAGCATAGAAAATTTTAAGCTAGGATTTGATCGAAAGGCACACATTAAGCATTGAACAAAAGAATGGAGGTAAATTGGATACCAATATGAGAGAGAAAATACATTATATTATCTACAACAAGATTGGTATCCAGTTATCTAAAAGTGGTACGAGATTGAACTAGCAAATTTTGAAAGATTTTTCTTTAAAAAAACTTCTCATTTGTGCCAACAAAAGTAAATCTAGAAAATCCAGTGTAAGAAATCAAAGACTTCACAATTAGGTTGAGCAATAAAAGTGTATGTAAGTTCAAGGTCAACATGGGGTTGACCTTGGCTTGTAATAGAATATGATTGCAAAAACCAACTATTAAATTAAAAATAAGAACTGAGATTAAAAAGATTTTTTTCTTGGAAAAACTTTAGATGGAGAAGGGGTCACCCAGAATTTATACACCAACATGCATGGGATAAATCCAATACTTGGGATTATTTTCATTAATTATAATCACATATAAATACAATGACCTTTGGTTTTCATCTTCCAATAGGTCCTTTGGACTATATGGTGACTCTTCAGATTATTTCTAGGTAACTGAAAATATTTACAATATACCATAATCCCTAAGTATTAGGTTTCTATCATCCCCCCTTAATTTGAATGGATGCTTGTGGGTCCAAGCATATTTTTGAAATTTCCAATGTTTTCTCTTCCAAGTGCTTTGGTGAAGATGAATGAATTTTGCTCATTTGTGGCACAATGTATCAAATGAATGGTTTGGTCCTCTACTTGATGTTCAATCATATGGTGCTTCATCTTGATGAGCTTTGTCCGATCACAAAATCTAGAATTATTAGCCAACTTGGTTGAAAAAGTGTGTTTAATCAAAATTGGTGTTGCATTCGAGTGTTTCTCCTGCAAAACCTCTAGTATCTTCTAGAACCAAAAAATCTCCTATGTTGCCTCTACAACAACTACACATTTTGCCTTTGTACTGGAATATGCTAGAACATACTATTTCCACAATCTCCAAGATAAAGTTGTTGATCCAAGATTCATGAGGTATCCAACAGTAGAGACTTTATTCTCCTTATTTCCATCAAAATCTAAATTTGAATATCCAATTAATTTAAGTCTTCCACCTTAGAGTATTCAAGTCCAAAATCTTAGAATTCTTTTTGCAACACAACCATGTCCTTCACAAGAATTTTGCATGAACCTGGAAAGGCTTCCAACTACAATGTAACATCCTGGTTTTGACCCTGTTTGCATGATGTATATAATGTAATTAATCATGGTGAGGAGCTCAAGGAAAAAGCCCCACCATCGATTTGGGTGTGTATGTTTCGGCAATAGGGATAGTTGCCGATGGTACACCGTGCTATCCGACACATTATAATGTCGCATCATGTAAATACGCACATAAAATAAAATAAACCACAACCAGCTACGGCAGTGCAACATTGAATGAAAAGGGCATGATTCCAAAGGATAAGGGGTGGGGGATGCCAAACCTTGGTCTATGAGGGAAAAACCCATGTGTTGCCACCTTGTTTGTTTTGCCACCTTTCTTGTTTCACCAACCTCTTCAATGACTTGGTTTTGTTGTTGGGAGCAGTTATGGCTGGTGGTTGAGGCAGTTATTGCTTTTGGGAGTGGGGTGGCAGGACTGTCAGTCCCTTGCCCATGCGCCCACTCCACCCACGACTGCATTCACTCCTCCCTCCCACGACTCCATTCCCCCTTTCTCTCGATGGTCTGTTCATTTTTCCTCACGCGTAGAAAAGGTTCGGTTCTTCCTCACGCGGAGGTCGGTTCACTCTCACGCAGGGGTGCACAGAGAGACGATCTGCTCTTTCCTCACGTGGTTGTTCATCCGCGCGCATGAGTGGAGTTGTTCACTCTCACGCAGGGGCGAAAGTCTTGCTCATTTTCCTCACGCACAAGAGCTCTGCGTTGGTTTCCTCATGCTCTGGGATGTATGCCTCTGTGTTTCACACCAGATCGGTGGTAAGTATATGTTCCCCTGTCGATTATGGCTGTGTGTGCTATCAACTATGGTCCACGATTGTTCTTTCCTTCTGTCCACGTCGAGAGTCTATTTCTCTCCATTGTCAGACTGTGTATTCTTCCGCTATTTCATTGTGGGACGGGAGCTGTCATCCTCCCTGCCTTTTGTTGACTGTGGTGTCCAATTGTGTTTTGGGCCACTATGCATTCTTAGTGGAGCTGTGCTCACTGGTTTTCATTTCGGGGTTGTTGCTTCTCCCCCCTGTTCGCTGATATGTTTGGGACTGTGTAAGGTCGCCATAGTTTCATTGTGTGCTTGGGCTGTTGATTCACCCTGGCCTGGGAGTTGCTTCTTGGTTGTTGAGGTTGCAGACATTCTTTGGGTGTTGTTGCTGAGTTGTTTTGGCCACGTTAGGGCCAAGAACAACTCAGAGTTGCCTTGTGGGCTTGAGCTGTGCTCATTAGATGTTTGGGATTATCCCTGGTTGTCCTTGCCTTCTTCACAAGGTTGTGCGGGGATTTTTTTGCTACATGTAAGCAATGGTTGGTCTTCGAACTGTGTTGGCTTGGCCGGTTTGTTGATGGCCTGATAAAACCAGCGGTGATGGTTGCCGATTGTGTCCCTCGGCTATATGTAAGCCTGCATTGACCCTTATCCTTGGAGGAATCATGCCCAGCTCGGGGGTGGCAGTGTTGCTGAGAGATTGATGAGCACGCTGGCCTATGGTTGGGTGGAACGTTGCAGCGACGTAGCTGGTTGCGGGATTCTTCATCGGAAGATAAGTAATCTTGGCTATTTTGTCTCTGCAATTTATATCTATTGTATAATGAATTATGATGAACATGTTTATGCTGGAAATGTATGTGCGTGTGCTTCTGCTGATTATCGAGTAACTCTGTATGATTGAAGAATTAGGAATCTTAGCATTCCTGTTATGCATCATGTTAAGCTTTTAATTTCAGCATTTATCCCTGTTTATGTTCATGGGGTTGTTTGCCCGGTTTAGTGATTGGTGTTGGTCGCGTCCTCTTCGCCGGTCGGAGGGTCTGGGACATGACATACAAACATCGGGTCTATGAGTGGTAAGGCGGATAATACTCCCCACAAGTTGTTTTCATTTATTTGAATGCTCCAATTCATTCCCTTCTTTTGATGTTAGATTTAATTTTTGTTCCATTGGAGTAGAAATAGGATTACATTCATCCATGCCAAACTTGTTCAGTAATTGTCCAGTGCGCATCTTTTGGGAGATGCATATATGCTTTGGATTTTGAGTCCCTTATATGTCCAAGTACTACTGAAAAAATCTCATATCAATCATCTCAAAATGTTCTTTAATTATTCCTTTATGGATGCAATGTAGCTTTCTTTATTTCTTGTCATTGACAGATCATCGACATACACTACAAGATATAAAACAAATTTTCCCAAATTTCTTGACAAACAAAGTTGCATCATCAAGATCAAAGTGTTTGAAATTGAATTTCTAAAGATTCAAGGTTAGGTTTTCATACTAGGTATGAGGTTATTGTTTTAGGCCATAAAAAGGCCCGATAAGCTTTTATGCCTTCTATTATTGTCCCTTCACAAAAAAACCTTATGACTGAGACATATAGAGATTCTCTTTCAAGTCTCCATTCACTAAAGTAGTCTTCATATCCATTTGAATAACTTTCCACTTGTTATGGGTAGCCAAAACCAATAGATTGCGATAAGGGGAACTATCCTCATGGCCAATGCCTTCTTTTTGTGCAAATCATTTTTCCGCAAGCCTTGGCTTACACTTTTCAAGCGAGCCATATGATTTGTACTTGTTCTTAAAAAACAACTTCTAGGAAGTTGGTTTGGCTCCAAATGGAGGGTCCTCCAACTACCATGTCCCATTCTTAATGAGAGCATCACACTCCTTATGCATAGCTTCTTTCCACTCACCATAAGAAGCAACTTCTTAAAAGGAATTTGATTCATAGTTAGTAGATAAATTTAATTCACAGTCATATGAAACATCCATATCATTTAAATCACCTAAATTTGAATCATGTACACCTCTATCTTCTTTTCTTATTGAACTTTTGATTCCTGTCTTTCCAACCTCATTTGCATGAACAATTTCTTCATGACCCACTTTGGAAATTTCTATGGCGGTCCAGGTTGCTCAATTGATTGTGAAAATGTTTTGTTATCCTCAAGATTAAATATTTCAAGCCTCTCAATCACATCATCCATTAAACCTCTTGTTCTGATGAAGTGATAAGAACTTCTTCATGAGGGGGAAAAGGTGCTGCGAAAGGAAATTCTAAATATTTATCCAAGATAGGGATCCCCCATTCAAGATGTGGAATCTTATCATCAAATTTATGATAATTCTTTAGACGTGTAAATTTAACTAGATGATCAAGTTTCTTATCTATTGGAATTATTATTTAAACTGAGAGGGGTATGAATCAATATAAAGCGCATATTAAAAAAAAGTTAACAAATTATACTTAAAAAAAAATTCTCCCAAAATAGTAAAGGATACAATTGCTCAAAGAATCTGTAATATATATATATATATATATATATATCCAAAGAAAAAAACCATTTTATTCATAGAATAAAACATGAACTGCTTTGACAAGCTTACATCAAAAAGAACCTCCCTTGAGCTCTTGTGACAAAACATGCTCAGCCCTTTAATTACAAAATAGATCTGTAGCCTTTAATATTCGTTACAAAACTATTGTCTTTATCCCGCATACATTGCCAAAAAAAATTCTTCTAATTTTTTTATATATTTTCATATCGATAGGTTGATGTGCCTTTTGCCACTTCTTCTGTCTCCATAATCCTAGTTTATATGCTAATGCCTGCTTTGAGAGTGAATCGGCTTCCGCATTCAATTCTCAATAAATATGAGCAAACGATATCCCTCTGAACTTGGTTTTCAATTCTTGAATTTCAACAAGAAGGTGTTGTAAATGTTGAGCTTGAATGATGTTCTTCCCATTTTCCCAATCTACCACGACTTTCGAGTCACCAAAAATCTGTATGTCCTGAATTTGGTTACTTCTGGCCACTTTTAAGGTTGCCCATAAGGCCGAAATTTCAGCCTTGTTGTTAGTAGCTTGACCCACAAGATATTTTACCATCATTTTTCTTTTTGTTGAAAAATAAACAACTGCACCTGCTCCTCCTAATGGAGGCTCTCCTTGACTGGCTCCGTTGAAATAGGCCCATGGAATTTCATTGTTTATTACTGGAGCTTTGATAATTCTTGTTTTGGAGGTGACATTGTCAAGCTTGTGTTCCTGAATCTTGCTCATTAACAGTGAAATGGTGATGCCAGGACGAGTCCATGAGTTGTTGAAAATGGATTTGTTCCTTGCTTCCCAAATACTATAAACAAACAGAACCAGAAATGCTTCAAATAAACATACCCTTTCATCGTGCCACCACGATTTGGTTCTTTCCTCTAGAGTAGCATTTTTTTCATGTGCTCTGTCCGCTAAAAGATTACCCACCACGCCCATCCATATGCTTCCTGCATATGGATAGAAGGCGAACAAATTTGAGTTTGTTTCATCACTTGATCTGCACGAAGAGCATAAAATTGGTCCTTCAAAACCTCATTTTTGTAACATTTCCCATGTTAGTAGTTTATTGGAAAGAGCTAACCACATTGTGATTATAGTTTTTAAAGGGCTCTATATTTTCCAAAGCCTTTTCCACCACCAATGTTTCTCTCCTCCTACTTTCTCTTCCGAATATGCTTGATACCCTAGTTTGGCAATGCATTTCCCTGATTTAGGGTTTTATGTCCATACCAGCTTGTCCAGTTGAGTCCCAAGATGAATGAAACTTGTGACTAATAGGTTAATAAATCTATTCCATTCTTCCCCAAGTTCTCCTACCCATCCCTAATCCTCGGAATTTTTCCACTAAATATGTCCTCTAGAGGTTGAATCTCTACAAGCATCAACCAAAGTGAATATTCATAATGACCTTAGATGTTGAATTAAACTTGGTGTGAGTTTGTAGTTTTCCCCTACACTAGTCCAAGGGTCTTATCCCGCTCTAACCGGCCTTCCATCACCAATATTCCACATTATCCATTGTCCGACTAAGGGGCATGCCAATACCATTGCCTTCCACCCTATGGAGCCATGCTTATATGATTTGTTTGGGTTTCTTAGCCAGTCTGTGAGGCTGTTGTCTGAGTAATATTTGTTTAAAATGACCCTGCCCCACAGTGTTTTATGGTTTTGTATAAATCTCCACATAGTTTTGGCAGCTAAATCTTTGCAGAACATCTCTAGATTTTTTATGCCCCATCCACCTAATTCCTTTGGCCTTTCTAAAGTATTCCATTTTGTCAGTGCAATTCCTTCTGGTTGCTTGTTTGTTGTCCATAAGACAGAGAAACACAACTTTCTTGTTTTTGTTAAAATTCCTTTAGGAATGTAAGCAATTGAGTCCCAATAAACTGGAATGCTCTACAGTACTACTTTTAGCAAAATGAGTCTTCCCCCTCTGGACAATGACCGGTTTTCCCATATGTTTACCCTAATTTCAATCTTTTTGTAGAGCCATACCTAATCTTGAAAGGAGTAATAATTAGGTTTTAAAGTAAAACCCAGGTATTTAAAACCTTCTCCAACAGGGGTTGTTTGGTATTGTATAAGCTCCCTTGTCCTCTGTATCATGTCTTCAGGGAACTCATTATGAATGAGGTTCAATTTTTCCACATTTACCACCATCCCCGTGGCTCTTTTATACTTGTCTATCAATTTCAAAAAAGCCTCAAGGTTCCTGATGGATCCTTCTCCAAACAAGAGTACATCATCTACAAATAGAGTATGGGTTATCTCCTCTGTAGCGGAGACTTTGATGCCTTTTATTGCACTTTCTACTTTGGCTTTGTGAATGATCTTGCTCAAGGCCTCTGCCACCAGTAAGAAGATTAATGGAGAGAGTGCACATCCCTGTCTTATACCTCTTATTGATCTGGAAAAAAATGGATGGAGATCCATTAATTATAACTACGAATGAGGTGGATTGTAAACATCCCATTATCCACTCCACCACCTCCAAAGCTATTCCAATTTTTATTAGTAACAATCTTACAAAATTCTAGCCTACCCTGTCATAGGCCTTTGATAAATCTAACTTTAGTGCAAAAGCTCTTTGTTTTTCCTTTTTAATGGTATGGAATGTCTCATGTGCTAGTGACACAGCATCATGAATCTGCCTATTATTTAAGAACCCAAATTGTTCTTCAATTATGATTTCACTTAGAATTGGTTTGAGTCTTTGTGCTAGCACCTTAACAATGCTTTTATATATCATGTTGCAGCAAGATATAGGCTTGAATTCATCAAAGGATTAGGGTTTCTATTTTTTTGGTATCAGTGTCAAAAAGGTTGGATTTAATCTCCCCGAAACTTTCCCTGATTCTTGTGATTCTCTTACCACCTCTAGTATGTCATTTTTTATTAGGTCATAAAAACCTAAGTAGAATTCCACAGTAAAACCATCAGGCCCCAAGATTTTTCCCTTTTGAAAGGAGTGTAGAGTATGTCTGATTTCTTCCTCTGAGATCTCCTTGGTAAGTTCATCATTCATTTCATCAGATACCATTCTTGGGAAGAACCCCAAAACTTCCAGGATTTCCTGTATAGGGCATCCTTCTGATTCTTTAAAAATACTTTGAAAAAACTGACCCCTGCTGCTGCTTTTTCCTCAAAAGTGTGCACTAAAAATCCATCCTGATTTTTTATCTCACGGATGGTATTAATGTTCCTCTTATGTGTTGCATAGTTGTGAAAAAAATTGGAGTTTTTATCTCCTGATTCAAGCCATAAAGCTCTTCTTTTGAGCCTTAGCTCTTTTTCTTCAATGTCCAATTTTTTTTCTTTCTTTTTCTCCAAGGCCTTCATTACTTCATTTTATTCCACACTAAAAACCCCTCCCTCATTTCCTTGGAACAAAGCCTCTACTTTTTCTTTTGTTTCCTTCAGATCTTTTTGCATAGAGGCTTGGTGTGTTTTACCCCATTCTTTTGTGATTTTTTTTTCCCTAGCTAACTTATCAGCAAACTGTTGCATTGCAATACAGTTTGGACTTCTTATTATAGTCTGCCAGGCATTTATAATTCAATCTTTGTATTGCTCATCTTCTAGGCACTGGGGATTAAATTTGAAAGGAGTTGGTGGTTTCTTTTTAGGTGATGATATTAATAAAGAAATTGGTCTATGATCAGAACTTCCTCCTGTCTCCACTGAATATTTTATAATTAGGTTCTCATTTAACAGGTTTTCTTTGATCAAGAAATGATCTAACCTTTTAGAGATGGCCTGAGAGCCTCCCCTCTTGTTTCGCCATGTCGGTTCTAGTTTTAGGGGAGCCACATCCACCAAATGTTCTTTTTCAAAGAGCTTCAGAAAGAAGGGAGGCAGGGAATCTTTCCTGGCATTTTCTCCCCATATTTCTCCAGTTGCTATAGTTAAATTCAGATCCTCCCTAATATGACATTTGGTTGATTCATTGCTCCACTTAACCTGAATTTTTCCCAAAAGGCCTTCCTTTCGAAAAAGGGTCCATCAACATTTAACAGTGTAAAATTTATCCCTATTTCTTGATCGATAAGCTTTGTTTCAATAGTTGAATCCAATTTCCTTGAATTAGTTTTGATCAAAGCTGGGCTCCAGGCTGTTATTAAACCTCTCGAATGCCCTTCTGCATCTAGGCTCTCCACTTCCCAGTTTTTTAGAGTTTCTTTGATTATGGTTTTTGCTTTGGACCCCTCTAGCATTGTTTCTTGGATCATTATGACTGAAGGTTTATGGTTACCTTTTTAAGGGGGGTTTTTTTAGGTCCCCCCAGCCCTCTTGAATTGTAGGATAAAATCAGCATCAAGTGCCCCTTTCTGGGGCCAAAAATCTAAGAGCCCTTTTGAGAGTAGACTATATATATATCTTACATGGATATGAGACACCAATATCCAAATGTGAGCACCAACTCACTTAGGAACCAACCTGATTGGGACACTAGTACCACATGTAAGCACCCATTTATTGATTACAGGCAACAACCTGTAATCAATCTTCTGTAAGTTTCAATCTTCTGCACAAACACCAACTTTCTAACTTCAGGCACCGACCTAAATGGATATCAGTCCTTTTGTGTAAGCACCCATTCGCATTGTTTAGGCACCAACTTGAATGGAGACTACAATCTCCTCTTATGTTTTTCAGCACAAACTCCCCTTTTTGTATTATCTACAACCAACTGGAAGGAAGTTAAAACTCCCTTTCCTTTCCCTTTCCTACTCCCCTAAAATGAATAAATTATAACAGAACTGTAACTCTTGTGAGCTGTGATCTGGGTATTCTCTGATTTGCGTCTACATCTTCTGAGATATGTGTTATGCGCCTCTAATATATGTGTCTTAACAATTTGTGATCTGTGACTGTGTC
The DNA here is from genome assembly GCA_001517045.1 of Pseudotsuga menziesii. NCBI lineage: Eukaryota > Viridiplantae > Streptophyta > Pinopsida > Pinales > Pinaceae > Pseudotsuga > Pseudotsuga menziesii. The sequence goes on along the minus strand of LPNX010325213.1, from coordinate 513,159 downwards.
TTTAGCAATATCAACACTTTTCCACTTATGTGTTCTGCGATCTACATCTTTTACAATATGTACATCAACATTTTGGCCTTCTGTGATTTGTGTCATTCTCTGTGTATTCTCTTTGCACATCTTGGTATAGGGCATCGCTCTAATTTTCGCATTTCTGTCATTTCTCTTCATTAATTTTGCACAATCGTATCTTTGTTGTATAAAAAATTCTAGATCATCAAGCCATTGATACCTCAGATCTAGAATCTTGCTAAATCAAAATATCACATCTTCTCCATCTTCAAGCTTACATCCATTCTTCCATCTCTCGCTTATTTATACTCTTCTTACTCAAGAGATGTGTCCACAATTTTGGATTCCTTTGACTAAGTACTGCCCCAACTATTTTACGTCTTTGTCAAGCTAACTAATTCATTTCATCTTTCACCGACATATACCTTATTGATAGTTTATCCTTGTGTGGTTTTGCACACTTGAGTCTAATGACTTTGTGGTATATGCGCATACAAGACCCGTGTCTTTGTGGGATTTGCGCACTTCTTGGACTTGCACACTTATTCTCTATGTACTTCATCAAACTGGGTTCATGTGTATAGATAACCATTACTTGATAGTTCTTGCACACTACTAAGACTTGCTTACACTTTTGTATATTTTTTCAGACTGGCTTCATGTCTTCATAACATCCATCTTGTTTTTTTTACATCAATATTGTTTGTTTAATATTTGACATCAATGACAACACAAAACCCTTTGGCATTGATGTCAACCTCAACTAAAACTGAGATCCCCTTGAATATGAGTTCTTCTTCAGATTGAAAAATACTCCCCTCGTGTTCATGGTATTTAATCCTTCATTTTGCATTTGTGCAGATATTTCCTCCTTAACATTCAGTTTTATATTTACAATTTCTCCCCCCTTTGATGTCAATGGCAAAGGGATTCTCCTCCTAAGTATTGTGACTCCCCTTGTCTTCATGCTTCTTATAGTATCCCAATTTTGACCCTATTGTATTAAAATTGTGCACGATGTAAATACCATTATTAAATCATGGTGAGGAGCTCAAAGCCAAGGCCCCGCCTTCAATTTAGTGTTTTATGTAGCGATTTAGCATTTTATGTATCATGCTAACCAGGTACAATATAAATTGAGACTTCATGTAAATATGCAATTTAATAAAATACCCACAACTAGCTATGCAATGCAACAAGAGATGGGAGCATTATTTTCACAAGGAATAGGGAGGGAAATTATTCAAACCCTTGAGCCAATAGTGTTAAGCCAAATGTCAATGAGAGAATCTATAAACTCTCAACTACCCATTTTGTCTTATGCACCCAATCATTTAATTCTTCCAAGAGTTGGTTGGGCCAGATAATGCATTGGGAATGGAGAGGTATGGCAGTCAATTTCGTGTATGGGCACACCATGAATTATGGGAAATCGTATTTTTGCTTGTGGGGCAAGAAAACACCCAAAAATGTGTGCCCAATCCACTCCTCATAGATGATTTTCAATTCCTCACGCATATAGAGCTGGTTGGGGGCATTTTCTTCATGTTTTTATGTGTGTTCCTTCATTTTTCCATGGCTGGAAATCCATTTTGTTTTGCATAGTAGATGAGAAGAAGAGATTCACAATTTGGGGGTTTATAGAGGTCATTTCTGCCCCATAAGGCCCATAAACGTTTTCTGAAATCGAATTTGCTCTCCTAGGGTTGATTCCCCATCTACCATTTAGTTTTTGGTTTCCGACGACTTATGAGACTAATGGAAACGCCATCTTGGGCATCCCATAACCAAAACGTTTTTTTTCACACCCAGCACGTGTGTTTCACTGTTATGTGCATCCTTTTTTTGGTCTGAACTGTAAGTAATAATTAGGAGTGGAAGAGGATCAAAATTGGATTGATAAACCTAGTGAAGAAAGGAACCTCACAAAAGATCAAAAGGGGTTGGCTACACTTCTATGCGCACCTTGGAGAACACTGGAATGGAAGGTATGGCCTGAGGGACTGTGTAGTAGTGAAGGGAATAAATCCTTGTGTTGGGTGTGTAGGTATCATGGGGGCCAAGATAGATAGATCGTGTAGAGGTATCCATAGCTCTATGGTTGATCCCACTAGCTTAGCAATTCTTCCTTTCCACTGCCTTAGTAGCCTGAAAAACCCAATTGTGGATTGGCTTGGCTGAACCTTGGTGTGTATTTGGCTATGTGTGAGTCTATTGTTCCCTTTTTCCTTATAGAAATCATGCCCAATTTGGATGTGCTAGTTGTGTTTAGAGATTGAGGAGCACAACTGGCCTAAGGTTGGGTGGAACGTTGCAGTGGCATAGCTAGTTGCTCGAGGCAGCTCATTTTCAAGATAAGTACTCTCTTGTGTTAATTCTGCAATGTATTTGTTTTAAGAATTGTTATGAATGTATTGAATTCTTGCTATAGGTTCACGTAGATATTTACTTCCATTGTATTTCCTGCATTATACATCTACATATGTCTTTTACTTCAAATGCATTTTTGCTTATGTTCATGGGGCTAGATTCTCGATTATAGCGTCACGTCCTCTTCATCGCACTAGATTGGTGAGAGGGGACGTGACACTTCTCAATTCATCTTCCTATTACTTCTACTACACCAGATAATCTACCATGTCATAGATGTTTCAAATGATTGTGGATCAGAAACTACTCCCAGTTTCCTTCTAAGATACTCAAAAGTATCTTTTGGAAGTGGCTTTGTAAATATATTTGTGATTTGTTCCTTTGTTTCCACATAATCCAACTTGACAACATTTTTAGTAACTTGTTCTATTACAAAATGGCATTTTATGGAAATATGTTTAGTTTTAGAATGCATTACAGGAATATTTGAGATGTTGAATATGCTTGTCTTGTCACATAAAATTGAAATAGGTTGATCAAAATCCACTTGGACATCCTTTAACGTTCACTTCATCCATAGGAATTGTGCACAATAAGCTCCTATAGAAATATATTATGCTTATGTTGTATATAGAGATACTGATGATTTTTTCTTACTCAACTAGGATATTAAGCAATTTCTTATAAAGAACATTGTTGCGCTTGTACTCTTTCTATCATCAATACTTCTTGACCATTCTACGTTTGTATATGCTACCAAAGTCAGATTATCGCTACGTGGATATAATAAACCAAAGTCCAAGGTTCCTTTCACATATTTGACATGAGTTTCCTTAAGTGTTGCTTGAAATATTGCAACCATACCTACCACGTGCATTATATCTGGTCTTGAGGCAGTTACATACAATAAACTTCCAATCATTGACCTATAGAGTGTAGAAATAGTATCTTTGATACCATAAATAAATTGAGGCTTAATACAATGTGCAACCACAGGACAAGGATCTAGCTACAAGATAATTCTCACAAGCATGCACAAGGAAAATAGAGAGAAGAATAACGAGACTGAATCACATGAAGAAGTGAATAATGAATAGTTGATTATTGAATCAATAAATTGATTGATTATTAAAATAGTAATACATCCTTATAAAGTAAAATTGAGTTGCTAGAAGGCAACTCGTGCTAGCTCATAAATCAAGCTTACTAAATATGGTAAACCCCCATAGGTTTATAAATCACTTTTCGACTCTGTCAAGGACCTCACAAATTAGATAAAGCATGAGTGATGGAAAAACATGCTAATCCTTGAATTTGGAGAGAAAATAATGGAGGATGGGTTGGCAACAAAAGATAGCAATTTTCTAGTTGACTAGCTTTACCTTATCCATTGAAAGGTAGGAATAAAGCAGGATAAAGACACAATATGCAAGAAAGCACAGTTACTAATTCTGGAAGTCAATAAAGTGGGTAGGATCTAACCAGAATCAAGAAAAAGGTTCTCATGGGGTATATATGAAAAGCGTTTACCAAGTGGTGCAAGTGGATGCCAACTATCTAGGCTAGTAGGTAGGAAATTAATCAATAATAATTAAATATTGTTATCATAAGTATGGAGTGGGTTTATAATATCCCAACGCCACCCTTTAAGTATGACTTTAAGATGATATTTCTGAAATAATAAGATGCATATAAGTGCGTATAGGGCCCAGCAGCAAGGCTATGGTCACCCTTTACAATTATTATGTGTAGAAAAGTGAGGAAATAGGAAAAACCACATGGGGAAAATCCTCCCTCAAGAGAGGACAAGGAACAAAAATTTGAGCATGTCCTCAGTATGTCTTTATCTTCACTTGAATGAGCATAATGAATTGCTTCTGTTGAAATACTTTGATGAATCATTTCTGAACTCCATGATCATGCGCTAGAGTCTAGAATATGAAAGAAGGAAGAGGGGAGACACCTTGTAGCTCATCATCTGATGAAGAAGGAGAATTATCTGAATGCTTCTAGTTGCAAACATACTTTGATCTACAAACACAATCTGAAAAGGAAAACAGATTTGTGCATACTCCTTCCCAAAGAGTAGAAAAATCAAGACAATCAGTTACACAATTGGTTCCTTGTATAGTTGCAAAATGGTGATGTGGAACACATATCTTTCTTCCAAACTGATATATCACCTTCCCAAATCTAAAATGAGGCTGAAGAGATTATTATATATCATAAATATTATCATATGGAGCAACAAAGACCAAATATTTAGTGTCTCCATGAGGATATAGGGCTAGAGTAGGAAAAGTATGAGCAATTGGGGAAAAAACGATGAGTGTAAAAATATAAATGATGGATGGACTTGAGATCTCAACCATAATGTGTAAGATAATTCCAATGATGACTAAGGTCATTGATAACCAACCAATGAAAAATAGACAAGACTTGAAACCATTAGCTATAAGTAACACTACATATGAAACCAATGAGGAATCAACTAGTGAACTTGGGGTTTGTATAGTTTTAGGATTATTCAAAGGTATGGTAGATGGTATGGATGATGTCATAAAATGCATATAAACCTAAAAATATGCTTCTAACTCAGAATTATAACCATTTGAATGGAGTGAGGAAGAGTTGCTTAAACACACGTCGGGATCTAATGAAAAATCACAAGTATTGGGAGATGAATCTAGGAGACTAATAGACGGATTATTCAAGAAAGACACTAAGATTTTTTATTCTGATATATCAAAAAATGAATCTATATCATATATATGAGGAAATTATTTAACTCTGACACTCAAGGAATAGTTTATATCACCTTGGAATTGCACACTATGACACTGTTCTGAGGATTCAACAGGATTCTCTAGCTCATCTTGAACTTCAATGTTATGCTTCTCAAGTAGATAATACATGGTGTCCATATTCTTCTTGAGAAAATTCTTCCCAGGATGAAATCCCTTGCTACAATAAGAACACTTGGATGTGCTCCCTTTCTTCTTTACTTTCTTCATTGAACCTCCATTAGTAGGCTTCGAACTTTCATCTTCATTATCTGACTTTGGCTTCTTCTCTTTCATTGTGTGCTTCTCTTTTGGTCCTGCATTCTTGCTTCCTTGAAATATGAGCATGATCCTTGCCCTTGGAGGATCTAAGAGAACCCATCTAGATCAATTTATCTTTCTCTTTTTTTGGTGAATCAAAGAATGTACTCAAAGAAAGCATTTTCCAATTAGAAATAGCATGCCTAGTAGCATGAAGAGTTGATACAAAAACTAAGAATTCAGGACCCATTTTGAAAAAATGGAAAGAATAAATTGATATTCCTTCTTCTCAATCAGGGATGATTTCAAGAACCCCCCCTAGATTTATATGTATAAAAAATGGTCGAATCTCTCCGATATATAGGAAAATTTGAAGGCGATTTTATCAATAATATAATATTTATATATAAAAAATTTGGCAAGTCTTTCATTTTATTATATAATGTTGTAAAATCTTAATGAATCTTTCACTAAGTTATAAGATATTGTAAAATCTTGGTGAATATTTAACTTCATTATAAAAAATTGTAAAAAATGGCGAATATTTCACTGATTTATAGAATATTGTCAAAATAGAGGAACAACAACATTAGTCAAATAACATGAATCACGTCATCAACAACAGAACATGTACTGCACTGACTAGATTCAGGGCAAGTGGGGACTCCACTTGTTATCTCATCCCTTAATGGTCCAGTGGACATGTGGGGACCTGAATCTTGACAAACTGATAAACTAATAGAATCATACATTATGCTCGATCTTGGCCTCCACTAGCCAATTATGGTCATGGAGGCTAATACAATTACACATTGTAATTATGCCAATTGATTATTGCATTAAATGAATGTTGGTCTTGTGCCAATAGGTATCCTACGATCAATGCATAGGAACCTAGTGCATAGACCATTTTTCTCTTCGCTTAGCTATGTAGAGATCATTTATTTTTTTGAATAACGATAAGTATTTACAAAGAAAATATACAATCAATGTAAAATAATCGAAAAACTGAAGACAATTAATTCATGTAACTAAAAGTTAATAAATAAATCTTTTCTCAAACCCTAAAAGCAACCTTGATTCAAGCTACAACAAAGGGTTAAATCAAGCTTTGAATGAGAAATAGAAGCATTCAAAGGACTTAACATAATATTTTACCAAAATACACACAAAACTTCAAAAATCGACAAAATGCTTCAAACAAAAGCAATAAACAAACCATAAAAAAAATTCAAGATATTCGTGCTAAACACCAACATGGTTTCATGTACTTGAATGAGCCCATTCTTACTTAGAGAAAGTGTTGTCAAATTAGTGATCTATCATTTAATGTTAGGAAACTATCTATGTGAAGAGATAGCTCCTAGGCCCAACTTTCTCAAATTCCAAAGTCATTTGATGTCACATACAAGAAAGATACAATGTAAGAGATAAATATCAAACCATCAATCTTAAAATAAGCTGCATGAAGGTAATGTAGCTCAAATCATCAATGTTACAACAAAAAAGTATAATGTAGAATCTATTTGTACCTAAAACACGAACTCAAATTCATATACATTGATCACCACTGACTAGCAAGGGTACATGAAACACCTAGACCAAAATAAGACTCAAGAAGTTTAATAGTATTAGGCTTCAGAACATGGCTCTCTTGCAAGTAAGATTTAGTCATTCAAGTCTATCCTTGAGTAGTATTTTAGTAATACTCAAGCCTTCCATTGACCTTCTTCTGTTCAAATTTAAATTCATTTATTTTGTTTAGATCCCATTATAAATGACTCTCCACATGAGGATCACCTCATCATATTTCTCATGTAAATCCAAAGTCGAAAACAAATACCTTCAATTTTGTCTCGAGTCGGCCCAAAATGATATCTTCACTGCAATTAATGCATCAACTCTTCCATCTATTCTTGTATTGTTGTTCAATAAACTAAGGCATGCCACGATACTATGGTTTATTCACATTACCAAGTTTTTAAAGTGATTCCTTTAATCTCAAAGAATATAATTAGTATTACAAATGACCTCTTCACATAACTCGATGGGTGAGCCATCAAAATATTCTAGAATGAGCACCTAGCCCCAATCACTTATTCATATGCTTTTGAGGAATTGTACCTCAGTGGGTGTCCTTGCAAGTTGCCACCTCCATTGCTGAACCACAACTCCATCAATGAGTCTTATTCTAGTATGAATATTAACTAGTCTGAATATTAACAAAAAAATGGACAAGAATGGTCGTATTATTCCCTGAAATTCCTAATTAAGTTCTTTGATTTTCCAAATTCTTTTTTCGATGTGTTAAACCATTCATTTTGAAGAAAACTAACCCTACAACAACATCACAAATCCCAAATTACCCTTAAATCCATAATCATGTGAGGGCCATAACAATCCACTTCACAACCAATGCAATCCTTTCTGCATGAATACTAGTCAGCCCAAGACCTTTCTTTTCTCTACCAATGTTGCAAATGTCCAATATTAGACATGATGCACACACAATGTCTCTCATTTTGAAGCATTCAAAAGCCAAGGTGGTGTTTGTGGATTACCAATTCTTGGAATTTACAATGGCAACAGTCAGGAACCTTTCTCATGTGACATAGGAATTACCATTAATTATGGTGATCCATGAACTGAACAAATATAGAGAATATTCTTTGAATGAAGATCATAAAGATCTTCTTGATTATGAAAAGCTTTGATAAGTGGAGATCCAAATTTTGAGACTCGTTGGCCTGAAGATGAATGGGAAGTTATCTCATTAAACTACACATCAGGAACCACGTCCAGTCCTAAAGGTGTTGTGTACAGTCATAGATTTGCCTATCTCAATACAATTGGTATTATTTTAGCATGGGAAATGAAGTCTAAGCATGTTTACTTGTGGACAACACCCATGTTTCATTGTAACGGTTGGGGATTTCCATGGGGCATAGCTGCACAAGCACTAGTATTTGTTGCAGAAGTGTAAATGCAAAAGACATATTTGATGCCATTGCTAAGCACAAAGTCACCCACTTATGTGCAGTGCCAAGATTTTTAAGTATCATTACAAATGCACCACCTCATGAAATAAGACCACTTCCTCACACCGTAGATGCTAAACACACTTGCTACTTTTTCACCCTCAAATATGAGTTATGTGCCCAAGTAAATAAAGCACCCCATGGTTGAAAATATATGTATAGAAGAGAATCATGGCAGATCAACTGACCGATTCATTCTAAGGAGAGCCCAGGTTTTCAAGATCTCCACTACTTGTCAACTATAAGCCATCAGTTTTATGAAGGGATTAAGATCTTGCTCCGGGGTGTTTTGCATCGAAATCCACACACATCGTTGCATAAGTGATTATGCCTAAGAAATCACTAACACAATGGTCATGAACATATATACTTAAAATACTAGACACAACTGCTACCTTTTCATTCTCAAATATGCACTATACACTCATGTAAAGCCATATAGTAAGGAAAAGAAACACAACACATTGACCAACACCTCGAGTCTAAGGAGACTCCACCATTATTGGTTTTCAAGATATTCACTCCTTTATCAACTATAAGATATTTGTTTTTGAATGGGATTCCATGGACATTACTTCATAAGTAAGCATGCCTAAGCAGTCAATATTTTACCCATGATAATTTTCACATTCCAGTCATATACTAGTGATGTCATCAATATGTACTTCATTGTAACATCATAATCAAAACCCTCATGGAATCCCCATAGCATCTATGAAAGACAACATTTGTCAATGAGCACAATGCTTATAACATGCTTAGCTCATAATAAGTATCGGATTATGATTATTCCAACAAAGCTAGAATGGAAAATAGGTCTATATATTGGACACTAAACTTATAGTCTTATACATCATGCCATTATATATCTGAGGTCTCAGTCGGTCAGGTTTTGAGCCTCATGTTTTCCCATTAGGGTTTCATGTTTTCAATCCTCGTATATGCAATAAAACCATAATCCAAACACAGTTTAGATTTAAACACATTTAGTACCCAATCATATATAACATGCCTAAAGAATCCATATCTATGAGAGTCCATGCATCATCCAAGAACCTACTTCCAACAAACCATAATAATAATGCACTCGTATAATCAATTAGAAATATGAACAGTAAATCAAAACAACATGTATTACTGCAAATGGACCACCAAAATCATTTATGGATGCAATAAACATTAACCAATATCCCACTAGAGCAACAATAAGTAAACCAGCACTACCAATTATAGTAAATCAAACAAGGGCACAATTTAAATGCCAAATTTAATCAAACACAAGAGACAAACATCTGGGGTCTATATTTACTTGAATATTAGCCGATTTTATGGAGTTTCCCCATTCAATGCGGCAGGAAGTAAGCATATTATATACTATTATACATAGTTGTTTGAAGCCCACAAGTATCAAAATCACATGGACAGTTCGTTGAGGGTCAACGTTGAGTCTTAAGGTGGGACTCAAATGCAAGTAAAACACCGAAATGATGATGAAATATCACATTAATAGTTCGATATTCTAACAATCATGTGGTAACAAGGTTACATCCATGCAACAGACGGGATCTGATAGAGAAACACCGAAATGATGATGAAATATCACATTAATAGTTTGATATTCTAACATTCATGTGGTAACAAGGTTTACATCCATGCAACAGACATGATCTGATAGAGAGCATTCAATATTTGAAACACGAAGAGAACATGTAACCCAATTTCATAGAATAGACATGATTTGTATATATTGCCAGAAATTCCGCCAATTCTAAGCTGGTTATATTTATCAAGAAGCATGATGGCAAGCAGTACGCACCTTGAAAAGTAATATTTCGATTTGTCAAGAAGCATGATGAAAAGCAGTACGCACCTTGGAAAGTAAAATTTTAACTTATCAAGTAGCATGATAACATGCAGTGAGCACCTTGAAAAGTATAATTTTAATTTATCAAGTAGCATGATGAAATGCAGTATGCACCTTGAAAAGTAGGATTTTGATTTTTAGTGTGGAGAAAATCAAGGCTCACACACTGCAATACTTATTAGATTGCAATGTTGTATTGTGACTTGAGACATGCACAACCAGCCAAAAGGATATCATGTTATAACCATTTGGGCTTGGTGAATTTAAAAATTAAATTACATCCGAACATCCTGTATTTTCAGGACATATCTAGATATTTTAAGTGTAGGAAAATTCAACTAATATTGACCTATACGAGCCCTAAGACTAAGAAACACGCATTCAAAGGGTGATCTGCACACCAGGGTAAGAATTTCCAAAAGAATCATAGAGAAAAAACATAGCCGAACTATAATGGACAAGTAATCATGGCAAGTAAAAAGAGGCAACTTTTCTTCTTTAAGCACAATATCTAGGATCGTCGCCCTTGTTAATTATCAAAGCAACCTATAGGCCAAGTATATATTTTACCTAGGAAAGCATCACAGCTATATACTTCAAGGCCTAGGATATGAAACATTCATCATCACAAATAGAAATCAACAATAATTGGAATCCATCTCAACGCACACCCAAATCAAGCACCACACAGAATTGCAAAAGAAAAACATGTTTGAAATCCAGCAATGACAAATACAAAACAAAATTAACTGAAGCTTGTGGAAATGCAAATCAAAACCACCATACATATAAGGAAATCCTAAATAAAGGAATTTGCTCTGGACTACAAGTTTGCGATCAATATCTGAAACCAAACTAGATCAAGTTTCAAGCATAAACTATGAAACAAGCAATTGAGGCAAAGAGCAAATGCATTTCACCATGAGCTAGAAAAAGTACAACAAAACACAAACTTAAATTAAATCAGATTAGTCTGGTATTTGAGATTTCAGACTTCAAAAAAAATGGGAAGTATTTCTAAATGGATGCCCAAAGAAAGCACAAAAGAAGTGCTTGATTTCCCGCAATGACAAAACAAATCATATTTAGCTTAAGCTTGTTATAATGAAAATTCAAATCACCACAACATATACAAGGTAAAACTGAAAGGAAAATGAACAAAACTAAAGTATTTGGTTTAGAGTCTTGGACAGTTTGTGTAAACAATATCTGAAACCAAACCATATCATGTTTTCAACATACACCAGGAGTCTAGCAACGCAAACAACATATGGATTTCACTATGAGATAGAAAAAGTAACAGAAACTAAGATCAAATCATATTAGTATGTTTTTGCATATTTAAGAATTAAGGTATTTTAAACATCACAAGGAACTACACCCTTCACTTGTCAAGTTATAATAGAGCACTCTTCAAAAGACCCCACAACTCCTGTGAATATCACACTAATGATTCTTAATGGAATAACATAAATTTTATCAGCAACTTCTATTTCAATAAATCTTCTAAAATCTCTCTAGCATTCTCATGAATAATATCCCAAACTTAAACGGTCCAAATTCCAAATCCAGACTCTGTAAGCATGAAGAACCTAATCCTCCCCAAAAATCTTAAGCCATGGTCATTATGTCCAGGCTGTTGAAAGCAACTAAAATGAAACAATATATTTCAATATCACCAAAAGACAATCATCAGTTATCCATCCATTTTAAACACGTTTACCAGCTATATACATAACAAGCAAATAAAGTTGGAAGATTACATGGACTATGAAAAACTCTACCCTTCACGATCAAGTTCATCACCATCATCCTTGTATATACTATGAATAGGCCATCCTTGTATATACTATGAATAGGCATGGTTGTGACTTTTACAAATAAAAAAACCAGCACATAAAAATAGGCTTACCCCAAGTCCTTAGGCATACAAGACTAAAGCTTGGAATCGTTCACTTGATTCATAGTATTGATATAAGTCAAGTTTCATTGATATAAAGTCCATCAATTCCTCTTAACAATATTACGAACTTTTTTAAAGTAGCAAACAAAATGACTTAGTCTGTTGTCCAACTCTGCTCCACGATTTCACGAACTCTTCTGTTATATTCCCACTTATTTTCACTGAACATTCGGGCAGCCTCTGAGTTTGCCAGAGAGTTGGGATTTGGATCACAAAGTAAGGACTGCAAAAATAGCTCAGTTATAGATGCAATATTCTTAACACAATTATAGAAAGTACAACAAATAATTGCATACAAATTCTAGACTACAACCACAATACCCCAAATTAATATAAGATTCACTGGCAGTATATACATTACATAAATGTTTAAGAAAGCAGTATGGGTGGTCAAGACACATGAACACCTGACACCTCAAAAAGGCCAGATTTTATGAAGGTTTGCTATTAAAAAAATTAATAATCAAGACATCAAAATAAAAGCCCCATTGAGACCAATGACCACAGCAAATTTTCTGACAGGGAACTAAGGTTGGCATTCCTAATCCCATTGCCATATTTTGGTCAATCTATGGGTCTTGATATAATTTCATTTCATTTCTTGGCCATTAAATTCAAGGCAAAAAAACATCAATGAGATGCTAGGGTACCCAATATGTAACATTTTTGTTTATGTAATATTTATGTTCCTTGAAGTAGTGGCCACTTAATTATACCAAGTCCAAACATGGCAGTTAAGTGATGTTTAGCTGTTTACCTGAATAGATGTGAGAATAGCAGCGACGTCATAGATTGGGCTCCATTGATTTTGTAAAATATCCAAACAAATGCTTCAATCAGCATAAACTACAAAAATAAGAAAGAACCTTTCATATGAGCATTAGAAATTTTGAAAAAATCAATTTCCACACATTCAATATTTTTTCTTACAACAAGCAACATTATTGCAAATTTGCAATGGCCTCCATATCATAGTCAAATTGGCAAGAATATTAGGGAAACATGCTAAATGAATATCAACAGTCCAGAAGGAACTAGCTCATAATCTTTTTATCACTGGCATAATTAATTATAAATGTCTGTCACAAGCAATGATACAAAAAAGACATAAAATAAACATGAAAGTGAATACATCTTTTCCCAGTAACAAATCTACATCACACACTCGTACTTTACAAAAAGTGCATATATTCACTGAAATAGTATAAATTTTGATAATTTAGATTAGTGCTATTCAACTGAGTCAACTCGACTAAAGCAAGTAGGACCAGCTTTTTAGCAGAACCAGTCAGAACTAGAGGTTGACTCAAGCATTGACCTGGTATGATTTGGCCAAGTTACAAAAATTGTCCACTCAGCTAAGTCAAACATGACACCCAAGTTTGATAGGAGAGTCTGCTGGGATTGATATAGCCACCTACCCATGGGCCAAATCAGTCAAAAATACTGGAAAAAAAAAGGTAAAAAAAAACACCCTAAAAACACAAAACCACCAAAACACTAAACCTAGCTTATAAATTTAACCCACTTCTCCATTTTACCTCACACACTTCTCATTGCTAGCATTCACCATATACTCAAATAGGCTTGGAGCTGATTTGCAAATCAACTGTGGCTGATCCCAATAGGGAATTGATCTGCATTTGTTTCCTACCATTTGCTGGTGAAATTGAAGGAGATCCCAGGGATCCAAGGAAGGACCCTACATGAAACCATTCCACCTATGTGTTTATAGAGGAAAGCTGCATATTTATGGAAATGTTATTGGGTGCTCAATGGTGCCAACTGATTTAAAACATCAAATGGCAGCGGTTTTTGAAGCCATTCACAAATAGTAGGAAAACTTTACATTCCCAGACCCAATCAAGTCGGACTAATGAGTCAGACTTTAGATTTATCCTTCTAATTAAATGATTCACAACCAGTAGGACCTAAAACGTTAACTACATGGATCTCAATTATCATGTGCATAACCACAAACCAAACAGGGACCACATGTAATGGCACCAAAAATGCATTATGTCAGTGATGTTAGTACCAGAGTGAGGGGTGATGCTACCATTTCAACGTAGCGACTTTAACTCTGATACCAGTTTCCTGAATATCAAAATTCGGGTGTGGATAATGTCTTAGAAACTACCTTTGTCTCCTAATAATTAACCATGTGAAATTGTTATCAACATACACAATTAGGAATATTAGTGTGGAACAAAATCCCAACCATTGTAAAACTAAGACTTGTAATTATTAGTAATTATGGACATCATGTAGACAACCAACAACATGCCAAAGAAGTTGCACAGTGCATAAAACAAAAACCACAGATGAGGTTAGTACAAGAGTCAGGGAGCCTGGAGGTTGCTATCAAGGATTTAATGCCAAATCCAGCTTCGATACTAGAAAAAATTTTGAAGTAGGAAATGTATTATAAACCAGCTCTCACTAACTTATGTATTACTTACATAAACTGTTTATAAAGTACAGCTTGTCTAAGCTAGATAAATAACATGAAGCATTAACATGTACAGGAACTTTGTATGAGCTAGTTAATATTCATTTATCCTATCCAACTCAATGGTGTGAATCTTAACTAGCTCATACAAAGTTCCTGTAAGTTGTTCTTAATCGTTAGGCCCACTCAAGTTATACAATTGTGCAGAAGAAGCATCAAAATTGAAAAACAAACAATGGGAATACATAAACTGACAATACAGACAACTCTAAAGCTTTGGCCAAAGGCAAAAGCATTTCTACATAAGCAGTTCATAGAAATTGAAGGCAATAGGCAATAGATATACAAAATGAGCATAGGAGGTCCACATGTGTTGAAGGGAGAAATAGAAATTATATACATAGAATGCTGACAATCAGAAGCATTAATAACAAGCAGCAGTAGGGATGCAATAAGTAAACATGGGAAAATGAAAACTGCCACAGGCCCTACATTTGTAGCCAACTAGATATGTCATTGGGGTTTCTGCTATTGAAAATTTCTATCCAAACAAATGCAACAAAGTCAAGGCCATAGGATTTGAGGATTAGATTACAATTGTTTCGCGCTAAAGACAGCTTCATAAATAACAGGAATAAAGGGGTAACCGGATGCTTTAGCTCACCAAAGATCCCCCCCGGATGCTGACAAATCAGATTAGAAATTGAGGACAAATATTACCGTAAAATGGGGTGCATCATCCTCCTCACCATCCTTCTTTACTCCTCTAAAATCAACACCTCTTTTCTTGTCATGAAGTTGCACATGATGATAAAAAAATTGAGAACTCTTTGAAACAAACCAACATTGAGAACTCTTTGAAACAAACCACTAGAGCAAGTTATGATTTACATGCAGAATCACTGATCTAGTAAAGTAAGGGATAACAAGACCTATAATACCTGCACAAAATTGGCAATAAATGCCAGACAATACGAGAGACCTCATACGCCAAGAGATTTAAGCCCACGCACTCCTTCATAACCACTGGTTGTACTTCGATTTTGAGGACCTTCTCTACGAGATTATGCTCTATCACCAGGTGACGATAAGGTTGATATGTCTGGTATGACAACAACCGTGACTGTGAATATCACCCTGAAATAGAAAATAGCATGAACTCAATAGCTACAGACAAAAGAGAGGACTCAACACAGTTAGAACATGGATGGAGTTAAAATGAAGTAAACAATTTCAAACAGTTCATAACTGTATGCATTTGTATTAACTATTAAGAGACCATCTTTTTTCTTGGTGTGACCAATATCATCCACTCTCAGAACTAGTGCCCTTTAAGCTAATAATTATGTGTTTTTAATATCAAGAAAAGACAGAACATGTGACAAATCTGTATAAAAAAAAGAGCCAAAGAATGGAGGAACTTCATGTGAGTCCAAGATCCTTTTTTAATGTGGCATTCATTTATAATCCATTTATCCAAAGTACACACGATTCTCAAAAATCATACTAAGCATGTTAGAGGACCAAACCTTAGAATGAAGGTTCTGTGATGTACATAAACTCAGCTCAAAGTCCAAACAGTGCTGAGCAATTTATTTTCTAAGAACATGGTATGCTCCAAAAATAACTAGAACTCCAAATTTATGTCATCCCAACGAAAAAACTACAATATAACTACTAAACCTGGGATGATATCAAGGATACATCAAAATTCAGGTGACTACTAGGTCTATATTGATAGATCAGCGTAATTGGGTACAAAAACTGAACTGGAGAGCTAGATCTGAGAACACGAACATGGTATAATCCATGTTTAAACAATTATAATGGAAACAACCTGGATCTGAAATGTTAACCAGTTTAAAACACACCTTAAATATGGAAAAAGAACAAAATAGTAAAACATCTATCAATCATCAGTCCAAATCAAATAGCTCAGTTCAAGTACAATTTCTCATTGTAAAATGTATATGCATCAGTTCCAAAAGATGGCCAGCATAAGTTTCCAAGGATGCCTGTCATACGTTTCAAAGGATGAGGTCCACTGTTAACCCCAAACAATTTTGGTGGAATAGGTAGCCCTTGGAACTAGCACTTAAGTCTAATCTTTATGATGCATACCCTTGGGCCATGTTTCTTCAAGCACTTCCAAAAAATAATGCAACGCGTGGTTGTCACTTCACTTACAGTAAAACATGACTGAGGGAAAAGTGCAAGTTAAACATTCAAAAGAAATCTCTCACTAATAAACCCTAAAACTTAAACCATGATGAACATAACTATCTTACATGCATCTGTGAATGTAATAGCAAAAAATACAGTATATAAAATATAGGTATCTTTAGCATGATCTATTTAAGTAACTGTTCCAAACAATGTCAGCGAAAATAGCAAAGGTACTTGGGAAGCGACAAGGCCACTGATGCTAGCCATGTCACATAAGAGAATGGCACCACATTTATCAGCAATATCACATAACCTAGCATAATCCCAGTCCCTAGGATAAGCATTGCCTCCACAGATAATAAGCTTAGGCCTGAAATCCAAGGCTTTCTCCTCCAGCTTGTCATAATCAATGAACCCAGTCTCCTGGCTGACCTTGTAAGGAAAAATCTTGAAGTAAATCAATGCAGCAAACTTGTGCCATCCGTTTTCACCTGAAGCAAACCCAAATCTTGTGCTACTCCATACCCAATGGATGAACATCCAGGGCCTTCAAATCAGGGATGAACTAAGACAAATTTACCCAAAAACTCTCGAAGTAAATCGATGTAGCAGACTTGTGCCATCCGTTTTCACCTGAAGCAGACCCAAATCTTGTGTTGCTCCATACCCAATGGATTAACATCCAGGGCCTGCAAATTTGGGAGGAACTAAAACAAATTTACCCACAGATGGGGCGAAATACCAAATTTACCCAAAGATGGGGCGAAATACCAAATTTTTAATCTATCTACCATAAATTTGGGAGAATCATCTCCATTTATCCTCCAAAACTGTAAATTTTTGGCGATTTCACCTCCATTACGGAAGAAATTGGGGTGAATGTCACGATTTTCCCCATCGATGGGTTGGCTAAATTAAATTTTATGAATTTTCACAATTTAATCACATGGGCTATTTAGCCAAGGAAAATTAAATATAAAATAAAATATGGGCTAATTTATTAAATTTAAAAAAAAAAACATTTTAATATTAAAAATTCGCCCACCTTTTTTTGGCACCCCTTAAAATTCACCAATGGGCTATAATTCGCCCCTAAAATCATCCATGTTCTCAATCCCACATTGCTTGAGCAATAAAACAAGTGGCTTGAATTTGGTGAATAACCCTTCAGTGGATTCGAAACTGCTTGGACTCAATGAGAATAACTCTTTCTCCAACTGATGCGCTCTTATCTCATCTTGTGCTCCAATGAGAGACTCAAGTTTGGTCCATAATTGGTTTGGAGTGGTCAAACCATCTAGATGAATGAGTAGATTAGGAGAAAAAGAAAGTAAAATTGATCCATATGCTTCATCCAACATATTATGCCACTTAGCTTTCTCCAGAATAGCATTAGGCTCATTCTCTAAAGCTAGAGTAACTCTATATAGTCCCTTACAGTGCAATAGAATGCAAATTTTGGCTTTCCATTCATGATAGTTGAAGGAGGTCAGAATCGTAGCTGAATATGAATCTATGCTAAGAAGTTGATGCACTCAAGAATATACTCTCTACAAGCTACACAAATAAAAACTAGGAGAAAAACTTGTAAGCTCAATTCAAGCTCTTCTTTAGAGAGGAATAGGAGACTAGATGCGCTCTGATGTAGAGAAATGATAGCTCCTCAACTATGTAGAACTTAATCAACCTTGTGCTCTAATACCATGTAGAAATAGCAGCTCTGATACCATAAAGAAATTGAGGCTTAATACAATGTGTAAGCATAGGACATGGATCTAGCTACAAGATATTCTCACAAGCATGCTCAAGGAAAATAGAGAGAAGAATAATGAGACTGAATCACATGAAGAAGTGAAGAATGAATAATTTACTATTGAATCAATGAATTGATTAATCATTACAATAGTAATACATCCTTATAAAAGAAAATTGAGTTGCTAGAATACAACTCATGCTAGCTCATAAATTAGGCAACCACTTATACTATGAAACGACAACTCGACACAATTCTCATTTTTCTCTCTCCTAATTTTAGTAGTTATTTTTACCTCCGTTTCAAAAAGGGTTGATACCAGTATCACACATTTTCATTTTAAGACCTTTTTTGGGACCTTGGAATCATCTTTGTCGTAAAATATTTTTTATTTATATTTTCAAGTGTAATTTTTAGAAATTTAACAAAATAACATACATTTAGAAGCAAGTTATAATGAAAACAATATGCATTTTCCATTTTTTTCTTTAAAATAAGACATTTTTATGGACAAAATAAGACATTTTTATTGACAAAATTGTAAAAAATTCCAGAAAATAAAGACATTTAAAACCATTTTCAATGGATTTTCAGAGACTTTTTGTATAAAAATGATACTACTTCATATTATTTCCAAAAAGTGACGATTCACAATAATTCACGAAAAACTATACAATATATTTGTAAATGACATATTAAAAACATCATATAGAGAAATTTTATTTCTAAAATAAAGTCCAAAAGTCAAAAAATTACTAATATATCTTATCAAAAAGTTGTCAAATTTAACATTTTCTTCAAGGCATGAAACTAATCAACAATATCATGCAGGCCACATTCTCCATCGAAATTGGAATTTTATGGAGCTTGTATTTCCTTAGGGACATCAATGTCCTCTTCCATTGGGTCTTCTATGTCTGCAAGATGCCCAAAGTGCTCATTTCCAAACATCCCTCCTAATGGAGGTTGAGGCTCTTTTGACATCTTCGCCACAAGAGTTTCACTAAACTCTCCTTTCTTCAAACCAACTTCTTGCAATTCATAACTTGAATAGCATTAATTATTTGCTTGATGTAATCGCATTACAGTGGATCGTTATCAATGGATATGCAATTTCTTCTTTTCTGTAAGGAGCATGCTATTGTTATACCTAATCACAAAAACAAAAAATAATAATTTAGTCAAATAGCATAAAGAAGCATACTTAATAAATATTAATGAAGAATAAAAAACAATAAAACTTGAAATATGCTTTCATATGTAATGTTAGAAATTTTACCTAAACCTGATAACAAAACTAAGACCCAATCTCCTTACCTTGAAAATGTATCTATGAGATAATTAATCAACGCTTGTGGGTTTTGATTGATCTTTACATTCACTCTTTTTGAATCACTTTCTTCAAATGTTAATTTTTTAACCATGACATTATAAAACAACATCTGACTATATTTGCCTTCACTATTTTCATTTATTAAAACAGATTCATAAGTCTCGTCTTTTATGTAAGTTGAAATATGTATATTTTCAATATCACTAAAATGAATCATTGGTGGAGCTAAGTTTTCCTATAACGACAATATATAAAATATATTAAAAAACAAAACAAACAAACAAAAATAATGTAAAAAAACTAATGTTTAAAAAAAATAAAAATAAAAGTATAAAAATGTTTAAACTTCAATGTTTTAAATAACAAAAATAAACTAAACTAAAAATAAAATAAAATAAAGAAAAAGAAACTAAACAAAAAAACAAATAAAATAAACAAAACAACAAAAATAACAAATAAAAAAACAAAACAACAAAAAATAAAATAAATAGGCAGACATTAACCAAGATGGAGTGTAAAATGGGGTAGGGAGGGGTGGCGCCATTCTAAGAATCCCACCACCCTTCGGTGCCTCCTTTTACACTCCACCTCCAACATCCACCCCTCCCTACCCCCTTTTACACTCCACCTCCACCATTCCAACACCACTCCACAATCAACTCCTCTACCTTATTTTATACGTAAGAAGGAAGAGGGATAATGTAAGGTGCGCATTTTTTTTAATTTTTAATTTTTATTTTGTTTTCTTTAAAATATTTGTTTTTAAAAAATTACTTTCACTTTGTTTTTTATAAATTTTAAAAACATTAGCTTTTTACGTAATTTCTTTTGTTTTTTACTTATTTTCTAAAATATTTTTTTCATTTTTTTAAAATTTTTATCTTTATTCTTGTCTCTTTTTTCAGTAAAAAAAATCAAAATTTGTTTAAACTTTTTTATAATTTCTTTTTTTTCATTTAAGTTTTTAAATTTTTGGGCTAAAACTAAATGAATCATTTGTTCTTGTATAGTCTAATATATTATTTTAATATGAATCACATCATAATTTCTTTGATTTTCTATGGTTAGAGTGGTGAAATTCTTTATGAAATATTTTTGTTTGTTTAATATACAAGTTTCAAAAAAGTTGTAATTTATCTCTTGAAGAAAAAAATCTGTTTCCAATTTAGGGGTTGATTTTAAAGTTTTTGTCAACAACAGTATGGGATGTTTAGGCCATGGCTCTATTTTTTATCCCAAAAAACAAACATGTATACTGGTATCAACACTTTTCAATTTGGGAGGTTTTTTTGGTGTTTTTTATGCAAAAATCATTGTTTTGTGGCTAAAGCTCTCGTTCCTACTATAAAGTTCTTGTTTCATAGTATAAGTGGTTAGGATTACTAAATATGATAAACCCCCATAGGTGTTTAAAGCACTTTCCAACTCTGTCAAGGACCTCACGAATTAGCTAATGCATGAGCGAGTTGTCATGAGTGATTGAAAAACATGCTAATCCTAGAATCTAGAGAGAAAATCATGGAGGATGGGTTGGCAACAAAAGATCGCAGTTTCCTAGTTGACTAGATTTACCTTATCCACTAAAAGGTAGGAATAAAGCAAGATAAAGACAGAATCTGTAGGAATGTGCAGTTACTAATTTTGGCAGTCAATAAAGTGGGCAGGATCTGACCTGAATCAGGAAAAAGGCGCTCCTAAGGTATGTATGGCAAGTGTTAACCAAGTGGCGCAAGTGGATGCCAATTATCTAGGCTAGCAGATAGGAAATTAATAAATAATGATTAAATATTGTTATCCTAAGTATGGACTGGGTTTATAATATCACAACATAGAGTTTTTTATCTACTTTATTTGCTTCATCTTCTTTGCTAAATTTGTAGCTTGGAATAATGGGTGTACACAATGGTTTGCAATCTTCCATGTTAAATATTTTTAGCATTTATTTCACATACTTGGTTTGAGAGATGAAGATGCCATCATTCAGTTGAGATATTTGTATCCCTAAGAAGAAAGATACTTTTTTCGAGCATGGATATTTTGAATTCCTTATGCATGTTCAGGAAAAACCTTTGACTTAGATTGTCATCATTGCTTCCAAACATAATATCTTCCAAATATAATATCATCCACATTTACCTAACCAAAATCATATTTCCATGCTTAACCTTTACGTATACATTACTATCAGCATGACCCTTTCTGAAGCCTTGTTGCCACAGATACTTGTTTAGTCTTGAATACCAGGATCTTTGTGCTTACTTTACTCCATACAAAGGATTCTTTAATTTGCATACATGATCCTTATTATTTGAGAGAGAGAACCCTTTTGGTTATTCTATTTACACTTCTTCTAGTTCCCCATTTAAGAATGTCAATTTTACATCCATTTGATATATAATTATGTTTTTGGAAAGTATATGCCAGGAACATCCAGATTGCTTCCATACTTTCTATCAGGACAAAGTTTTCTTCAAAATATATTCCTTCAACCTGCGTGTATCTTTTACACACCCGCCTCTCCTTATTTCTGACTACTTGTCCTTACTCATTTAATTTGTTCCTAAATACCCATTTGATCCCAATGACATGTTTGTCTTTGGGCCTTGGAACATGTTCCTGGGTCTGATTTTTCTCAAATTGATTTAATTCCTCTCTCATGGCCTTAATCCATTGTTCATCAATTGTATCTTCATCAAAACAATTTGGTTCTATTTGGGACAATAAAGAGAAATGCACTTCTTCCACAACGTTTTTTAGGTACCTTCTTCTTGTTTCTACGCTAATATTTTTATCTCCAATAATCAAATCCTCATAATGATTCTTTTGAGCATACCTGAAGGGAGCCTTCATATCAAGCCTTGTTTCTTCTTCTGGTTCTTCTTGATATACATCTTGTCGTTCTGCCATCTCTTCTTCTTCTTGCAAATTTTCTGATGGTTGGTCAAATACTGCTCGATCATCATCGTCTTCTATTTTTCTGTACCTAAATTCTTCATCTACATTTACATCTAGACTTTCCCCCATCTTTGATCCGGATTTATGTGTGAACGAAATGAAAGAACAGATACAGAATCATAATCACAAACATTTTGCAAAGATAACAAAGATACAGTAAACACATATTCTATTAAATTGTGGAAATATAACAGACTGTAATACAATAGTTAGAATGGTAGTGGCTATCTCTGAGAAGAGATGTGACTGCTACGCTCATCCATGCAAATATGAATACAAAATGAGGCCAAAGGGACCTATTTATAGTAAGAATGAGGGCGAGAACCCCAAAAGTCCAAAACATAACCCTAGAAGATGAAGCATCATAAAGTTTGCAGCCCCAAGGTGGTAAGTTAAACAGACAACTTCCCAAGGAACTTTTGCATACGATCTCCGATTTGGGCGTTTAATAGCTCGTTGGAAAGATCTATCCGAGATTTACATCCAATAATCGCATACATTGAGTCCAAAATTGACTCATATTTTCCTGACATTCAATGCCAAAAAAACGTTGTTTGGGGCCTCAAAACGGGTCTGGAAGTTTGGGACCCGAAAACCGTAGAAAATAACTAGGAAACTGCCATAATGGACAATTGTTTTGAGCTAGTGGAATAGGTGGGTGGCCACTGATCTCCATAGGGATCAATCTTTTTTAGTATTAGGTTGTAGCATTTGTATGCGTTGCTTCTAATGGAATATCTAAGAAAGATTCATTCATCAAATATGGAATCAAATTTTCCCAAGTTCTCATCATTTCTCTTGATATAACACTTACTTCCAAATATTTGAAAATGCTTAACTATAGTTCGCTTCCCTTTCTAGAGTTCGTATGGGGTCATGCTGCTACCAGTTATGATTTGTCCTTTGTTTAAAATATGAATGGCAGTGTGAAGAGCCTGTGTCCAGAATATGTTAAATAATATAGAATCATTTAACATTGTTCTAGCCATCTCATGTACCATTCTATTTTTGCTTTCTGCTACTCCACTTTGTTGTGGGGTCCTGGTGGCTTAAAACTACTTCTAATTCCATATTTTCATTGAAATCCTCGAACTCATTTGAGGTGTAATTGCCTTTGTTATATGATCTTAGACATTTAATCTTCAAATCAGTTTTGTTTTCAACTACTTCTTTTAAGATTTTGAAACATTCAAATATTTCTAACTTTTTCTTAAGAAAGAAGACCGTTGTCATTCTAGTATGTTCGTCTTTGAAGAGAAGAAAGTATGACTCACCATTTATACCTTTGGTTCTCTTGGGCCCACAAAGATCAATATGGACTAATCCCAATGGTTTTGTCGTGGGATAATCCTTTGTTCTAAAACTTACTCTTGTTTGCTTTTCGTGTAGGCAATGTTTGCAGACAAAAGTTAAGGACCTTGTGATTTTTGGAATATCTCTCAAAACTTGTTCTTTGCTGATTTTTATCACGTTGTCAAATTTTATGTGTCCATCCTCCTATTCAAGAGTTAGTTTTCATCTATTTTCCCCATGCAACACTTTTCTTCCTTTTCATCTAATATGTAGATATTGTTCGAGGTTTTGGACACAATTTTCACTAATCTGCTTGTATCCCTATTTCTTATTTTACATTTCTTTGAATTAAAGGTGAGTGTATGTCCATGATCACACATTTGACTCACAAGAGAAAATTGTGTTTCATGTTTTCAACTAGTGAGAAATTCTACGCTTTGGTTTTCTTGTCTCCAAGACTTACCATGCCCTTTCCAAGAATCTTGGCAGATCCATTGTCTCCAAAATACATATTGCCTCCTTTTTATTCTCTAAACTTCAAGAAGTTTCCTTTATTTCTTGTCATGTGTTTGGAGCATCCATTGTCAATATACCATTGCCCCCTTTTATTCTAGGAATGTAAGGCCATGATGCATCATTCTTGATTATGCTGATCAGACTCTTTCTGCCATAATTTTGTCAAATCTCTTTCACTAAGGATAGTTTCAACAGGTTTAGAAGATGATGACTAATTTGCACAATCCTCAAACGTATGGCCATGATTGCAACAACTATGACATTCACTATCTGAGTTTAAGGGGCTGAAGGAATTGAAGTTTTATTTCAAGGATTTAGACAACCTTTCAATATTATTCTCCCTATAGTTATCCTTATAGAAAAAACTATCTTTCTTAGCACTATATCTCACACGTGATTTACAATTTAATGCTGTGTGACCAAAATTGTTACAGAAATAGCAGTTTCGTAAGAAAAGAGTTTGATACCTTGTAAAGTGATTTCTTCTAGATTGTGCAGCACTAGTCCTCCATTGGGATGACATCTTTTCCTCGCAATTTTGACTTTCCCTTGAAGTGGAGCCCTTGAGAACATCTGGGAAAACTTCTTGTTCCTATATCGAAGATTGATCTTGGCGACTTCGAACCTTCATAACCTATTCCTTCCTTTTTAGATGGTTGTCTTTTGTTTTTTATCATTTAATTTAGATTGTTGTCTTTTGTCTTTTGTTTTTGCTCTGTAATAATCATGGACATATTGATATTATTGATATTATCAAGTAATAATCATGGACATATTGATATTACATGACTAACCACTTTTACTATACTATTCAAGTAGGGAAGTGTAATGAGGACCATGACAAAAACACACTACTCATACATTTAAGCAACTGCAGACCATACCAATAATAAAATAGCTTAAAAAATTCATAGGGATCAAAAATGCTTTCCACAAAACTGGTAGAGACAGAACTTCTTTTGGATGAGGCTAACAACAATGCAAGTTTAAATTGAAAAGTACACCTATTTAACTTTCCCTTTTGGACTTCCACACAGAATATCAAACAGAATAGCATATAGCCTTTGATAAAACAAAGAGCTGGGAGCCAAGCTATACAAGTGAAATTCAGAACTCCAAAAAGGATGAAGATATCTTACTGTTTGGATGAAACATACTAGAAACAAAACATATTGTCGGTGGCTTATTTGGATATTCCTCCATAAACTGAAGAGTCAACTTAAATGTACTTGCAAAAAAACCAACACTGGAGATGAAAAAACATAAAAATACTATGTTCAAACATAGCGTTTTACTTTATCATATAAACCATCATCCAACTCACTACATAACACAATTTCAAATACTGTTACTTCATCCAAGATTCAATTTCAAGGTAGCTAAGTTGAAGTCGATATAGATGACCAATCTAGAACAGCCAAAACTACACAACTTGACAAAACACAAAGTTATTCAACATTACTCAACACCAACATATCATGTGGAGAAATTTTAAAATTGGATTGATGATATAGGCAAAATATAGGAAATATTCTACGGCCTACTTTGACAGGCCATAAAAATTTCAACTTGGATTGACATTCAAAATTAAGGCAAAATATAGGAAATCTTCTATAGCCTAGTTTGACAGGAGAAAAGAAGCCAGTCTGTAGAGGTTAATCTTTCAGACTACTCAATGTAAACAAACAAAATGAGGTATAAATTTATAAGTTAAACTTAGTAAATTCTTTGGGAGCTAATATCAAGAATACTAAAATATTTTATAAACCATCCCAGGTGTTAGCATTAAAATCTATACAGCTTTGACCTATGTCCCGCTACTTGCTGGCCTAAAAATATTCTATTTTATCTGGGGCTACTGTGTACAGGGAAATGAAATTAACTTAATATAGCACATTTCTCTTGAAACTGTCGTTACAACTTTCAGATAAACAAACATGCTTAAATTTTAAGTAGCCCTAGACTTATTTAAGATCCCATGACAAAATTTAAGCAATTTTCTCTTGCAAAATAAAATGTCTTTACAAAGCCACTCTTACTTTTGTGCAGTGAAAAAATTTCAAGCAATTCTAGTCAGTTAAGTGAATTTCAAATGACTAACACTCATGTTTTCTTTTTTTTCTTAGCTGCTTTAAGGAGTTTGAAGTAAAAATAATTGGTA
The DNA here is from genome assembly GCA_001517045.1 of Pseudotsuga menziesii. Classification (NCBI taxonomy): domain Eukaryota; kingdom Viridiplantae; phylum Streptophyta; class Pinopsida; order Pinales; family Pinaceae; genus Pseudotsuga; species Pseudotsuga menziesii. The sequence goes on along the minus strand of LPNX010325213.1, from coordinate 486,239 downwards.
TATCTGATATAACATATTACATGAGACCTTGGAACATCTCCTAAGAGTGTTACTCATAAAGTCTTAACAGAAGTTCCTATTGGCAATCTTTTATCATATTTTTCTTGATCATTGCTTTAAGCAAGTGGCTCAAATTTCATTGGTTTTAACTTTTAAGTTTTAACACCTATGACTCTTGTTCAGACTCTTCTTGTTATGATTGATTTGATATTTGAACATCAAGTCTTGTAAATTACCCCCATCTTTGAACCATGGACATGTGGAATCAGCATACTCCGAAGAAGAATTATTTATCAATCAAAAACCAAACCACCAGTTATCATTATCTACACACATGAATTGATTTTAAACTGCTACATTGTATTTACACTGGATTATACGTTTTAGTCCCATTGACCTACATTTGTGGTCATTTGTTGAACATTAATAAAATTATCTTATCTTATAACTTCTAAAAAAATTTACTGAATTCCCCTTACTACCAGGATGTATTTCTTTGTCATTATTAACATTCCATGTGATAAGACATCTGATTGTGGTGATAAATGGTGATTCAAAAACCAGTTCACTGGTGGGCATTTGACTCCAATGTTAAAAACAACAGTGAAGCCACTTGAGCTATCCCAAGTCATTGTCTCAAGTGGCCCCCATGTTTAGTAGAATAATAGAATGGAGGCTTTCACAGTTTGACAAGTTGTCCTTAATGTTTTCTCATTTACAATGTAGCCAATATTTCCACCTATGCATTTCAAGTGAGAGAATCAATCTTTAGGGCAGCAAGAGGTCGAATAATAATTAAAGTGTTTCTCCTCTGTTGTTTCCAACATTAGAGTAAGTACATGCCATGCAGGCCTGGCTCAAGTCTCTGATTACATCACCAAAACCAGAGGTCTCGGCACAACCTATCATAGAGAACAGAGATAATGAAGAAAATATGCAACCCAATAGCTAGAGGGGTGGATAAAACATATCAACCAGGCATGTATGATAGGGTAATGTTAAAAGATAATACATCCTAGTATGATACATGTTCTGTAGATAATGATTGCAGGTTGTTTGATATTCCATGTGTCAATGGATCTAAGAATGGAGGGTGGGAAGGTGGAATAGAGGTTTGTGTCTATTCAAGTATTCCCCACCGCCATGAGGCTCAAGTATTAAAAGTTTGAAGGGAGAGGCTGCAAGAAGTATGGGAACTAAGTAGCGAATCTAGAGGCTGTGAAAACAAGAAGAATTAATTAGGTAGGTGAAAAGTATAAAATAATCAGATAATATGAAGTGTGTGTATGGGAAACAAGAAAGAATATACAACCTTGTTACTAGGGCAAATGCAACAGGACATCAATCTAACATGTCTTCTTGCTAATATTAAAATATAAAACACCCTAGTTTGATACATTGTATGTACATTATAATTGCAGGTCGTTTGGTTTTCAATTGATATGCATAGTTCTACTATGGACATACAAACTTCATGTGTCCAAGGTTCAAAGATTGGATGGGAGGAGGTGGAATAGAAGACTAGTCTGTTCGAGCTTTCTCCATCACCATGAAGCTCAAGTTTTCAAAGTTTGAAGGGGAGAGAACGCAAGTAGTTTGAGAACTCAGCCGCAAATCCGGAGGTTAAGAAGAAAAGATGACTAAATTAAGTAGGTAGAGACTTCACGATAGTCAAAGAATGCGATCCACAGAAAAAGAAGCAGGGATAGAAGCGTATGTTTGCACGACAAGAAAGAAGGCAACAGTTCAGTTGAGAAATTAAAGAAAGCCACCAAACCCATTTATATTTACACTCTAAACTCACTATGCCCTGCACAATTAAGATTTTAGCACAAAAGACTACTTAATATCACACAGATTATATTGACCTCTAACATATTGCACACTGTAGACAACTTCTCAGTAGCACAAAAACTCTAAATCAAAAAGGGTATTCAATGTTCACTCATACAGAATCATCTTGCCTCCTGTAAACCTTCATGATTATATGCAGCATCGTTCCATTTTTTTTATTACACATAAGCTTTTGGAAACAAAAGAACTTCAATTTTTATGTTTACAAGTTTTAATGGAAAAGGGAGTAATCATGTGGAATATAATCTTGATTCCCAACATAATGATATGTTGTTGTAGTAGTAAGACTTGCAATTATCATGTGCATAACCACAAACCAAACAGGGACCACATGTAATGGCACCAAAAATGCATTATGCCAGTGATGTTAGTACCAGAGTGAGGGGTGATGCTACCATTTCAATGCAGTGACTTTAACTCTGATACCAGTCTCCTGAATATCAAAATTTGGGTGTGGATAATGTCTTAGAAACTACCTTTGTCTCCTAATCATTAACCATGTGGAAGTGTTATCAACATACACAATTAGGAATATTAGTGTGGAACAAAATCCCAACCATTGTAAAACTAAGACTTGTAATTATTAGTACTTATGGACATCATGTAGACAACCAACAACATGCCAAAGAAGTTGCACAATGCATAAAACAAAAACCACAGATGAGGTTAGTACAAGAGTCAGGGAGCCTGGAGGTTGCTATCAAGGATTTAATGCCAAATCCAGCTTCGATACTAGCAAAAATTTTGAAGTAGGAAATGTATTATAAACCAGCTCTCACTAACCTATGTATTACTTACATAAGTTATTTATAAAGTACAGCTTGTCTAAGCTAGATAAATAACATGAAGCATTAACATGCACAGGAACTTTGTATGAGCTAGTTAATATTCATTTATCCTATCCAACTCAATGGTGTGAATCCTAACTAGCTCATACAAAGTTCCTGTAAGTTGTTCTTAATCGTTAGGCCCACTCAAGTTATACAACTGTGCAGAAGAAGCATCAAAATTGAAAAACAAACAATGGGAATACAGAAACTGATAATAGAGACAACTCTAAAGCTTTGGCCAAAGCCAAAAGCATTTCTACATAAGCAGTTCATAGAAATTGAAGGCAATAGCCAATAGATATACAAAATGAGCATAGGAGGTCCACATGTGTTGAAAGGAGAAATAGAAATTATATACATAGAATGCCGACAATCAGAAGCATTAATAACAAGCAGTAGTAGGGATGCAATAAGTAAACATGGGAAAATGAAAACTGCCACAGGCCCTACATTTGCAGCCAACTAGATATGTCATTGGGGTTTCTGCTATTGAAAATTTCTATCCAAACAAATGCAACAAAGTCAAGGCCATAGGATCTGAGGATTATATTACAATTGTTTCACGCTAAAGACAGCTTCATAAATTACAGGAATAAAGGGGTAACCGGATGCTTTAGCTCACCAAATATTCCCCCCAGATGCTGACAAATCAGATTAGAAATTGAGGACAAATATTACCGTAAAATGGGGTGCATCATCCTCCTCACCATCCTTCTTTACTCCTCTAAAATCAACACCTCTTTTCTTGTCATGAAGCTGCACATGATGATAAAAAACATTGAAAACTCTTTGAAACAAACCAACATTGAGAACTCTTTGAAACAAACCACTAGAGCAAGTTATGATTTACATGCAGAATGACTGATCTAGTACAATAAGGGATAACAAGACCTATAATACCTGCACAGAATTGGCAATAAATGCCAGATGATACGAGAGACCTCATACACCAAGAGATTTAAGCCCACACACTCCTTCATAACCACTGGCTACACTTCGATTTTGAGGACCTTCTCTACGAGATTCTGCTCTGTCACCAGGTGACAATAAGGCTGATATGTCTGGTATGACAACAACCGTGACTGTGAATATCACCCTGAAATAGAAAATAGCATGAACTCAATAGTTGCAGACAGAAGAGAGGACTCAACACAGTTAGAACATGGATGGAGTTAAAATGAAGTAAACAATTTCAAACAGTTCATAACTGTATGCATTTTTATTAACTATTAAGAGACCATCTTTTTTCTTGGTGTGACCAATATCATCCACTCTCAGAACTAGTGCCCTTTAAGCTAATAATTATGTGTTTTTAATATCAAGAAAAGACAGAACATGTGACAAATCTGTATAAAAAAAAAGAGCAAAAGAATGGAGGAACTTCATGTGAGTCCAAGATCCTTTTTTAATGTGGCGTTCATTTATAATCCATAGATCCAAAGTACACACGATTCTCAAAAATCATACTAAGCATGTTAGAGGACCAAACCTTAGAATGCAGGTTCTGTGATGTACAGAAACTCAGCTCAAAGTCCAAACAGTGCTGAGCAATTTATTTTCTAAGAACATGGTATGCTCCAAAAATAACTAGAACTCCAAATTTATGTCATCCCAACGAAAAAACTACAATATAACTACTAAACATGGGATGATATCAAGGATACATCAAAATTCATGTGACTACTAGGTCTATATTGATAGATCAGCGTAATTGGGTACAAAAACTGAACTAGAGAGCTAGATCTGAGAACACGAACATGGTATAATCCATGTTTAAACAATTATAATGGAAACAACCTGGATCTAAAACGTTAACCAGTTTAAAACACACCTTAAATATGGAAAAAGAACAAAATAGTAAAACATCTGTCAATCATCAGTCCAAATCAAATAGCTCAGTTCAAGTACAATTTCTCATTGTAAAATGTATATGCATCAGTTCCAAAAGATGGCCAGCATAAGTTTCCAAGGATGCCTGTCATACGTTTCAAAGGATGAGGTCCACTGTTAACCCCAAACAATTTTGGTGGAATAGGTAGCCCTTGGAACTAGCACTTAAGTCTAATATTTATGATGCATCCCCTTGGGCCATGTTTCTTCAAGCACTTTCGAAAAATAATGCAACGCATGGTTGTCACTTCAGTTACAGTAAAACATGACTGAGGGAAAAGTGCAAGTTAAACATTCAAAAGAAAGCTCTCACTAATAAACCCTTAAACTTAAACCATGATCAACATAACTATCTTGCATGCATCTGTGAATGTAATAGCAAAAAATACAGTATATAAAATATAGGTATCTTTAGCATGATCTATTTAAGTAACTGTTCCAAACAATGTCAGCGAAAATAGCAAAGGTACTTGGGCAGCGACAAGGCCACTGATGCTAGCCATGTCACATAAGAGAATGGCACCACATTTATCAGCAATATCACAGAACCTAGCATAATCATAGTCCCTAGGATAAGCACTGCCTCCACAGATAATAAGCTTAGGCCTAAAATCCAAGGCTTTCTCCTCCAGCTTGTCATAATCAATGAACCCAGTCTCTTGGCTGACCTTGTAAGGAAAACTCTCGAAGTAAATCAATGTAGCAGACCTGTGCCATCCGTTTTCACCTGAAGCAGACCCAAATCTTGTGCTACTCCATACCCAATGGATTAACATCCAAGGCCTTCAAATCAGGGATGAACTAAAACAAATTTACCCAAAAACTCTCGAAGTAAATCGATGTAGCAGACTTGTGCCATCCGTTTTCACCTGAAGCATACCCAAATCTTGTGTTTCTACATACCCAATGGATGAACATCCAGGGCCTGCAAATCAGGGAGGAACTAAAACAAATTCACCCACAGATGGGGTGAAATACCAAATTTACCCAAAGATGGGGCGAAATACCAAATTTTTAACCTATCTACCATAAATTTGGGCGAATCATCTCCATTTATCCTCCAAAACTGTAAATTTTTGGCTATTTCACCTCCATTACGAAAGAAATCGGGGCGAATGTCACGATTTTCCCCATCGACGGGTTGGCTAAATTAAATTTTATGAATTTTCACAGTTTAATCACACGGGCTATTTAGCCAAGGAAAATTATATATAAAATAAAATATGGGCTAATTTATTAAATTTAAAAAAAAAAACATTTTAATATTAAAAATTCGCCCACCTTTTTTTTGGCACCCCTTAAAATTCGCCAATGGGCTATAATTCGCCACTAAAATCATCCCTGTTCTCAATCCCACATTGCTTGAGCAATCAAACAAGTGGCTTGAATTTGGTGAATAACCCTTCAGTGGATTCAAAACTTCTTGGACTCAATGAGAATAACTCATTCTCCAACTGATGCGCTCTTATCTCATCTTGTGCTCCAATGAGAGACTCAAGTTTGGTCCATAATTGGTTTGGAGTGGTCAAACCATCTAGATGAATGAGTAGATTAGGAGAAAAATAAAGTAAAATCGATCCATATGCTTCATCCAACATATTATGCCACTTAGCTTTCTCCAGAATAGCATTAGGCTCATTCTCTAAAGCTAGAGTAACTCTATATAGTCCCTTACAGTGCAATAGAATGCCAATTTTGGCTTTCCATTCATGATAGTTGAAGGAGGTCAGAATCGTAGCTGAATATGAATCTATGCTAAGAAGTTGATGCACTTAAGAATATACTCTCTACAAGCTACACAAATAAAAACTAGGAGAAAAATTTGTAATCTCAATTCAAGCTCTTCTTTAGAGAGGAATAGGAGACTAGATGCCTTTTGATGTAGAGAAATGATAGCTCCTCAACTATGTAGAACTTAATCAACCTTGTGCTCTAATACCATGTAGAAATAGCAGCTATGATACCATAAAGAAATTGAGGCTTAATACAATGTGTAAGCATAGGACATGGATCTAGCTACAAGATATTCTCACAAGCATGCTCAAGGAAAATAGAGAGAAGAATAATGAGACTGAGTCACATGAAGAAGTGAAGAATGAATAATTTATTATTGAATCAATGAATTGATTAATCATTACAATAGTAATACATCCTTATAAAAGAAAATTGAGTTGCTAGAATACAACTCATGCTAACTCATAAATCAAGCAACCACTTATACTATGAAACGACAACTCGACATAGTTCTCATTTTTCTCTCTCCTAATTTTAGTAGTTATTTTTACCTCCATTTCAAAAAGGGTTGATACCAGTATCACACATTTTCATTTTAAGACCTTTTTTGGGACCTTGGAATCATCTTTGTCGTAAAATATTTTTTATTTATATTTTCAAGTGTGATTTTTAGAAATTTAACAAAATAACATACATTTAGAAGCAAGTTATAATGAAAAACATATGCATTTTCCATTTTTTCTTTAAAATAAGACATTTTTTTCTTTAAAATAAGACATTTTTATTGACAAAATTGTAAACAATTCCAGAAAATAAAGACATTTAAAACCATTTTCAATGGATTTTCAGAGACTTTTTGTATAAAAATGATACTACTTCATATTATTTCCAAAAAGTGACGATTCACAATAATTCACGAAAAACTATACAATATATTTCTAAATGACATATTAAAAACATTATATAGAGAAATTTTATTTCTAAAATAAAGTCCAAAAGTCAAAACATTACTAATATATCTTATCAAAAAGTTGTCAAATTTAACATTTTCTTCAAGGCATGAAACTAATCAACAATATCATGCAGGACACATTCTCCATCGAAATTGGAATTTTATGGAGCTTGTATTTCCTTAGGGACATCAATGTCCTCTTCCATTGGGTCTTCTATGTCTGCAAGATGCCCAAAGTGCTCATTTCCAAACATCCCTCCTAATGGAGGTTGAGGCTCTTTTGACATCTTCGCCACAAGAGTTTCACTAAACTCTCCTTTATTCAAACCAACTTCTTGCAATTCATAACTTGAATAGCATTAATTATTTGCTTGATGTAATCGCATTGCAGTGGATCGTTATCAATGGATATGCAATTTCTTATTTTCTGTAAGGAGCATGCTATTGTTGTACCTAATCACCAAAAACAAAAAATAATAATTTGGTCAAATAGCATAAAGAAGCATACTTAATAAATATTAATGAAGAATAAAAAACAATAAAACTTGAAATATGCTTTCATATGTAATGTTAGAAATTTTACCTAAACCTGATAACAAAACTAAGACCCAATCTCCTTACCTTGAAAATGTATCTATGAGATAATTAATCAACGCTTGTGGGTTTTGATTGATCTTTACATTCACTCTTTTCGAATCACTTTCTTCATATGTTAATTTTTTAACCACGACATTATAAAACAACATGTGACTATATTTGCCTTTCATATTTTCATTTATTAAAACATATTCATAAGTCTCGTCTTTTATGTAAGTTGAAATATGTATATTTTCAATATCACTAAAATGAATCATTGGTGGAGCTAAGTTTTCCTATAACGACAATATATAAAATATATTAAAAAACAAAACAAACAAACAAAAATAATGTAAAAAAACTAATGTTTAAAAAAAATAAAAACAAAAGTATAAAAATGTTTTTTTAAAATTCAATGTTTTAAATAACAAAAATAAACTAAACTAAAAATAAAATAAAATAAAGAAAAAAAAACTAAACAAAAAAACAAATAAAATAAAATAAAGAAAACAAAACAACAAAAAATAAATAAATAGGCAGACATTAACCAAGATGGAGTGTAAAATGGGGTAGGGAGGGGTGGCGCCATTCTAAGAATCCCACCACCCTTCCATGCCTCCTTTTACACTCCACCTCCATCATCCACCCCTCCCTACCCCCTTTTACACTCCACCTCCACCATTCTGATTACACCACTCCACAATCAACTCCTCTACCTTATTTTATGCGTAAGAAGGAAGAGGGATAATGTAAGGTGTGCATTTTTTTTAATTTTTAATTTTTATTTTGTTTTCTTTAAAATATTTGTTTTTTAAAAATTACTTTTACACTTTGTTTTTTATAAATTTTAAAAACATTAGCTTTTTACGTAATTTCTTTTGTTTTTACTTATTTTCTGAAATATTTTTTTCATTTTTTTTAAATTTTTATCTTTATTCTTGTCTCTTTTTTTAGTAAAAAAAATCAAAATTTGTTTTAACTTTTTTATAATTTCTTTTTTTTCATTTAAGTTTTTAAATTTTTGGGCTAAAATTAAATGAATCATTTGTTCTTGTATAGTCTAATATATTATTTTAATATGAATCACATCATAATTTCTTTGATTTTCTATGGTTAGAGTGGTGAAATTCTTTATGAAATATTTTTGTTTGTTTAATATACAAGTTTCAAAAAAGTTGTAATTTATCTCTTAAAGAAAAAAATCTGTTTCCAATTTAGGGGTTGATTTTAAAGTTTTTGTCAACAACATTATGGGATGTTTAGGCCATGGCTCTATTTTTTATCCTAAAAAACAAACATGTATACTGGTATCAACACTTTTCAATTTGGGAGGTGTTTTTGGTGTTTTTTATGCAAAAATCATTGTTTTGTGGCTAAAGTTCTCGTTCCTACTATAAATTTTTTGTTTCATAGTATAAGTGGTTAGGATTACTAAATATGATAAACCCCCATAGGTGTCTAAAGCACTTTCCAACTCTGTCAAGGACCTCACGAATTAGCTAATGCATGAGCGAGTTGTCATGAGTGATGGAAAAACATGCTAATCCTAGAATCTAGAGAGAAAATCATGGATGATGGGTTGGCAACAAAAGATCACAGTTTCCTAGTTGACTAGATTTACCTTATCCACTAAAAGGTAGGAATAAAGCAGGATAAAGACAGAATCTGTAGGAATGTGCAGTTACTAATTTTGGCAGTCAATAAAGTGGGCAGGATCTGACCTGAATCAGGAAAAAGGCGCTCCTAGGGTATGTATGGCAAGTGTTAACCAAGTGGCGCAAGTGGATGCCAATTATCTAGGCTAGTAGGTAGGAAATTAATAAATTATGATTAAATATTGTTATCCTAAGTATAGACTGGGTTTATAATATCACAACATAGAGTTTTTTATCTACTTTATTTGCTTCATCTTCTTTGCTAAATTTGCAGCTTGGAATAATGGGTGTACACACTGGTCTGCAATATTCCACGTTAAATATTTTTCGCATTTCTTTCACATACTTGGTTTGAGAGATGAAGATGCCATCATTTAGTTGAGATATTTGTATCCCTAAGAAGAAAGATACTTTTTTCGAGCATGGATATTTTGAATTCCTTATGCATGTTCAGGGAAAACCTTTGACTTAGATTGTCATCATTGCTTCCAGACATAATATCTTCCAAATATAATATCATCCACATTTACCTAACCAAAATCATATTTCCATGCTTAACCTTTACGTATACATTACTATCAGCATGACCCTTTCTGAAGCCTTATTGCCACAGATACTTGTTTAGTCTTGAATACCAGGATCTTTGTGCTTACTTTACTCCATACAAAGGATTCTATAATTTGCATACATGATCCTTATTATTGGAGAGAGAGAACCCTTTTGGTTATTCTATTTACACTTCTTCTTCTAATTCCCCATTTAAGAATGTCAATTTTACATCCATTTGATATATAATGATGTTTTTGGAAAGTATATGCCAGGAACATCCAGATTGCTTCCATACTTTCTATTAGGGCAAAGTTTTCTTCAAAATATATTCCTTCAACCTGCATGTATCTTTTACACACCCGCCTCTCCTTATTTCTGACTACTTGTCCTTACTCATTTAATTTGTTCCTAAATACCCATTTGATCCCAATGACATGTTTGTCTTTGGGCCTTGGAACATGTTCCTGGGTTTGATTTTTCTCAAATTGATTTAATTCCTCTCTCATTGCCTTAATCCATTGTTCATCAATTGTATCTTCATCAAAACAATTTGGTTCTATTTGGGACAATAAAGAGAAATGCACTTCTTCCACAACGTTTTTTAGGTACCTTCTTCTTGTTTCTACGCTAACATTTTTATCTCCAATAATCAAATCCTCATAATGATTCTTTTAAGCATACCTGAAGGGAGCCTTCATATCAAGCCTTGTTTCTTCTTCTGGTTCTTCTTGATATACATCTTGTCATTCTGCCATCTCTTCTTCTTCTTGCAAATTTTCTGATGGTTGGTCAAATACTACTCGATCATCGTCGTCTTCTATTTTTCTGTACCTAAATTCTTCATCTACATTTACATCTAGACTTTCCCCCATATTTGATCCGGATTTATGTGTGAACAAAATGAAAGAACAGATACAGAATCATAATCACAGACATTTTGCAAAGATAACAAAGATACAGTAAACACATATTCTATTAAATTGCGGAAATATAACAGACTGTAATACAATAGTTAGAATGGCAGTGGCTATCTCTGAGAAGAGATGTGACTGCTACGCTCATCCATGCAAATATGAATACAAAATGAGGCCAAAGGGACCTATTTATAATAAGAATGAGGGCGAGAACCCCAAAAGTCCAAAACATAACCCTAGAAGATGAAGCGTCATAAAGTTTGCAGCCCCAAGGTGGTAAGTTAAACAGACAACTTCCCAAGAAACTTTTGCATACGATCTCCGATTTGGGCGTTCAATAGCTCGTTGGAAAGATCTATCCGAGATTTACATCCAATAATCGCAAACATTGAGTCCAAAATTGACTCGTATTTTCCTGACATTCAATGCCAAAAAAACGTTGTTTGGGGCCTCAAAACGGGTCTGGAAGTTTGGGACCCGAAAACCGTAGAAAATAACTAGGAAACTGCCATAATGGACAATTGTTTTGAGCTAGTGGAATAGGTGGGTGGCCACTGATCTCCATAGGGATCAATCTTTTTTAGTATTAGGTTGTAGCATTTGTATGCGTTGCTTCTAATGGAATATCTAAGAAAGATTCATTCATCAAATATGGAATCAAATTTTCCCAAGTTCTCATCATTTCTCTTGATATAACACTTACTTCCAAATATTTGAAAATGCTTAATTGTTGTTCGCTTCCCTTTCTAGAGTTCGTATGGGGTCATGCTTCTACCAGTTATGATTTGTCCTTTGTTTAAAATATGAATGGCAGTGTGAAGAGCCTGTGTCCATAATATGTTAAATTATTTAGAATCATTTAGCATTGTTCTAGCCATCTCATGTACCGTTCTATTTTTTCTTTCTGCTACTCCACTTTGTTGTGGGGTCCTGGTGGCTTAAAACTACTTCTAATTCCATATTTTCATTGAAATCCTCGAACTCATTTGAGGTGTAATTGCCTTTGTTATATGATCTTATACATTTAATCTTCAGATCAGTTTTGTTTTCAACTACTTCTTTTAAGATTTTGAAACATTCAAATATTTCTAACTTTTTCTTAAGAAAGAAGACCGTTGTCATTCTAGTATGTTCGTCTTTGAAGAGAAGAAAGTATGACTCACCATTTAGACCTTTGGTTCTCTTGGGCCCACAAAGATCAGTATGGACTAATCCCAATGGTTTTGTCACGGGATAATCCTTTGTTCTTAAACTTACTCTTGTTTGCTTGTCGTGTAGGCAATGTTTGCAGACAAAAGTTAAGGACCTTGTGATTTTTGGAATATCTCTCAAAACTTGTTCTTTACTGATTTTGATCACGTTGTCAAATTTTATGTGTCCATCCTCCTATTCAAGAGTTAGTTTTCATCTATTTTCCCCATGCAACACTTTTCTTCCTTTTCATCTAATGTGTAGATATTGTTCGAGGTTTTGGACACAATTTTCACTAATCTGCTTGTATCCCTATTTCTTATTTTACATTTCTTTGAATTAAAGGTGAGTGTATGTCCATGATCACACATTTGACTCACAGGAGAAAATTGTGTTTCATGTTTTCAACTAGTGAGAAATTCTACGCTTTGGTTTTCTTGTCTCCAAGACTTACCATGCCCTTTCCAAGAATCTTGGCAGATCCATTGTCTCCAAAATACATATTGCCTCCTTTTTATTCTCTAAACTTCAAGAAGTTTCCTTTATTTCTTGTCATGTGTTTGGAGCATCCATTGTCAATATACCATTGCCCCATTTTATTCTAGGAATGTAAGGCCAGGATGCATCATTCTTGATTATGCTAATCAGACTCTTTCTGCCATAATTTTGTCAAATCTCTTTCACTAAGGATAGTTTAAATAGGTTTAGAGGATGATGACTAATTTGCACAATCCTCGGTCTTATGGCCATGATTGCAACAACTATGACATTCACTATCTGAGTTTAAGGGGCTGAAGGAATTGAAGTTTTATTTCAAGGATTTAGACAACCTTTCAATATTATTCTCCATGTAGTTATCGTTATAGAAAAAACTATATTTCTTAGCACTATATTTCACACGTGATTTACAATTTAATGCTTTATGACCAAAATTGTTACAAAAATAGCAGTTTCGTAAGAAAAGAGTTTGATACCTTGTAAAGTGAGTTCTTCTAGATTGTGCAATACTAGTCCTCCATTGGGATGACATCTTTTCCTCGCAATTTTGACTTTCCCTTGAAGTGGAGCCCTTGAGAACATTTGGGAAAACTTCTTGTTCCTATATCGAAGATTGTTCTTGGCGACTTCGAACCTTCATAACCTATTCCTTCCTTTTTAGATGGTTGTCTTTTGTTTTTGATCATTTAATTTAGATGGTTGTCTTTTGTCTTTTGTTTTTGCTCTATAGGGAGCCGCCCGCACACTCTAGGAGACTCCACCGCCGGATATGTTCGGACATCTATCCTGTACCTGTCACATTCTGAGAGATGGAGGGAAAGAACCATATCTACCGATCAGATGCCAATTCTCAACCCTTATGTATTTGCAGAGCGAAAACTCAAATCAAAATCGAACACGCAATTATCATGGTCAACTCTTAAATATGGATGCCTTTTGTGAATTAGTTGAAGTTTGACTTAACATTCAGTCATGTTAAAGGTGAACCAAATAATGAATTGTGGATCCCAAAATATGTAATGCTATTGTAGTAAAAGATAATATTGGAAATAAATTGTCAAAATTATCGGAGAAACATTCACTTAATTAATGGTTGAGGCAAAGGTTGATAGATAGAGACAATGACCCAATGCGTTGAAATTTGTGTCTTTGATTCAAGTTCATGCTTCCTCCACTCTCCGGTATTCTAAATTTTTTTGTGTCTTGATGTAATTGGTAATGTTGAAGATGTCCTTGATGTAATTGGTAATGTAAAAGTCATGAGGTAAAACCTCTGTTGTAAGTCGGGGAAATAGTACCCACAAAAGTATTATATAAAATGTATTTTTGAGTCTCCCTAAGAGAGGTCGTCCTAGTAAGGTCCAGAAGTTGGCCCTGTTGGACAAAAAGGTCACACAACTGAAGAATATAAATAAGGAGGCGCTCTCCCTCATTTGATGGTGGTTTATGGGCCCATGTATGCGATGAATCCTATTTAAAGTCTTGACGAATTCCTTTGTAAAATTCCTTGTGTGGATGGCTTGGTTAGATTGGCCAAGGTAATGATAGATATCTATTGCATGTTGGTTTTCCAGGTAAAGGGTTTCCATGATAAATCAGCGTTCTATATTTATGTGCTTGCTTCATATTTTTAATTTTTCTTGCTCAACTCGGTTTTAATATGGTATTAAAGCCATGTTTGGGCGAGTAAATCTCTTTCACAAGATAATCTCTAAATAATTGACTTTGATGAATATGCATTCATGTGAAGCATTGGTGGGAGAAGAGCACAAAAGATAGCATGTGAAGAAGTAATTAGTCAAGGAGTGCTTGAATTGGCCCACTATATTTGGATCACAAGGGATGTTAGGAATGAAACAAGTTGATGTCGCATAATATCAAATGCTCTGAATAATGTTTTAAGCATTTTTCTATGGAGTTGGATTTAATCACATATGTAAATGGGCATACGACTATAAGACTTATTTAGGCATGTGTACCCTTGGTTTATTGGATCACTGATATAAGTATAAAAATAGACCTATGTGATTATTAAGGGGAGGCATGTTGTATTCCCAGATACCTAGTTAAAAACTTTGAGGGGGTTATTTGTTTGCCTCAAGTCAAGTTTAAGGCGGGGGGTGTTGGATTAATCTTGACTTGGTTATAGAGTAATTAAGAGAATTTTGATTCGGTCAATGATAGGTTTACCATTGGTGGTTTCTGGACCCATGGTATTTGCACATGGTATTAACATGTGATGAATCATGTTTAAAGGCTTGAAGTACTCCATTGTAAAAATACTCATGTGCATAGCTTGGCCAAATTAGTGAAGGTTATAATACATATCTATTTTGAGTTGGTTTCCTCACTAAAGGGTTTCTAGATAATTGATTGGTCTATATTTATGTGCTTGCTTCATATTTCTTTTATTTATCTTGCTCTACTTGGTTTTAATAGACTCCCTATTTGAAGATGGTTCAACATAGTGAGATAACCCTTGGGGTCTTTTGTAGTATGAAAACCTCTAGAGATACCCCATATTTTCCCCAGAAAACCTATATGTAGGGTGACTTAAACATTATCTAAATAACTATTGGTAATCACAAGGGACTCCACCAAATTTGGATCTATGACATGTGGTCTCCATGTTGGGGAAAATATATGCTATCTAATTCAACACTTAATTGTCAACTCGGGAAGGTAGCTTGTGAGATGCAAACACTATATGTGCAGGACTGAAGGCTTAAACTACCATAGCCTAACCTAAAGCTGGTAATTTACCTAGAATTGAGTAAAGGTTCTGAACTATCAATTGACTTGTCAAACAGACCTTCAAATGGAACTGCATTCAGACACTACATACGACATTTCATTCAAACTCTAACTAGGATTTCAAATGTAAAGATAATCTATTAATTCAAAGCTAACTCTATGTTATCTTAACCTATGAACGAGTATTGAAATTGCAATAAAAAGAAATTACTAATCTAGAAACCAGCGCTTGGTCTATAAACAAAAGCAACGGAAGCAAAACTACTTTAAGTAATTAATTAAACTATATGCAATTAATCTATCTTATTCTATGAATTGAAAGACTATTTTACTTGTGCAAAATTAAGGATCTATCTATGAAGTAGGTTCTAATGCAACTAATTGTTCAAAAGCAAGAAATTATGTTAATTTGGGAAAGCAAACTATCTAATAAATTTACGAAATTTAACTCATCAACTAGCTATGAATTCATAAAAACAAGATAATTAGGCTACTTCGAAGAAAACAAACTAACTATTGGGAAGCAAATCTAATTACTCAATCTTGCATCAAGTTATCTACTCTATTCTATGAATTAGAAATCTATTCTTTTTATGTGAAATTAAAGATCTATTTGAGAATTCAATTGTAACTAATTATTAGAAAGGAGGAAACTATGCTACTAATTAACTAATCTATGAAATTCATTCAATTGTTAACTACAAAAGCATGAAAAAATACATATTCTAAAGAGCAAGCGTAAACATATTCAATGCTAAGTTAACTTGTAATCTTAACCTATTAAAAATATTCAAAACTTGTAAGTAATAATTATCTACTTGAGCAACAAAATGAAACTATCTATAACTATTAAGAAACTTGAATAATATTAACCAATAAATCTTTATCGAAAGTAAACTATACTACTCTGTTTCGATAGAAAATCTGATTGCAAACTAAGCTATTTGATCCAACTTCTAATGAAAATGCAAAGCTATTCTATTTTTAAAAAGAAGATCTAAGTTAAGCAAACTTACACTACTCTATTATCAAAGCATGAAAGCATATTAGAGACTACTGTATTTGTGAATCAAAAAGCAATTAAACTACTTGTATTTAAATTAAAGAGCTATTATCCATTACACAGTAACTAAGTGAAATTGAAATATAACTAGTTTTTGAGAATGAAAACTACAGCAATTATAATCAACTCTTGAAATCAATATGCAACAATGGGAAAACGAATTCAAAGGAAACAAAGCAAAAATGTTTTAACCACTAAATTATAAATCTAAATTCTATTTATGTTTACTAATGGAATTCTGAAAATGAAGTGCATGTCTTACTGTGAACAAAAGAAATGAAAGCCAATTCTTACTGTGCATGTCTTAATTTCTCTCGCGTGGAATTGCCACAAAAAAACCTTTACAAATTACATGTTTAAAAAACTGTAAGTTGTTATTTATTTCTTGAATGTTGTGCTCTTTTCATTCTTTACGTGACACTTGTTTTATAAAAATCGTGTAGTCAATATAATTATCCAAGTGATGAAATCAAACTTTCACGTGAGAATAATCCTTATGCAAGCTAATAATAATGCAATTTGAGAAGTATGATAGCATGGTAACTCAAGGTTCATCATTAAAATATTGATAAAGCAACAAAATCCACTTACGAAATAATTCATAAGTGCCATCCATATTATAAAGTGAAAGAAAGTTGGTAAAAATGGCTGTGAGAGGGACTACTCCCTCCTTGCTCTTGCACCCACCTCCGTTCGCGCTGCGGGTTCATGGCTCTCATGGGCTGGTAGATGATGGTTGGTTCCTCTTGCCGGCGCTGCTACATTTTCCTTTGCTCAACAGTCATATATTATGGAACCCCGGTCTGTCAGTGGACTTTAAGCACCCCTGCTTCCACAGCGTGGTCGTCTACACAGTGCTGCGGTCATATTTCCTCTTATTTGTTACACTGCATTGGAACCTGGTATGTCAGCGGTCTTGGAACTCTCCTGTCTCCACGGCGCTGTCGTCTTTCACTCTTACACTGCACTGCGGTTTTTACAGTGTTTGGAGGACTGTTGCGGTACATGTTTGTGATATCCTTCATCTGGGTGCAATCACTCCTGCTGTTTCTGTTGATGTAATGTTAAATAATTGGACCAAAAACATGCACAGGGACTCGCCATGGTATTATCTTCCTTTCCATATGATGTGGATAATATGGAAAACACGCAACCGCTACATTTTTGATGGTGAAAAAAGGTTTGTTTACTCCATTATCCAGCAGATTATATCTACTTTGCGTAGCTTACCACCTTGTGCCGTCAAACAGAGGAGGCGTGATAGAGTTATTGGAATGGCACCTGTCATTTCCTATCCATGCGGCTTTATGGATGGTGCTTCTAAATTTATGACAGCTGGTGCTGGTTTTTTGTATTTTTATCAATGAATCTCATCGATTGGAGTTTTCGCTGGGGGTCGGACATGGAACCAACACGATGGCTGAATTGCTCAGTCTTTGGGCACTTCTTCACACCTCCCATATGATGGGGATCCCGCTTACCCAAGTATACGGTGATTCACAAGTAATCATCAATTGGGTACGTGGATCAGCTGATCTCTCCCCACCTGATCTTATACATTGGTGTCGGGAGACAAAAAAACCTTTTGGCCGGCTTTCATGATCTGTCATTCGCCCACATCTATCGAGAGCACAATCGGTTGGCTGACCGTCTCTCTAAAATTGCGCTCTCTCATCCTCAGGGCATTGGCAGTTTTATGGAATTTATTGAGAACCTTTTGGTCTCGCATGATACCTTTCAGCTTTACTGAGACTGTTTATATGATGCTTTTTCCATCATATCTGTTCATTGATTAAGTATGAGAGATATATTTTGGATTGTGGATTCAGAGCCTGTTGACGCTCGATAGATGTGGTTGTTCTGGCAGATTACATTATGATGAATCAGCATTCTGATGGGAACATTTAGTTGTTGGTTCGCCTTTCCCCCTGGCGAAAACTCCATGATGTACTATGTATTATTGTATGCTGAAAGCTGTGTTATTATGTCTTTGATTATGTTATGAATATCAAGGCAGGCTTTTTTCTTCTGAAAAAAAAAAGTGAAAGAAAGTTCCATTTATATGATAAAGTGAAAGTAAGTGTTATACATATTATATTGGTTTAATGATGGAGGTTATAAAAAGTCAACGAAATGTGTACTTCTCTTTTATATCTCTTTTATAGCTAATGGAATTGTCAAATGGATGTAGCTTGGGTGGTTGGGACGAATGAATGTTACCCTCCCCACCCAAGTTTTACTCTTGTAAGTGACATGATGCTTTTATGGAACCCTTTGTAATAAATGTGTGAATGATGAGCTGGGCATACCTTGATTCAGTTTGAATATCACATGTTGGTAGCCCTCTAACAAATGGTGAACCACATTTTAAAAAAAAAGCTAATGGAACCAATGTTTTTAAATATTTATGTAATTTCCATGCTTAATACATTTCCACTTCAAACATTTAAAATATTTTATTTTATGGATGTTTTCAATTTTGTTTTATACTAATTTTGTTTTATTTTAAATTTAAACAAATTATGTTTTAAAAAGATTAGTATGTCAATAATAATCCTTTTTTTAATATTTCATCAATTTTTATTTATATTGTTACAAACTTAACATCAATTCCTGGTTTTGATTTTCACATGTAGGTTTGACATGACTAACGAGAAGTGGAAGGAGAAGATATGCATGATCAACAAGAGCCAAAAGATAAAGGCAAGCCAGACTTAGTGAACCAATGCAGTCAAACCCAATGCAGAACTCATGATCGAAAGAAAGGTCGGATGGATTACTGAAATGCTTACGATTTACACAATTATTGCATTTAATACATTAAAAATAACATATTATGCTCACTTTACATTTACAAGATTTTATTTAATAAAACAAAGTAAAAAATAGCCTTGTTGAACATAGATGTATTAAATCATGGTAGATAGGATGGAAAATTAATGTAAATAACATCATTATAGAAGACAATTCCGTAGCCCAACACTCCCTATCGACAACATGCCTTCGGCAATGGTTCAACTAATTGAGCTAATCCTTGGGAATTTTTAAATTCAAGGACATGGGGGTGGGATTTGATCCACTTATGTGTAAAAAGGTCACAAGATCATTCAATATAATCTCATTGGGTGCAACCACACATTTGATCACTACCTCAAGGTGACCAAATGGCTCTAGCAAAAGCTCTCATGGGAATTGAACCTTGCCCCCTAGTGAAAAACCCATTGCTCGTCAACAATGGATCCATTGGTGATGAGCTAAGTCACCGCATTTGCCAATTTTCAAGCTTAAAAATCAAAATTGGCTGAATTTTAAGGGAAGACGAATTGAAAG
Source organism: Pseudotsuga menziesii (assembly GCA_001517045.1). Taxonomy (NCBI): domain Eukaryota; kingdom Viridiplantae; phylum Streptophyta; class Pinopsida; order Pinales; family Pinaceae; genus Pseudotsuga; species Pseudotsuga menziesii. Next base: position 466,449 of record LPNX010325213.1, on the reverse strand, counting down.
GGTCAAGTTCGTCGAATTTCATCTTTTCCACTTAGCACCAGACAGACAACCCACATGAAACTTCATAGCCACACAAGCATTCGCTAATTCACCCAATGCTCTAAGGGAAAAAAACGCAAGAGCTTATGCTTCACTTGACGCGTTGGACTGGAACTACGAAAAATCTTGTCGTCAACGGTCGTGCTCTCTCTCTAGTCTCAGCAAATGAAAGTCGAACTGGAATCTCCAAATTTTTCGATGGTTCATGCCAAACCAGTTCGTGGACTTGTGGCAAACCAGTTTTGATAGTCTTTTTTTAAATTCGAGGATAACTACTTTTATCTACTTCGTCAAGAAATTTGCCTGAAATTTTCTTTCAGTTCAACCTAGGGTTTCTGTTAAGATTCAATTATTTTATTATTTTAGGTTTCATTTATTTTATTGTTTGTATTTCATATGTTTTATAATAATAATAACTTAATAAGATTATTCTTTATAATATAATATTAATTTTCAAAGACCTAATTGATATTATAAATCAAGTTAATTTATTATTGATATAATAAATGTTATTGTTATTATTATTAGGATTATACTAAACGAAAACTAATATTAACACTAGGATTATTAAAACCAATATTATCGTAACTATAAGTCTATAACTAATACTAATACTAATATTATTAGAAAATACCAAATGCTAATACTAAATACTAATACTAAAAAAATCAGTCATATATATATATATTCTCTCGAATTTAATGTTCAATTTTATCATTAAAATTTTCATTGCCGAATTTTTGGCAAATTTCAAAGTCGTCGAACTCGAACACGAATTCGAACCAGGTGACATAGGTGACGAGCAATGAGTTTTTCACTGATGGAAAAGTTGTGTATGTGTGTGTGACGTAAAAGTAGAATAGAATGTTAAGACACAACATGCAACAATGTGCATAATAAGTAGGGGGTGTCATAATAACTCCTTATTTTCCAATTATACATACTATAGTTCATGCCTATGAAGGAGAAACCATAAAACATGGGGTCATTATAAGGAGAAAAGTCATGCAACTTGTTTGGTGACGTATAAAGTACATGGGATGGACAAATTGCTCCATGTTATCCTTGACGGTCTCCTCTTTATAAACCCTATAAAACCTGTATTATCCATGATGGTATCATCTTTGTAACCCCTATAAAAATGCTCAAATTGAATATAAATTTTCAACGCTAACTATAGCTACAAAATGTATATTTATATTTATAACATCAAGGTTAGAGGAGAAAATATATTTTTAATATGAAAAACACAAAATATGTAATTGTTTATTATTATTCTCTCTCACACACACAACATATTTCACGAAGGGAGAGGAGAGGTTAAATAAGCCAAAAACATGTATTGTGCTTTCAATTAACCATTATATTAGTAAAAGGACATTGGTGTCTTCTTTTATATATTTGCAACAACATTAACAAGAAATATCATTCATCATAGACTTGGAAATAGAAAAATGGTAATAGTTCAGTGCATACCAAACATTCATGAGTGCCATAATCTCATGTGTCAATCCTCCTCGAATCCCATTGTACTATTATATGCACTCTATTCCATGTCACAGTTGTGTACACAATATGAAATGCCAAGATCCATACCCGTGCTACTTGAATCTGCATAAGTTGTTTTGGCATAGTTTTTTTCCAGGGGAAAATATCAGTTCCTTGCTATTTCATTGAAATCAAAGGATACATGGAGTACATCATCAGCATATGATGAGCTCAGGTATATGAAATACATCATCAAATATAACAACAGCATCTGCATCAGCTAAGCTCATATAGGAAAACATCAATCCATGATCTGCTGACTACAAATTCATGATCAGTATACCATAATGCTTCAAAGCTTCAAAGAGAGTAACAAACTGGGAGATACTCCATCTGCTTCCCTACCCTTCATTATATAGAGAGTTCATACACTGACTATGTAAGCTAATCCAAAGAAGCATTAAGCAAAAGTAGTGTTGAAATATATGGTGCTCATCCACAACCATCATCCAAAGGATGTAATAAATAACTAAAGCACAAAAAGTTGTTTTGACATAGTTACATATTGTATGTATTTTATCTTTTCCCACGCAACACTTATAGAAAAATCTCACCTAAGTTTTATTTCTCTTTACTACAATGAAACAATAATTATAAAAAATCAATCTAAATTCATGTCAAGCATAAATGTTTTAAGAAATAAAAAAGATATAATGATATACAAACCTTAATTTTATATCCTAATGCTATAGCCTCATTTTTAAAATTTAAAAAAATAGATCATAACCTTACCCTCAAAGCCATAACTAGTTATTTGATTATCCTTACCTCAGCAATTGTCGTTGAGGCTCGTTACATCCACAACAACAATTATAGGGGGGTCACCCAAAGGGGCCTCACCTGATTGTCTCCAGTTTTTGGAGCCTAACCACGAAGGACCTAGAGAGTTGAATTTGTGAGAATTGAACCTCTGACCTCAATATCAACAGTCTTTGGACTCAGACTCCAACCAACTGAGCTACCCCTCAAGGATCGAACCAAGTCATATATTCTCAAACTCTAATTATTTGTCTTTGAGGCTAATAAGCATATATAACTCCAATCTTTGGATTGATTTGCATTAATGAGAATCATATATAAATACGATGAAGCATGATCTTTGGTTTGCATCTTCATGACGACGCTTTATTTTATTTGTAGGTAACTTAGAGTATCTACAATAATATCATATTTATAATATACCATAATCCTTAAGGATTAGAACATTCCCCACCTTAACCCAATGGGGTGTTTTTTCTGTCCAAGCATCTTGATCTGTAAACTATAGTGGATATTCCACTAGAATAGTTTGTCGCAATGCATCTTACAACTTAGTTCACTCATGAATGCTAATTTCCACTATTATATGCACTCTATTTCCACTACTTAGCTTATTTCCATTGAATGCTAAATAAATTGGAACTTAAAGAAAAATAACTAGAGCAAAGAAATACACAATCAACACAAGATTTACCTTGGGAAAACCCACTATGGGGAAAAACCCAACCATAAATGAGGACAATGCCTTACTCTTTTATATAGAATTCAAATACAAAGGAAATGGTACTCTCTATGGAGTTACTTATGACTTTGTAGCTAGAATCCCTACTACAGGATCTCCTACTTCATCTATTCTACTCTAATATCCACTCCTACTCTAACATCATAAGAATGGAACACCTTCTCCTCCTAAAGGCCTAGTATCTAACATAGCTCGGTAGCTATCTAGGGTTAATTTTAGGGTCTTTGCATGCCTCGATTCTCAATTAGGGTTAGGGTTTTGGACCCTCTAGAATGTTCTTGAAAGTCCACATGTGACTAGATATACATGTGTGAGAAACGATAGCTGACATGGAATCCACTCGATAACATGGTGGTTAACTGGATAGGCTAAATTGTGAGCAGCATAACTTCCTCATACAAACTTCATTTAAGGAAATTAATGGACTGTGGAAAAGGTGTCAAAATATAGAATAGCTTCAAGGAGCATCACACAAGTGAAGAAAGTTTGACACTAAAAACATCATCTAGACCATCAAACAGACCCTGAAGATTTTGGAGCTCAAATATGTAAAGTGGACCTACCCCTAAAATGGGCCCTGCAAGTCAATTCATCCCATCTGTCATGTCCCCATACTTTTATTGGTTTAAAAGATGCCTAAGTCACCTTAGAAAAATTATTAATGGTGACAAATAAGGAGAAAATAATTAAATTCGGGAAATTAGCCAGTAATATTATTAAAGCTCAAAAATTATAATTATTGGCTAAAGAGAATATTATTTTGGATTAATGGAAAAATTAGACAAAATAATTATTACATCCAATTGGAGAAAATTGGCTAATTAATTGGGTCAAAGGATGCACAAGGAAAAGGTTAAGGAAGTTAGAGGGTGAATTTATGAAAGAAAAAATGGTTAGAAGGAACCTTCGTGAAGTTAGTGGAGCAATAATTACCCAGTGCGTGGTTTTTGGTGTTCTATAGTATTTTTCTATGGTATTGGCAAAAGGTGATGATGGAACATGGTTTTCATTGGCCCATGGTATTTATCCATGGTATTGGAGACTTTTCAAGTATAAAAGGAGGCAAAGGTGAATGGAAAAGAATGCTTATGAATATTGTTATTTTGGATGGTAAGCTTGGTGATACCTGCATAGTCTTGGGTGATACTCCCCTTGATTACAGTTGTGTGATGGCCCCCTTCTGCATCTAAGTAACCAAGCATTGGTGAAGTGGAGTAGGGCATTCGACTCTTCTAATTGAGCTATATTGATCCAGTATTGATGTTGGGTTTTGGTTGTTCTTTTTTACATCTATTTAGTGATCCTATCAGTTGCTTCTTGTGGGATTAGGCTTTCATATGTGTGCTACCACCAATTGCAGGAGCTACTGGGCTTGTATCACACATTCTCTCTTCTTATTTGTATATATATTTGGGTTCGAGCTTCATATTACATGTTGTGCTATCATTGTTGCTCTTAGCACAACCATATTGATGTGCATGGACCATTCTAGCCTTTTCTGATAATAAGAAGCTCCATTTGATTCTTTAGCTTCTCTTTATTTCCTAGTGTGTCCCAAAGCTAGTAAAAGGATCTAGACTGCATATGCTAGTGTACCCATAAGCATTGGATTAGACTTTGGTGGTAGCTGATTTCTAAACATAAATGGTCCCAGTACGTTTTGTAGTGGATTCTTGAACTAGTGAAGCATTCCATCTCTCTCTATTTCAATGTCGCCATTTTACGTCTAAAAATGCTAATTCTTGGGTAATTGACAAATGTGTTTCCATATACCTATATAATTTTTTAATATGATCATTTAAATATGTGCACTCCACTCCTACATAAAATTGTAAGCATCTTATGCCATTTGGAAGTCTAGAAACACACTCTCTCTCTCCTCGCCCTTGCTACCCTATCTCACTCCCAAATCACCCAAACGCTCCCTTGTCACTTCCTAAACATTCATGTACATTTACATAGTCCACCTGCATACATACCATGTAGAAAAACCTGTCCTAACCTTCATATCCTTCCCCTTTCCTTCTTTCCTCCCTTCTCATGCTCTTTCACTAGCCAAATTTGACTAGTTTTGGAATTTCGATACAAAAGGTGAGTTTTTCTCATCCAATCGGAAATATGAGACAAGATCTGGAAACTAGACAAAAAATTGGCCCAAATAAAACCTTCATATCAGATATTTGATCCCTTTTGACCTGGTTAAAATTGGGTTGAAGACAAGGCAACTAGGTAGTCCCAAATTGCTAAGTTCCACTCCCAGAGTCCCAAATAGACAAATTGACCTATGTAGTTTTCCCCATACATTATTTTTATATACCCTTATATTCTAGAGACCAGAAACACCTTCCATAGCCTTTCCCTAACTTCCAAAGTCTCGTACACTTCTAAAACCCCATTTCTAGCTTCTATGTTTCCCCCCATTGAGTTAGTGTGTCTTCCTTGCAACCCATAAGTGGAAAATAATCCTTCTGCAATTTTTATCATATTTGTAGCAATATACTAAAGGCATCATTTCAGATATTTTGGAGTAGGTGTTTCAAACCATCCTTGGTTGGAACATTACACCATCTTTCCACCTAGAACGCAATAGATGGAAATTATGTATTAATCCATTTCGAACCATACCTCCCAATTTAGGGAGGATTTTGGTCCCCAAAATCTATTACTAAACAAGGTGAGGAAATTTTTCCTATACATTCTCCTTGGAGTACCATTCTTCCTTGCCTAGAATTTAGCCTTTCAACCCCACCTACAAGAGTTCATACTGTCTTCACCTGGTTGTTACAGACTTCTTCTACAAAACGGTGTCTTCTGCTAACTTTGCTTGAGCATTTGGTGCTAATTCCTCTATAAAAGGTAATTTTTTTTCAAATTCTTGGTCCAACATGGAAGGTCCATAGAGTTTCAAATTTTGTAAGTCACTACTAAGTAAATTCACATATATAGGGGTAGATTGAGTATGTAGGCATTGTCTCCTACCTTCTCCAACCCTTCAAAAGGACCATACTATAGTGTCTTGATCTTCTTACCAAGACCTTATAGTCTTTCCTTATTCAATTGTAACCAAACTCTCTCTCCCACTTTGAATGTTTTCTCGACCATGTGTTAGTCATGTCTTGCCTTGTACTTTTCATCTGACTTCTTTAGGGACATTTGTATGTGTAAATGGATTTTTCTGATCTTATCAGTGAATTTTTTAGATCTTAAAGCTTCACCTGCGGTGTCTCCCCTCAATCCCCCTTGTTTTCCATAAACAACATATAGATGTGAAGGTGGTAGTTTCCCAAAACAAGTTTCAAAAGGGGACTTTCCAATGGAAGTGTGGATTTCTTTGTTATAAGAGTGTTGGATGTATACCAAATTTTCATCCCATGTCTTTGGATGCTTCTGGTTGTAACCCCTCAAAAGTTACCAAAGTCTCGTTGACTACATATGTCTGCATATTTGTATGTGGATTGAATGTTGTAGATTTATTCAACTTAGTGTCCATCTTCTCCCAAAGTGTAGTCCAAAATACTTTGAGAAATTTAGTATCCTTCTATGAGATGATGCTCCTTGGTATCCCAAAGTGCACCTATACTTTATCAAAGAACATGTTTTCTACTTCTTGTACTTTGATGGTATTTTTACAAGGCATACAAATGCACATATTGTTGAATCTATCAACTACCACAAATAAATAGTCATGTCCCCTAGTGGCTGGAAACCCACCCACAAAATCCATGGAGATTCCCTCCAATGGTCTCGTAGGAACAGGTAAGGGATGGTATAAACCTTGCTTCGTTACTAGGATTGCATGTACAACAAAGTATGCATCCTTTAATAAACCGAGTTACATATTATTGCATTCTAAACTAATAAACACTCATGTGTAAGTTGGAAACTATCTTCCCAATACCAAAATGCCCTGCAACTATGAAGGTGTGAGGTCTCTCATGAGTTGCAATCTCTCGCCTTTAGGAGCATGGACATTGTCAATCTTGTAGAGTTGCCCATCCTAGAGATGATAATCAGCCTTTTTGTCACCTTCTTCTACATGGAATTAGCCTTGTAGCTACTAAAATGCCTCCTTGAACTCCTCATATTCTGTGTATTCTTCTTTGTATGCATCATGAGTGAAAGGCTCCATATGTGTAATATTAACCAAAGTTGTGATATTGGTTGTAGGTGGCCTTGAGAGCATGTATGTCGAGTTGTTTGTATAGGACTTCTAATGTTTGATGATTAGATGGAATTATTGTAAAAATCCCATGCACTTGTAGTGTCATGTTTCATGTAGCCTACTCTAGGCCTATAAATACTATAACGATTGGTGATCAATGTGAATGATGGTCTCCCTGCCCATAAATTTTATTATCATATGTATGGTAGTTCACGATGCTACCACGGAACACTTTTAAATGATAACATATTAGCCTCCCTCCTTCCATCAAAATTGCTCCAAAATACCCTCTTGGATTTGTGTTCAATACGAAAGGCTTCTACAAGTTAGGCAATGTGAGAGATGGCGCCTGGCTGATCTTTCATTTAAGCACCTTCAAAGGCTTTTTGTTGAGTCTTCCCCAACCATAACCCTTTGCTGCTACTTGTTATGGAATGGAGAGGTACAGCGACATCCAAAAAGGAAGCTACAAATTTCCAAAGGAATTGTGTTTACCCCAAAAAGTTTCGAACTTCAACAACATTTTGTTGCCTGGGTTTTCTGACTATGGCCAACTACAGAGAACTAGCCCAAACAAGGCGCTTAACACAACCCTCGGTGTGTTTGGAATAGCTAACTTTAGCAAGAACAAAGGCTCAACTGCCTATATGGGTTTGCTCTCAACAAGAGAGTCTCACAACTTAATGATATGCAATTTAAATAACTAATTTCTGACACAAATTTCAATAGCTGGAAATACACGGATTTAGCATATGCTAAAACACACAGATTTAACATCTTCTAAAACACACAGATTTAGGAGCTACTAAACTATAGCTTTCCAGTATAAAATAAAACTTAGAAATCTAATTTGAAAAACTAACTCACCTAATCTATTTCTATCCTATCCTCCACAGAAGCATTATTAATTTAAGTCTGATGCATGATAAGTATGATTTAATTACAATTTATTCAAAAAAATTTAAATACAATGTAATCCACTAAACACATTAACAATTCATAAACTAAATAATTAATAAAATCATTGTTGATTTATTCGATATTATTTATTACATTAGACATGCTATCATTTCAAGAAATTAGTCCAAAAGAATAAACTAATAAATTGCATCTAATTCTATTCAAACCGAGGAGCAGAAAACGATTTTACTAAACAACCAAATAACTCTTAAAACAAAATCATTGAAAATTTCTGGTTATAATAATATTTAAAAAAAAACTTTACAGAGTTAATTACATATTTCTGGTTATAATAATAAATGAATTCGAAAGGAAGCTCTAATTCCTTGGGGGTTCTCAACAACCTAGTGCTAGGTTGCATGATCCTATTCACATGATTACGTGATGTGGCTTCTATTAATGAAGTCTCGGAGAACGAGCTTTAGAATTTCTTGGCAATCTTTTAGGAAATGATGTTCTTCCTTTCAGCAACAATCCAGCTTCTCTCAATGACATGGCAAGATTACGATCCGATGGCATATGGTGAATTCTCCATACTTGGTGACGTTAGATCCTGGTGGAGATTCTCTGGGATATTTAATGTCATAGTGCAAATGACATTAAATATTGCAAAGTTTCTTAACCTTAGTGTTAATGGTTTAGTGTTAATGGTTGGACTTGAACGTATGTTAGAAATATTGGTTATTGTGTTGAGAGGCGCTCTACAGCCAAGTATGGGAGAGATCTTGTAACGTTATGTCAAAATAATAAAAAATAATAAAATTTAATTATAGGCCAAAATAAATGTCTCCAAGAAAAAAAAAATATCGGGGAGATGTTGTAATGTTCTTACCTAACAAAATAATAAAAATAAAAAATTGAATTATCCGCAAAAAAATGTTGGCCTTGCACATGGTGTGCAAGGCCTCCTAAACAACATATGGTTTTATTGTACATAGTTTAGGAGGGCCTTGCACATGGTTTTAAGACCATGTGCAAGGCCTCCTAAACAACCCATGGTTTTAGGAGGGCCTTGCACATGGTTTTAAAACCATGTATGGAGGAGATGTTGTAATGTTCGTTCCTAACAAAATAAAAAATATTATATGTCGGCCATAAATAATATTAAATATTAATAATAAAAATAATATACCTTAAATAAAAAGATGTGTCTTTTGGTTTGAATCAAATGAATGGCTATATATAGGACACACCAAAGATGATAGCTCCATGAGTGCAATACCTAAGAAGAGGTTTGCACCTCAAGAGATTTGATCCCTCTCGACGCTTGATAGAGCCTAGGATTTGGATATAGGCTAGTAACATGATACATTGATATTTATCCTATCTCAAAATTCTAGCAAAAAACAATTGTGATATCATCCTTATGAATAAGAATATTAAATGAACACTAAAAGAAAAATAATTTCAAATATTTAATATATCCAAAGGTTCTCTTATATCACAGCTTTATGAATGTTGGTTCTAAAGTCTAAAATAAGATATCATCATTTGTAGCGACGAACTAAGCACACCAATTAATAAAAGTAAAACCTTTTGAAGTCTCCATGTTATTGTATCATTTTAAATTTTTGGATAAATAAATAATAATTTTGATATAAAATATATTTTTTAAATTTTTTTAACTCAATAATCAATTTTAAAGAAAAGCATATATGTAGATAAGATGGAATTTTAAAATAATAATTTCAATATGAACTCATGGTGTATAACACCATGATTATTATGGAAAATTTTATAAGAGAAGAATAAAAAGATTTAATGGATGTTTAACTTAATATGAATGTTTTAAAGGTGAGGAAGAACATACTTTAATGTTTTTTTTAAATAATAAATATTTAAGAAAGTTTTCCTAACAATAGAAAAATGATACTTCCTCCTTAAAAAATAAATTCACATCACAATGAAGTTTTTAAATATCTTTCTCGATAATCCATTTGTTCACATAAACCAAAGCAAATATTCAATTCTAAAAACTTCAAATGAGAGCATGAAATCATAGTTAAGCAATCGAAAAGCAAAGAGGGTCAAATGGCACACATAAGTTAAAACACCAAATCTCTCTGAAGAAATCCAAACCAAAGAACAAACAATGTGAAGAGCGAAGAATAAAAGAAGGAAAAGCATAAAATCACCTACCAAATAAAACAAAAGAAAACCAAAAGCTAAATATTTACAAAATTTACATGGGGCCCCTTTATTTTACAAAAAGGGGAGTTGTTGGGGTGCCAACACATTTGTAGGTGATGTTGGCACTGCCTAAGCAAACTGAAAATCAATGTACACAATAAAAACAAGAGTAAACACAAACACACACACACACACACATTTGCCAAGAATTATGGATTTCAATTAAATTAAATAATCTCTTTACAAAAGAAATTACAATGTGACACTATACTTTGTTCAATTCTTTGTTAAGGTACTTACCAATTACAGGTGCGAGGGCTTTCAACATCCTCCACAACCACATTTCAACTCGTTTAAGTGACAGGGACCAAAGATCCACCCCCCTCTTCCTGAATACAAACTGGTTTTTATAGTTGCTTGTGGTATCCAAGTCCTATTCATATCTTCCTTTAGAAGCTTCACTTGCTTCTAGGCATCCCCATACTTCATTAAATACTTCACATGGCTTCTTTCAGTATTTTTTCCATCTAGCCTTCTGTAACAACCATCATAATTATTCTACATTTGTTCCAACTACCCCAATGGCTCTGCTCCTCAAGATCTAGTCTTTTTGTCTATTGTATTCCCATGGTTGTCAACTTAACTCGCAAATTTACCTGGTTTGTCGATTGGCATGTTCTTTAACCATTCTGTTCTCTCGTTCATCAAGCTACAACTGGACCTTCTCACTCTATCTAACGACTGAACCATCCTTATGTATTGTCATCTCTCTTCAACCCAACCTGGTCAGATTTCTCATGTCCTTACCCCCATTGACTATCGATTCACCTATCTGGGGTCAACTTTTCCCTAGGTGACTTCAACCATCTATATTTGATTAGTTTTCTTGGGCCTAGATTCCCCTGCATCAACCTCCTTGAGTTGAAAATAACTATGCCTATGATTATTCAATTCATTGAGTGTATCTTTTGAAATCCATGGTGCTTCTTCCAGGCCTCTCTTCCTCCATTAGACTAAATATTCTTTTATCTTATGTCTGCTGGTCTTCTTGACTTTGCACTCATTGATTACTTCTGCGATCCCTTCTATTGGTTGTATTTGTATCTTCTTCTTCCAGCTTATAGTCATCTCACTCCCGCTCCTTGATCCTTCTTCACACTTATATAGGATAGCAACATTTAATGCTGACGATAAACCCAATTCTTCTGGAGGCTCCAACACATATGCATTGTCTGAAATCTTCCTCAATATCTTGCACAGGCCAATCTTGTTCAACATTAGTTTGTTATATGTTCCCCTTGGGAACCTTTCCTTCCTTACGTGCGTGTATACTAAGTCAACTTATGCAAATGAATGCAATCATCTCTTCTTATCAAGCCTCATCTTGTATGTCATGTTGCTCTTCTCAAGTAGTCGCTTCACCTTGTCGTGCACTTCCTTCATGTGGTTGACAAACGATTATGCATTTGCACTCTTCCGCGTTCTTGTTGGAAGCTCTACCATGTTGGCTACTTCATACAGACTTCTCCCTTGCATTATTTGGAATGGAATCAACCCTATTGATATGTTCATTGAATTTTTGTACATGAATTATGCCTCAACCAACACATTCTCCCACTGCTTCGATCGGTTAGCAATAAAACACCTCAACAAATCTCCCAAGCTCATGTTCACAACTTCAATCTACCCATTAGCCTATGGATGGTATGCATAACTAAACCGCAACTTTGTGTCAAGATTTTTTCATAGGGTTCTCTAGAAATGACCCATAAACTTGATATCTTTGTTCAAAGTGATGCTCTTCGACAACCCATGCAATCCCATGACTTCCTTGAAAAATAGAACAACAATACCTATGGCGTCACTTATATTATGACATGGAATGAAGTGTACCATCTTTGAAAACCTGTCGACTACCACAAAGATGGAGTTGTTAGTTTGCTATGTCTTAGGTAATCCCAACACAAAATCCATGATGATATATTCCCATGGGACATTTTGCACGAGAAATGGTGCATATAGTCTTGTATTATGACTCCTTCCTTTGACATGCTAGCATATTATACATTATTAGATACACTTATTCACGTCCGTAGTCCGTCCCGACTAATAATACTTCTCTTTTACCATGCCTTTGTCTTGTTGATGCCAAAGTGTCTTCCTAATCCTCCACTCTATAACTCCCTAGTCAGACTCTCATGCACTCATCCTCTAGGAATGCATAATTGACACCCTCCGAACATGTATCCCTATTGGATGAAGTAATCCAGGTATGGAGTTCTATAGCTACTCCATGATTCCTTCGACGCCTTCCAAGCATTGATAAAATCCCTGTTGACTTCATAGTCATCCTTTGTCGACACTAACTCTGTCAACTAAGTAATAGCCATTCCCAACAATGCAACTCTTCGACTTAATGTGTAAGCTACCTTGTTAGGCTTACTCGACTTCTCCTTCAACATGAAAGTGTAACTTTGCAAGAACTTGAACCACTTCATATGCCTCTGATTCAATTTCATCTGGGTGTTCAGGTACCTCAGATCTTGGTCATCGGTTAATAGTACAAAATACCTGGGAAGCATATAGTTCCTCCACTTCTTCAACACCTATACAATGGCATAAAACTCTTAGTCATAGACCGAGTATTTTTGCTTGATGTTTTCCAAATTCTCGCTAAAGAATGCAATTGGTCGACCTTCTTGGATTAACACGACTCCAATTTCTAACTCGCTCATGTCACAGTCGACTTGGAATACCTTGTCGAAATATAGGAGAGATAAGAGTGTACTCTCCATTACCTTCTTCTTTAGCTTATTAAATGCTCGTTGGGCAGCTTCCATCCACTGAAACTCGCACCTTTTCATGCACATAGTCAACGGTGCACATATTCGACTAAAATCCCTAATGAACTTCCAATAAACGCTAGCAAGTCCATGAATACTTATTACCTCTACAACACTCGTAAGCTCAGGCCACTCTATTATTACCCTTCCTTTTTATGGGTCCATCCTAAACCCTTGTCTAAAAATTATGACTCTCGGGTACACCAACTTCTTTTGTAGGTTCACCAACAACTTCACTTGGCTCAAACTATGCAGTACTTGTCGTAGATTCGACAAGTGTTCTTCCTTCGTCCTACTAAAAATAAAAATGTCGTTGAGATACACCATGAAAAATATCCGAAAAAATGGCCTCAGTACTTCGTTCATCAACCTCATGAATTTACTTGGTGCATTACTTAGCCCAAATGGCATAACCAACCAATCATACAGCCCCCTATTCATCTTGAAGGTTATCTTCCATTCATCACCTTCCCTAATCTAGATCGAGTGGTATCCACTATTCAATTTGATCTTGGTGAAGTATTTTTCTCCACTCAAGCAGTCGATTGAGCCGTCCATCCTTGGTAATGAGAATTTGTACTTGATGGTGATCTAGTTAATGGCCCTTGATTCAATGCACATCCACCATTCTCCTCCTTTCTTGGGTTCTAGTATATCTGGTACTGCACACGGACTTAGGCTCTCTCTGATTAGTCCCATATCCAGTAACTCTTGGACTTGTCAGATATGTTAGCATTATTTGTCGGTGCCATTCTATGTGTTTCCTTATTTGGCAGACTCGACCTTCGAATCAAGTCGATCTGATGGGAAATACTCCTCGCCAACGAAAACCTTGTCAAAATATCATCAACCACTATGCCCTTAAATTCTAGAAACACTTCTCTAACTTTTGTCAGGATATCCTCCATTGGAATGTCGACACTTAGACCTTTGTGAATAGTTGTGAAGCGGTATTGTTGTTTCTTTTCCTCCTTTAGGAACTCCTTAACTGAACACATCAACACTCTCTTTTCCTAATAACCACTATATTTTCTTTGATTGCTCTGCTTTTCAAACAAGGGAATCAATCAAAAGCTTTTGTCTTCTTTCTCGACTATAACCGTGTTCCTGCGACTGTCGTATACCATGTTCTTGTCATATTTCCATGGTCGTCCCAACAATAGATTACATGCATCCATCAAAATTACGTCACATGTCATGTTGTCGTGTACCCATCAATCTTGAAGTTGATCAAGCATTGCCGTGTCACCGTGAAATAATGACCCTTATGCAACCACGACATTCTATAAGTGTTCGAGTGTAGATGCAATTTCAAACCTAGCTTATCAATCACTTTTGTCGAGACCAAATTCTTTGCGTTGCCTCAATCGATGATGTCATACAACATCTATCCCAAATCTTCACCTTTATCAAGAAATTGAGCTTCCTCTGCATCACCTCCTTCTCCTCCTATCACACTACCTGCAACAATTTTCGTTGGGTTATTAGGTTTCGACCTCCTTACGACACGACTTCTGTAGAATCTCACTTCACAATTCAATCGGTCTCATCCTCCACTCCCTGACTTTTGGTCTCCTATTGAATTACTTATGCAAGTTTTTTTTGGCATTCATATGCCTTGTGTCCCATTTCTAGTCATTTGTAGCGAATGACTTTGGGTTGGTCTATATGTCTTCCTTCGAGTGTCCCTCTCCGACCATATGTGTCTCAACTTCTGGAGTTCTCACCTCCCCTTCTGTATTCTGGCACAAAATCCCTAGTGGTGCCTTCTTATTCCTTTTAAATCCCATTGGTCAATCCTCTATTGGTTTCAAAATTCTAATTTTGAGCCATCGACTTCTCTTTACTCATCAAATTCTTCCTATATAGATTCTCCTCTGCCTTTAGGGCTAGTTAACAGGCTTCTCCGATCGTCCTGAACCTTAACAGGCTCAACTCGTCCTGAATGGCATAATTAAGTCCATTTACATATCTCATGACTGCCTCTTCCCCTTTGTCGATCTATTCTAGCCTAATAGATAGACAATATAATTCCTCCATGATTTCTTTAACGGTCAACTCCTTCTGTTGCAGGTTCTGCATATTTCTAAACATAGAAATCATATAGTCGATGGGAAGGCACTTATCCTTCAACTCGGCGACCATTATTTCCCAAGTCTTCAACTTATATTTTCCTTTCTTTATTTTTTCATCCTATACATTGTCCCACCACAATGAGGCATGACCTTTCAGCTTCAGACATGGAACTTTCACCCTTTTGGGGTCAACTATCTAACTGAGTCTATCATAACTTTAGGGTTTATACTTCCTGACTAGGTCAATACCTGCATCATACACCTACCCTTCATCTCAGACAATTCCTTCAACAGTTTATTGTATGGGTCCTCTTCCTCATCAAGGGAATTTACTTCTTCCTCAACCTCTTCATCACTAAGGTCAAGGGTTTCTATCCCCATTCCTCTCTTTTAGGCTTCTTTCACTGTTGCTAACTCATTTTTTAGACTCCTCATGGTCTAAATGCATTCTTCAAATATTTCTAATTCAATAGTGAACTCGACACATTTGTATGGCCTTCTTCCACAAATATTAATGTCTCTATGAGCCATCACTCCTGGTCAGATGACTAAATCTCCACTCCCCAATAAAAATTGGGTTCACTACATCCTTTGGAACTCTACCCAACCACAACTAGAGTTTCTCTCCATGTCCAAACATAATTAGACTCATATATAGGATAACTTCCTTCTCTAATACCAATTGATGCAGATGTTGCCTTAGCAGGCTGTAGATCAGTGTACACAACGAAAATGAGAGAGAGCGCCCACACACACACACACACAGATATATATATATATATATTACAAGAATTATGACTTTCAATTCCCTTTACAAGAGTAAATAACAATGTGAGACTATGCTTTGTTCAGTTGGCACGAACATCGACTCTTTCTTAAGGTACTTAGAAATTACAGGTGTGAGGGTATTGAACGTCCTCTGCAACCACGCTTTAACTCTATTCAGGTGATAGGAGGTAAATATTCGTCCCCATCTTCCTGAATACAAACTAGTTTTTATAGTTGCTCATGGGCTTCAAGTCCCATTCAAATCTTCCTCTAGAATCTTCACTTGCTTTTAGGCACCACCATACTTCATTAATTAAATACTTCACATGGATTATTTCACAAGGCTTCACCATATGTCCTTTTGCAACAACCACCATAACCATTTTGTAATTGTTCCAACTACCCCAACGAATTCAGTCCTCAATATCCTCACTTTTTTTTTGTTGTCTTCCTGTCATCGTCGACTGAACTCACAAATTTACCTAGTTCATTGGTCGGCATGTCCTTCAACCATTCTACTCCCTCAATCATCAAGATAATATTGGACCTTGTCGCTTTGTCTGGCGACTCAACCATCCTTCTATCTTGTCTTTTGTTGTCAACCCAAGTTGGAAAAAATTATCGCGACTCTATCCCCCCATCGATTGTTGATTCTCCTTTCTAGGGCCATCGAATATTCCCCATGTGACTTCAATCATCTATCTATGACTGGTTTTCTTGGGCTTGGACTCCCCTGCATCAATAGGAGTAGGTAACTTAGTGATGGCCTCCATCTTTGCAGGATCAATATTAAGTTCTCCTCCACCAATCACAAACCCTAAATACATCGAAGACTTCTACACAAAATCACATTTCTTAATGTTTGCCAGCAATTGATGTTTTTTCAAGGTTTCGAACACCTGCTTGAGATGTGAGATATTCTCTTCTTAGGTATCACTATAAACCAATATATCATCTAAATACACTATAACAAATGAATCTACAAAAGGACGCAATACATTTTCATCAAATGAATAAATGTAGATGGTGCATTACACAAACCAAAAGGCATTACTTACCTTTTGTATAGAACTTGCCTAGTCCATAAGGTGGTCTTATTGGTGTCTTATTCCTCCACTCATACCTAGTGGTATCCTGATTTAAGATCCAACTTGGTGAAGTGTTTAGCATGGTGCAATTCATATATCAAATCACCGATCATGGATATAGGGTGTTGTTTGTTGAGGGTGATCTTATTCATATATTTGTAGTCAATACACATACTACAATTCCTATCCTTATTAGGTACTATGGAAATAGGTGACCCACAAGTTGAGGTGCTTGGTGGGATTACTCCCAACTCCAGTAGTTTCTGTAACTGCTTCTTCACTTCTTCTATTTCAAACTATATTATCTATACAATTTGATGTTTGTCAATGGATAATCTAGCAATAGTTGTATCTCATCCTCCCCTTTGTTCTTAGGAGGTATCCCTCTAGGCTCCCATAACACTTCTTTGGAATGGTTGTAAATGGTTCTCCAACTGGTTTTTCTGCACTTTGGTACATCCCTCCAAATATGCCTTTAAATTTCCTCTATTCACCTTCTTGTTGATTATGTCTTAAGAAAAGAAACACAAACTTTATACTTTAATTGATCAATTTCTTCACTTGGTTGGTACTTACCAAATAGATATTTGATTTACCTTTTTGCGCATTCCTGATCAAATATTCCCATCCTTTATCAAGTGGTATTATTTTTCTCTTCTCATGAAGATCGCACTCATTTTATACACATAGGGGCTTCCAAACATTATGTCACAACATCAAGGGGTATAATGTCTACCTTCACTTCATCAATATAAAATGCACTTATGGAAAATTTACTCTTGCACTATTTTATGACCCTAAGTTTTGTATCCTTAATTACCAATCCCAAGGGATAGGGGTTAGGATTATCATGTAATTCCAATCCAATCTTACTTACCAAGTATTGTGATATGATATTGGCCTGTGAACTGAAATTGAAAAGAACATATATCTTGGTCTTCTTGACCTTAATATTGATTTAGAAGAGTTATGTCATCTACTTTTCTTCCTTATAATGAAAGCTACTCACGTTCACCTCCTTCTACACTAAATTGCAGACAATATTATGATCCACATCTGAGTTCCTCTCTACCTCTTTTCTTAAGAATGTGGCTAAAAGGTTCTTCTTCTTAGCATCCTTCACATGGTTCTTAGGGTTGATATGTGGATGTAGCTTCCAACACTTCTCTTCATTGTGACCATCGTTCTTACAATGGTTTTTTGGATCCTTGCACAAATTTATCAAGGCTATAGTCTTCTTATATTTTCCCTTCCACTTATTCCTCCTCTCCTTTGAAGTACCCATGTTCTCTTTCCTTTTGGAACCACTTGGATTTCCTTTCTCGTGGTGTATATTTTGTAGGTACTATGCTTGCACACATGGCTCATCAATTTTCCTCGGTTTGAAGAGCATCAGTTACTTTTGAAAACAGCTATGTAGACCCCTAAGTTACATGAGGAATACATTTGGATTCTTGGGTGAGATACCAAACATGATAGTCGCCTTCCTAAATTCAGTCGTCTACTCTTCCACACTCAACCCTTGCCTTTGCTTGAAGTAATGCCAATGGATTCACTGATCCTCTACATACCCGATAGGGTAGAACTATGACTTAATGAGGGTTTTGAAATCCTCCCATTTGAGTTGTTGGTGTATCACCCTCCAACTTAAGTTCCTATGTTTGGATTTCACACCATTTTAATGCATGGCCCTCTAATTTAAGTCGTCAAAATGATTTTTTTCTCTTAATCTATGTCATAGATATTGAAATAGACCTTTAATTGTTGCAACCAATGATTCAACTTTAAATCATCGATCTCACCTTGATACGGATTGATATCAACTTTTGCTTCCATCTTAAATAAAGACTAGGAATGGGTAATGGCACTGAAACTTAGTTTCTCTTTCTTGGGCTCTTTCCTCAGTTCCTTTTTCTAGATTACCTATTTCTTCTGATTTCCCCTCAAATTCAATCTCTTAGTTAGAGTCTCCAACATCACTGAAAGGTCCAATCTTCATAGCTGCCATGAGGATTGACATGTTGTGTGCAACAACGATGACTTGTATTTCCAACGTTGTAAATCTCTGCTCATATTGGCCATGACTTCTTCTTAAGACTCATTCGACATGGCTATGGTTTTAATACTTTTTCTTTATTCTACCACTAGATCATGTGATTCCCCACAAAACCAAAAATAAAACTACTTTGATACCAATATGATTGTCAAACTTATGTGGATATTCCACTAGAACAGTTCATCACAACATATCTTACAAATTAGTTATCTCCGGTATCTTATTTCCACTTAATTATAAATAGACTAGAACTTAAAGAAAAATATCTAAAGCAAAGAAATACACAGTCCACACAATCAACACAAAGTTTACCTTGGGAAAACCCACTATGGGGAAAAACCCAACAAAAATTGAGGACCATGCCTTGTTCTTTTATATAGAATAAGAAATGGTACTCTCCATGGAGTTACATATGACATTGTGGCTAGAATGGATATTATAGGATCTCCTTCATTTGTTATGCTCTAATATATGTTCTTGTATTGTTTCTCAACTATGGAACATTACCATAACATCATGAGAACGAAATCCCTTCTTATCCTAATGACCTAGTCTTTAACATAGCCGTATAGTCATTTAGGGTTAATTTTAGAGTTTTTTCATGCCTCGATTCCTTATTAGGGTTATGTTTTTGCACCCTGTAGAATGTTCTTGAAAGTCAACACATGACTAAATACACATGTGTGAGAAATGATAGTTGGCGTGGAATCCACTTGGTACCATGGTGTTCAATTAGATAGGTCAACTTGTAGGAGGAATAACTTCCTCACATAGACTATGTTTGAGGAAATTCTTGGGTCGTTGGAAAGGTCTCAAAGCGTAGAACAGATTCAAGGGAAACTACATAATTGATGAACTTTTGAACCTAAAAAACATCATTTAAATCCTCAAACAAGCCTTAAAAGGTTATGGTGCCCAAATATACAAAGTGAGACATGCCCCTAAAATGGTCTTTGTAAGCCAATCTTTCCACCCAGAGAGCACAAAAATAAATGACAAATTATGTATTGATCCTTTTCATATTTAGTCCTCAAAATATTTTATTGGATGAGCTAAGGAAATTTTTCCTCTGCCTTCTCCTTGGAGTACCATTTAGCTTTGTTTGGAATTTTTATTTCAACCCCACCTGCTAAAGTTCATAATGTCCTTGCTTGGTTGTTATGGACTTCTTTTGCAAAATTGTGTCCTCTGCTAAATCTGCCTAAGACTATCGGTCTAAGTGCTCTATATGAGATAAGAGCTACTTAGTTTCCTAGTCCAACATGCAAGGTTCATAGAGATTCATATTTTCCACATTCACTACTGAATAAATGTGCATATATGGGGGTAGACTGAATCTGTAGGCATTATCTCCTACCTTCTCCAACGCTTCAAAAGGACTGTATCATAATGCATTGATCTCGTACCATGGCATTGTAGTCTTTCCTTAGTAAAGGGAAACTAAACTTTGTTTCCCACACTGAATTTTTTCTCCACGCCATGTTGTTCATGTCTTGCCTTATACTTTTCATGTGTCTTCTTCAATGCCTCTTGTNCTCCCCCCCCCCCCCCCACCCCCCCGCTTGTTGTCCATAATGAAAATTTTATGGCAAAACAATCAAATTTGTTTTTGTGTTTAGTCAAACACTTAGCATCTTTGAGATTTTAACTTTTATGAATACTTTCAAATTTAAAAGATGAAATACACATGCTAAGCACTTCAACTAAACAAATATTGAGCATAAACAATTTTTACAGTGACTGAGGGCCAAATAACTAGGAAAAAGACCACACTGGAGAAAACACAAACATAATATTTTATTAAGAAGAAAATTATAAAATATCTTACACAAAAATTTATCTTTTTCCATAAACTGGAAAAACGAGACAACTTATTTTCAGCAATCTCCTCCCTCGATTTTTGTGCTACTAAATAGTTGTAAGGCCTGCCCACATGTTCCATATTTCTATTGTGTGGCATGTCCTCTATCTATGATGATGTCGCATCATTTTCAGTGCCCACACATACCAAGAAAAGACTATTGTACGATCCAACCAAACTGTAATTAATCTTTTCAGCCCATTCCTCGATTTTTGTGCCCATAGATGCCAAATTGTGTTGTTGAACGACATGTATCAGTCTACCTTGGAAAATGTGAAGAACAACTAGGTTGTCTTGGGAATCATGTCGTTGAAGTTTATAGAGCGTCTTAGGAAATGTGCCAAGTTTCTCTCTTGGAAAACTCTCTTATTTTCTAGAATTTTCTTTCTCTCTTGGTATGTGTTCTATTTGTCCCCTAAACTATTTTTATACTTCACTTTTCCCTAACGAACCCTAACTAACTCTTTTAAGCCCTAGGATCACTTATCATGATCAAGGGATCACAATAAATACACATTAAATATAAAATAATAACTAAATGCACATCTTAATTATAAGACCCACAACTTAAAAATATGAAGTACAAACTTTATTTATTTACATAACTCACATTTTACATAAATAAACACTAGCGACAACAACTTAGTCCCCCCATGAAAAACACACTCAAAAAATCATAGGAATACCTCTAGAGTTACTATTTTCTAAAGATCCCTCCTAACGATGGAGGTCATTTTGACATTGTTTGTATCTCCACCACATGGGTCCTTGTACCTTGCTACAACTCCCTCTTGCTCTGAAATATGGCCCAAAGATAAGTGTCTTAAAACAACTAGGACCTCTTAACTATGAGACTTTGCTCTGGTCTCCTATACCTTCTCATGAACATCGTACTAAATGGTCCTCCTACAAAACATCGAAGAGACACACTCTCTTCATCTGGAATCATCAATTGACCACCTGTATCTTATGTTCCATCCTCAAACTCTGACTCATACAACCAACCACTAGACCCTAGATATACAATCTCTCCCCGCAGCACATGGAGCTTGTCCCATATGTCTCTAATTAGAATAGTAGTGTCAGCTAGATTTCCCACTCAATAGAGAAATGCATCCCAGATTTGACAAATGGTCCATATCCATAATCCTATAGGGATGATGCTGAGAATCTGATGACTCTAATCCCTGGAACAAACATGAACTCATCTACCTCCAGAAACTCATCAAACTCTAGTTGGAACCAAATTGTTTCAACTCATCACACTACTACCTGAGGACTACCTATATAAATCTCCACATAGTGCCTAGGACATAACTCTGTAATACTATGAAATACATCATACAATTAGGGTATGTTCCTAGTTGACCCAATGTCAACTATCCATGTATAATGAAAAATTTAACTGCCTGAATTGGAATCAAAGGATTCCAATGAGAATTCCTTCTCGAATTGAGAAATATACTCCTCCACTGATGCAAATTTTGCTACATCCTTCTTCATCTCTTTCTTAAGTGGATAGTTCGATGCACATTGTACAAATTGGTTGCATGAGAAACACCAAAATTTGATCCAAGTCCGTGCTCTTCTTCTTCTTGTCTTTGATCGAGAGGGAAACATTTTCTTATGTGTCAACATTGGTCTGACCATCCCAATATCCCTCCTAGATCTCCTCTTGGGCGAAATCGTCCCATAACCTACTATGGATAGGTAGCTTCTCTCTTCCAATAATGCACTTGACAAACACATCCCTATTTTTATTGAAGCCCTTTGGGGCTATCCTCACCAACTCTGATTTTGGGATTATCTCTCCTACAACAACTAACTCATATTTCACTTGAGCTACCCTAGTTAAGTAGGAGGTCATGTTTTCATCTTTTATCATTTTAATGTTATGCAGTTTGTCCTTGAGTGCTATTTTTTTGTTTTCATTTTTTGCTTCTAACATCTGGGTAAGTGTATCCCACATATATTTGTTTTTCTTCTTCTCAGCCAAATGAGGGATCAAATGATCTTTAACCCCATCTAAAATAACCCTCTAATCCCTTGCCTCAAGTATCTCATACCCCTCATCAAGTTCATATTTGTCAATGGGATTGGTTACTTTAGTGTTCGCAAATGTCCATATCTTCAACTCTTTGGGGACAGTAGTTATTGTTTCCTTCCAAGGAAAGTAGTTTGACACCCCATCCAACTTGTCCTCATATCTGATGCTCATAATGTCTAAACCCCTCAACAAGCAACAAGAACTTCAAAAACAATTGTAGGACTGTTACAAATGTTTTAGCCAACTCTAAAATCATT
The DNA here is from genome assembly GCA_001517045.1 of Pseudotsuga menziesii. NCBI lineage: Eukaryota > Viridiplantae > Streptophyta > Pinopsida > Pinales > Pinaceae > Pseudotsuga > Pseudotsuga menziesii. The sequence goes on along the minus strand of LPNX010325213.1, from coordinate 443,114 downwards.
GTTTAAACTCTCTACTTACTGCCCTTGCTTTGATACCATGAATATTTATGGAAAAACAATAAAAGTCTTGTTTGTCTGTTTTCGCCAAGAACTTAGCATCTCCAAGACTTTGATTTTTATGAATACTTTTATGTTTAAAATATTAAAATACACATTCCAAACAATTCAGGTGAACAAATATTGAGACAATTTATATAATGATTTAGGTAAAAATGACCAAGGAAAAACCCACACTGGGAAAAAACCAAAGAGAAGATTTATTAGGAAGATAAATATGAAATCTCTTACACATAAATTTTTATCTTTTCCCCTAAATTGGCCAAAGAATACAAGTTATCTTCAACAATTTGTTGCCTTGATTTTTTGTCACTGATCACTAGTTATACAACCTACCCACATTTGCCATATTTCTGTTGTACGACCTTTCTCTATTTACAATAGTGTTGCCTCATTTTTTGTTCCCATACATGCCAAAAAAGGACTGATGTACGGTCCAATCAGAATGTCATTAATTTTTTCAACCCTTGCCTCAAATTTTGTGCTCATATATGCCAAATCATGTTGTTGTATTCCCAGTATCAATGTGCCTTGGAAAATGTGCATAACAACTAGGTTGTCTTGGAAATCATGCTACTAAAGTTTGCGGATCTTCTGGGAGATGTTCCAAGTTTCGCTATTGGAAAACTCTATTCTTCTCCTGGCTTCTCTTTCTCTCTTGGTGTGTGTTCTCTTTGTCCCCTAAACTCTTTTTATACTTCATTTTCCCCTAATTAGCCCTAACTAACTCTTTTAAGGGCTAGGGTCACTTTTCATGATCAAGGGCTCAGAATATATGCACATTAAAATATAAAATAATAATTAAATGCACATTTAATTATAAGATCCACAACTTAAAAATATGAAGTAAAAACTTTACTTATTTACATAACTCATTTTTACATAAATAAACATTAGAGACAACAACATAGTCCCCCCATGACAAACACACTCAAAAATCATAGGAACACCTCCAAAGTTATGATTTTCTAACACAAAAACAAAATCTAGAGGTAAAGGTGGAAGATACCCAAAACAAGTTTCAAAAGGGCACTTCCCAATCGAAGTGTGGACTGCTCTATTCTAAGAGTATTTATGCAAACCATAATTCCATCCTAAGTCTTTGGATGTGTCTAATTGTAACCCCTCAAAATTTGCACCTAAATCCTATTGAATACTTTAGTTTGTGGATATATGTGTGGATGGAATGTTGTATATCTCTTCAACTTAGTGCCCATCTTCTCCCAACATGTAGTCCAAGAGACACTAAGAAATATAGTATCCCTATCTGAGATGATTCTCCTTGGTATCCCAAAGTGCACCCAAACATGCTCAAAGAAAATGTGTGTTGCTTCTTGTCCTTTGATGGTCTTTTTACAAGCCATAAGAATGCACATCTTGCTTAATATGTCAACTACCCAAACAAATATTCATGTCCCTTCCTGGTGGTTGGAAACCCACCCATAAAATCCATGGAGATGCTCTCCCATGGTCTCATAGGAACATGTAATGGATGGTATAGACCTTGCTTCCTATTACTAGGCTTCATTCTACAACAAAGTATGCATCTTCTAATAAATCGAGCTACATCTTCTTGCATTCTAGAACAATAAATATACCTTTGTAAGTCGGCAATTATTTTCCCAACATGAAAATCCCCTGCAACTTTGGAAGTGTGAGCCTCTCTCACAAGTTTCAATATCTTACCTTTAGGAACATAGAGTTTGTCTAGCTTGTAGAGTAACCTATCTTGAGATGATAGTTATCCTTGTTGTCACCTTCTTATATATGGATTTGGCTTCGTATCTAGTGAAACACCTCCTTGAATTCCTCATATTTTATGTATTCCTCTTTGCATGCATCATGGGATAAAGGCCCCATGTCGCGTACCCATACCCCATTATCATGCGGAATTAAAACTTTCATTGAGAACCTTTACTATTCATCGAAACACAGGGCATGGCTGTGAACCACTTCTCGACATTTCCAACACTGTCATGCTGCCTCCCATCTTCCACTGATCAGTTCGACTATCTACAAGGAAAGATCTAAGAGGAGATCGGACACTGGAGAGAAATCGCAATGGAAACCAACAATCACAAATGGTTCCACATCCAGAATCAAATCAATGGCTCAAGATCATCACGCAAAAATCGACAGCACGAAAAAATTGAGTTGCGGGATGGGGAATTATGGAAATTGTGATACCACCATCCCGCATCCCGCATTCTACATTCCCACATCCCACATGTGGAAATGACAGTTGTGGAGATCGAAATATGTGAATCCGCATCCCGCATCTTGCAAGTTACGGAGATGGAAATCTATGAAGCCGCATCCCACATCCCGTAAGTTGCGGAAAGGTGCGTTGCAAAACGAAAAAATACGGTAAGCTGTAATTCACAAAAAGACATCTCTAGAACCCGCATCCTGCAATTGCAGAAAGGAATTTGTGGAGGTCCAAATCTACCAAAAGATGTCTTCTGCATCCTCCATCCCGCCTGCAGAAGAAGGTTTATGCTCGAAATTCGACCTGCTAATCGAAGTCTTTGAACGGACTTGGCCATCCAGGCCGACATCAATCCGACAATCTAACCCTTCAACTTAGTTTAACAATGCATTGAAGGAAACCTACATAAATTCCTATAATTGCAGTTATTCAAAGGAATAATTCATCAATTCAACACATCCAACATGTTCATCGTATTCCATCAAGTAATCACAATGCAATAAATACAATTGCAGAGATTAACGTGGACAAGAACACTTATCTTAAGAAGAACTTGTCCCACAACCAGTTATGTCGCTGCAACGTTCCATCCAACCATAGGCCAATGCGCTCATCAGTATCTCAGCAACACTGCCACCCACGAGTTGGGCATGATTTCCTCAAGGAATAAGGGAACACTAGCAAACTCATACATAGCCAAGGGTGCAACAAAACTTAGCTAAGCCATCACAGTTGGGTTTATCAGTCTGCAAGGGAAAACAAGCCAAATAGATGGGTTTCATAGGCTACTCATCCAAGCCATCTCACAGTTGAGTTTTGCATATTTTTCACAGTCAAGCCAATAATTCACCTTAAGGACTAGTCAAGCCAACAGATGGGTTTATCAGACTGTACACAGTCAAGCCATCTCATTACTAGGTTTATCAAGCTACCTAGCCAAGCCAACATTCACAATTGGTTTTATCAAACTGTCTAGCAAAATGTTACTCACAAGGTCAAACACAACAAGACACAGCCAAGCCAAAATATGGGTTTATCAAGCTACCAACCAAGCCATCTTTCCAGTTGGGTTTATCAGGCTTCTAAGGAAATGGGCAGGAAGAACTGCTAATTTAGTGATCTCATATACAAAGATAAGAACACCTTCACAAGACCTATCTGTCCTTGATTCCCCATTGCCTATACACCCAACACAAGGAAGTGTCCCCTTCTCTACTCCACAGTCTCTCAGGATACATCTTCCCTTTGCGATTTGAATTGAAGACCTTGGCAGTTTGTATTGATGTACCTTAGGTGTTTTCTATTTCCTAAGTTGTGCAAGGCCTTGTCACACTTCATATGACATTTCTTGAGACATAGATCCACCTTGTATTTTTGTGGCTATGATCGATTCTTGAGCATGGATCCACCTTGTTCATCCTTGTTCATTTATGGCCATGACTCCTTTAGATTTGATATGGCGCCTTTTTGTGTATTGAGCGACCATGATAGTTTCATCAGTTATACATATGTTGGATCTACCTGTATATTTATGGAGATGTTTTGTATATGGACTTGTATGTCCCAGAGATCTGTTTTGTCTAACATTTATCTCTCTTTCGGGTACCTTTTTTCGAGCCTTTTGATCTTGGATTCTCTGCTCTCTCCATACTTAGTTTTTCCTTTATAATTTATTTCAGCTATCATCTTCCCCTCTAACCTCAAACATTAGGGGGCATCTATTATAGCTCAAAATGACATATCTCTGCAAGTGGCCACTTTCCCATGATTTTGTCGCATGCCGACACTTCATGAAAGTCACTAAAAAAACACCTAACTTGGAGGACCCATATTCAGAGTTTTTTAATTTCATTTGATGTCTTCTTTGCACCGTTGTAAAGGTATTTTGGTTTGCTAAAACTTTCCAGAAGACACCAAAGTCTGAAAATTTCCAGAAGTACCCTAAAAATGAGACTTTTGATGTACACGCGAGTTGCCTTAAGTAAACCCGTGTGTTGCACGCGACTTGTCTACATAATACCCTGCATGTTCCTAAATAAGCTATTATTTGAATTGAAACTTGTATGTCATACGCAAATTTTTACATTGAAACCCGCGTTTATCCCCTAAACACGTGACCGATGTCTCTGCAACCTGCGTGTTTGTCCTATAGATGTAAAAAAAGAAGTTTCTCAAAGTTTGGGTAGTTTGGTTGGTTATGCAACTGACTCCTTTAGTTGTAACTACTTTGCCTTCGACCCTATCTCTTCAGAAAGGTATAAATAGAGGTAGGGAGGTCCATGAGAGGGGGACTTGAACTTTTGCATTGTCATGCTGGAGGAATTGGGACTTTCTTTTCCCACACCTTTTCCCTAGAAGCTTTCTCCTTGTGTTGCAAAGCTTGGAAGCTGAGTTTCTTGGAGAAGAGAAGCAGCATAACCAGATCAAGGTTTCGTGAAGTGCCCAACTTGAAGGGAACGTATATTTGTACTTGTTTTCAAGATTAATAAAGATGTTATGTCCTTCTTCTTCTGAAATTATTGTTCAATGTGTGATTGAATCTCTGTTTATGATCAGATGATGATGTTAGTCATATTAGTATTTCATCTTGCTTTGATTATCATTATTATATATGTGGTCATATTTGTTTGAGGAAGGTATAATTGGTTTTGTAGGTCTCTTGGAGCAAGAGGAGGATCGAAGGGCTGCTTGGATCAACCTTCGTTTGGCTAAGGTATGAACCATTCCAATCTTTGATCTTGTTTATATATACTTGCAGAACCATTTGCATCTCTCTTTCAACCCTAGTACGTTGATGGCCTCTCAAACCCTAGCCATAGGAAACTTTCCTCTACAGCACATAGAAGGTTCACCAGCCACTCTTATCTTATTGTGAGGTTCCAAACTAGGTTTATCAAGCACATTCTACATCTCTCCCATTCCTAAGTCTTGTACATAGTTCAGACCCGAACCAGGGTGCACAACACAAAAACCACAAGGAGACTCCACAACACAAGCTTTACTCCGGAACATGATTAGCAGGGTCTCATACACTCTGTAGTTCAAGATAACGCTGCAACATGGCAATCACAGTCTCAGTAAGGGAAAACACTTTCAGAATGCGAAGGATACACACAGGAAGTACTCAACTTCCCAAGAGATTCCACGTGAATGGAGAATAATGATGGCTGAGAAAGACGTCCTGCAGCTCCCAAAACATGAATCCAAACAAAGACGTAAACGCATCAGAAAAAATGGCATACGGTTCTGGGTATTTTTCTTTCCCATGAAGTCAAAACATGACATTCAAAACTGGGTACTCTGCCCAATTCGAATTTTTCCATACTCTTCCCCTTCCCTACAATAACTACCTCAACCACATTCCAACAGAAATAAATGGTTTGGAAGAAAGACAAGAAAAAGGGTGGTTGACAGTTTTGATGGGATTTCCCCATGACACATGGATTTTCCCAAACTGGTTCAAGGTTAACATTCCCTCCCCCTTATCCTTAGGAAAAGCATGCCCCCATCTCATTTTTTGTTGCATTGACATAGTTGGTTGTGGATTTTTCATTAATTTGCATATTTACATGATGTTTACAAACGTGCTTTCCTTAGCACATAAACCATAGGAATCAACCTATATACCAAACATTAATCAATGATAGGGCCTTGGCCTTGAGATCCTTGTTATGAGTCCATATAATATTTACACCATATACATTAATGAAAATGGGGTCAAAACCGGGGTGTTACATTCCCCTCACCCTTCAATAGCACTGTCCTCTGTGCTTCACAAAATTGAACAAAAATGCTACAATGGTACCGCCCTCAGTGCTCTGCATATTCGAACAAAAATGCATGTTTCAATCGCATGGCATCCTCTATCTCCCATGTATCCTCTTAAGGATTGTAATGCTCCCATTGCACCTTTACCCGTCCTATGGCTCGGTTCCAGATCATGGTGACCTTTCTGTCGAGGATACACATTGGCTCAATTCAAAACTCTCCCTCAAGTTCCACCTGAATCACATCCCAATTTATCACATGGTTAGGGTCATGTATATATTTCTTAAGCAAAGAAACATGAAAAACATTATGAGCCTTAGTGCTAGCTGGCAATGCAAGTCTATATGCAACTGGCCCTATTCTCTTAAGCACTTCAAACGACCCATAATATCTGGGTGACAACGTGGCACAACTTCCAAGTTTCAATGAACTTTTCTTTGCCCTCACTCTGAGGTAAACATGATCCCCAACACTGAACTCTCTGTTCACCCTACGCTTATCAGCATAGCTTTTCTGTTTGTCCTGGGATGCTTTCATATTCTACCTTATCTTTACAACCTCTTGCTCCATCTCCTTGATAATTTTGGACCAATCACAACTCTATTAACTGGATTATCCCAAGTCACGGGTGTCCTACACCTCCTGCCATAGAAAGCTTCATATGGACTCATCCCCAAGGATGCTTGTTGTCAATTTTAATAAGCAAACTCTACCAAGTGTAAATAATCTTCCCACTTGGTTGGTTTTTCCATCACATACATGTGAAGCATGTATTCAAGCACTTGGTTAACTCTTGTTTTTTGTCAATCAGTCTGAGGATGGTACCCGGTGTTGAAGTTTAGCTTTGTACCCAAATCTGCAAACAATCCCTTCCAAAAATTGGAAGTGAACTTGACATCTCTGTCAGAGACTATTGCCTTTGGCAATCCATGCAATTTGAAAATCTCCTTCATGAAGATCTTTCCAATGTCATCAGTCTTATGCGTAGACTTAACCGGTATAAAATGCGCTGCCTTTGCCAACCTGTCCACCACAACCATGATGGAATCATGTTGTCTCAAAGTCATTGTCAATCTTGTAATAAAATCCATGGAAATAACTTCCCATTTCCATTCTCGACCTAGAAAATACTGCAACAAACCTGCTGGGTGTTGATGATGAACCTTCACCTACTGACATTTCATGCACCTTGAAATATATTCAGCCATGTCCTTTTTCATTCCTGGCCAAAAGTACTTCTTTCTAGTTGTTGCAACTGCCTTCTGATATCCTGGGTGACCAAAATATGGAGCTTCATGGATCTCGTCCATAACAACTCTCCTCAAATATGCTACATTTGGAAAGTAAATTCTATTCTTATAAGTAAGAATTCCATCTTCTTCCAATTTATACCCCTCATACTTCTTTTCAAGGCTTTGCTGCTGCAATTTGTCCTTGACCTACACATACAATTCATCTTCAACAACATGATTAACAATTTGCTGCCTCAACTTCGATTGGAAAACACTAACGAATGCCACATGCATTTCTTGCACCTTCCTACTAAGCGCATCACCTACCTTATTCTCTTTCCCCTTTATGTGCTTGATCCCAAAATCAAACTCACATAAAAACTCCAACCATCTAGCTTTCCTAGCATTCAGAGTAGGATGATCAAACAAATACTTCAGACCACTATGGTCTGTCCTTAGCTCAAATATTATGCCCATCAAGTAATGCCTCCACATCTTGAGAGCATGTACTATGGTTGCAAGTTCCAGATCATGAGTAGCATTGTTCTTCTAATGTTCCTTCAACTTTCTGGACTTATAACACATCACGTGATTGTATTGCATAAGGACTCCTCCAATCCCTTGACTGCATGCATCAGTACACACCACAAAATATTTTTATGGGTCTGCAACTTACAAGAATGGCGCACAAGTGAGAAGATTATTCAACTGTTGGAATATTTCTTCACTCCTCACTATCCATTCAAACTTTATTCCTGTCTTTTTCAAAGAAGTAATGGCATTTGCAACCTTGGTGAATCCTTCAATGAATCTCCTTTAGTATCCTGCAAGTCCCATACAAGATCTTACATCTGTCACATTTCTTGGAGTAGGCCAATTCATTATGGCTTCAATCTCGTTAGGGCCCATAGATATACCCTCTTCTAAGATAATGTGACCCAAGTACTAAATTTAATCTTTATAGAAGTCACACTTGCTCAACTTTGCATACAACCGATGCTCCCTAAGCAATTGTAATGTCAACCTCAGATGCTCTTCATGCTCTGCCTCATCCTTAGAATAGACAAGAATGTTATCAAGGAAAAGAAGAACAAACTTGTCCAAATACCTGGTGAAGACACTATTCAGAAGGCACATAAACGTAGCTGGTGCATTTGTGAGACAAAATGGTACCACTACAAACTCACAATGTCCATACCCTGTTGTGAAGGTTGTCTTATGAATGTCTTCATCCTTGATTCTCACCTGATGGTAACCAGACCTCAAGTCAATCTTGGAAAACACCCTTGCTCCTCTCATTTGATCAAAGAGGTCATCAATTCTAGGCAAAGGATATTTATTCTTCACCGTAACCCTGTTCAGTTGTTTGTAATCAATACACAATCTAAGTGTACCATCTTTCTTCCTTACAAACAGGACTGGTGCTCCCCAAGGAGACACACTTAGCTTGATATACTTTTTCTCCAACCACTCTTGTAGCTACATCTTTAGCTCTAACATTTCCAGCATACTCATTCTATATGGTGTCTTGGACATTGGTGCTGCTCCTGACACAAGTTCAATCATGAAATCAATGTCCCTCTTTGGAGGAAGCCCTGGAATCTCATCTGAAAAAACATCCTTGAATTCCTGCAATACCTGAAAGTCCTCCAACCTGGGAGTTTCATTCTTCGTTTCCTCCACAATATGAGTTACATACAACTGGAAACCCTTCCTACAAAATTTATTCAACTACATTGCTGAAATATTTCTCACTGAAATTACCTTTGGAATGCCTCTTGCAACTCTCGGGTTTCCTTCTTCATCCATGCATTCAAAAGTCTTATGGTAACAGTCAAGATTTACCCTATGAGATTCTAACCAGTCCATTGCAATGAGAACATCACAGGAACCAAGGGGTAGAACATTCAGATCTACACAAGTAACCCATCCATTCATCACCAATGGACATTTCTCTACCACTTCACTAACCTTTATCTTAGTTCTAGTGGCTAGCTGAACTAACCATGATTTGCTATGCCTTAATTTCTTGAAAGCACAAATCTTTACTACTCTAGGATCAATGTAACTGTGGGTAGAACCAGGGTCAATAAAAATAGAAACAGATTTCTCAGCAATCTTACCTGCAACCTCAACCACAGTTGACTGATGATATGTTTGGTGGTCCTCCAGCGCTACGTAAATCCTAGGGATGGCCCTTGCTACTTGACCCACTGTTTTTGCCTCTTAAAGGTTGTAAGATGGCCTTGCACTCTCATTATCTAGTGGACAATTCTTGCCCGTGTGGGGTCCTCCACATCTCCAACATTGGAGTGGTTCTCTAATCTGTTGTGGATCTCTTGGCTTTTCTACCACCACTCTGGTTGGCTGCTTCTCAGCTTGGGATGGTTGCTTTTGTTGATTCCTGAAGTTAGAAGGTTTGAAACATTTCTTCCTTTGATCAGACTTCTCATTCTTTCTATCCTTCCATGTCTTATGATAGTCATTTTTTCCTCTGCTTTGCTCATAACAATACTTAGCTTTCCTTATTGCTTCTTCTAGAGTTCTAGGTTCATAAAACTCAATTATGTCTTTGTAAGACTGAGGCAATCCACTCAGGAAATGTTGGATTTTCACTTTCTCATCCTTGATGTACCTGACATATCTCAATAGCTCCAAGAACTTGTTTGCATACTCTTCCATGGTCTACTGTCCCAATCTCATCTCATGAAATTCTTTGATCTTGTCATCATAGTACCTGTCAGAGAGATATTTCTGCTTGAAATACTTTTGGAACTATTTCCATGTAATTTTCCTTTCATTAATCTTCTTCACTTGCCTGAAGTGCTCCCACCATATGGATGCTCTTCCAGTCAAGTTGAAGATGGCTACTCTAGCTTTCATATTTCCTAAATAATCCTAAACTTGGAAATATTTCCTCATCCCAAGAAGCCAAGCTTCAGCTTCTTGACCATTATTTATTTCACCATTGAAGATAGGCGGCCTTGCCTTCTTAAAGTCATCACGTGAATGGTTCCGATAACGCCTCTTCCTCTCATTCCTGTGAGAAGAGGAACTTAAATTGTGAGTGGATCCTTTAGAGTCAGATGACTCACTAGGAGATCTCTTTCTCCTTCTAGCAGTGCTCTTACTGCCTTCCGGCCTTAATGTCCGGTCCCCAGAGTTCATTCGCCTCTGAATATCTGTCATACTTTGCAGCATGGTTGCATTCATCTGATTCTGCTCCTCCCGAGCCTTAACCAACCTTTCATTATCTGCCATGTAACTCTGCATCTCCACCTTGAGGCTTCTCATGGTGGCTGCAAAATCTAGGGGAGTATCTTGAAACCTCCTCCCATTAGACTCTGTTTCATCATTTCCAACTATGACATTTTCCCCCATAGCATATTCCTTATGCTCATAGGGATCCTGTGTGTTACAGAGAAAACTTCCTATGGCTTGGGGTACCACAACAGACAGAGTAACCACAAAAATCAATCATTTCCCATATGCAAGAGAAACAAAACATCTAACACTAAAGGATCTCGAAACATACCTTATTCTGGATGGTTGATGTAGATCCCCGTTGAGCTTTTCCACTCTCACTTGTATTAGCAATTTGCTCTCTCAACATTCAACAAACAAGACAAGCATGCTATATAATGGTGTTAGACCTACTCTAGCATATATAATCAATAACATATAAGCATTTAAAAGCATCCATGGATTCAATATTCATTTAAATACACATTATTGGACAGGAAAAGATATTTCTATTAATATAAATTAGAGATTACAATGGTGACAACCTCTATCAACACGTCTGGGAACCTGAGAAACTGAGTCCTCCACCACTTCAATCCTCCATCTCTCGATAGCAAGCTCACAAGCAAATGCAATCTTGGGAATAACACAAAGTGCTCCAAGGGATAAAGGGATGCAGACTCAATTATAAGCTTTGGAAACAATGGACTATAGTTTTCTTGCTCTTTAATTCCTCTCCTTTCAATGTATCCAAAGGGTTGCTTATATAGTGCTTCAATGGGGCAATGGAAGGTCAAATCTGAGCGATCTCAAGGAATATAGAAGGCCAATAGACAACTGACTCGGATCCACATCAAGGAAAAATCCAAAACTATTTGACCTTTTTCACACATCCTAATGTACGCGGGTTTGAGGGTCATATCCGCGTATATACGCGAGAATAGGTTTAAAAGTCGTGTATGGAAAATAATGCATGTTTTTAGGGATGATCTTGGAAACATCAAAGGTACAAAAATGGTCCATGGGGTCCAAAGAGTCTGCAGAGGGACAGGGAAGGCCATAAATGTGTGATCCACCATGTGTGGTAAAATCTGTTGTAACAGATGCCCCCTAATGTGTGAGGTCAGAGGGGTGATACGATGGCCGAAATACATTATAAGTCCATCCTAGAAGTGGAGTGATGAAGAACCAGGTGGAAGAACCAGCCATCCAACAGTATAATACAATAATCAAACTCTGCACATGACTGCAATTACATATAGCAGTTCCGAATACATAAGAGTACAATGGCCATGAATAGGCATGATACAAAATATGACATGTGTGGTCATCGCCACGTACAATATAAATAGATCAGAATCTCCAAGATGAAGATATACAAAGGATCATGATCTCCATGAACACTGAAGATATACGATGGATCAAGATCTCCATAATGGCTAAAGATATTTGACATACACTGGAATCAAGTCACGAGAGCTGAAATCTCATGAACACTGGCACGATCAAGGAGGTAGCATATATGAAATGCCACCAATCTGGAAGGTCTTATACACAATCCGCTACGAATACATGTCTTACTATGTGAATAGAGGTGTCAAGGTCAAACATAGTACTCCATTGTCTGATTACCGATCATTGATGTATACCATTAATAAACGCAAGATCACCCACCGATAATGAAAATCGGAATCAAGGTACTAGAGTGCAAACTAACAAGTGTGAATAAATGTGTTGAGATCGAACACTTGAAAGGATCCATCGATCAGTGGACATTGATGTATTCCCAAAATTGTCGATGGCGAGAGAACCTGCCATTGATGACTACAAGTCTCAAGGCACTCAAAATGACTCTAGATTCCTATCCCACAATAAATTATCTGAATTCGATGGGATGAAATCCGTTGGAAGGAGGTCATTAAGGCATCCCTCATCATCCAACATGAGGTACTCAGCAAAGCTGTATAATGTAGAAAGACTCGATCATAATGTGCATGAACCAGTAATAGTACCAGGAATGGTCGATATGCAAAGTCAAAAGAACTGAGGAATGGTCGACTCAAGTTTCAACTTCCTTCGAACAAGAGCATAAAGGCGAATGGTGACTGAATGTAGGCAACATAAACTCAATATACAAAACTGGGACATCTCTGCGACACAGGAGGCATCGATAGAGGATCCATAGGGACTGGAAGCTTAACCAGTCGGTGAAGATAAACTCAGAGAAATAAGTACACTCCTAAATTCAAACTATTAACCTAACCAACGAATGTGATATACAATGCTCTGTTCGAAGGCGACACGACTCAATTGCTGCCAAAGATAACATCTTTTCCTCTCCGGATTTTTGGTTTTTTTTAATTTTTTTTGGACTTTTTCAAATATTTTGAAAAGCTTGAAAAAGAATAAAAGTGCTTTATAGTTATATACTAGGAGGAGACGAGTGTCAAGGGTCAAACAAACTAGTTCCAAGCAACAAAACATACATATGCTCAATGCAAGGACACATGTGTAGGATAACGACACTTGGGGGAAAGTCCCCTCCCGGTAAAAAATGGGGAATCAAGCTGTAAAGGATAAAAAAGATGGCTCTGCTTGGCTAGACATGAGACAAGATCGGGCTATATAGATGATAATCAAAGTTAAGGAAGCCGGCATAAGTGTTACGGAGAGAAATTCCTATGGCTTGGGGTACCACAACAGACAACTTGACTCCAGAAATCAATCTTTCCCAATATGCAATAGAAATAAAATGTCTAACACTAAAGGATCAGACCTCGTACCTTATTCCGGATGGTTGAAGTAGATCCCTGTTGAGCTTTCCAATCTTCAGCTTGAATTGCTATATTACTTCCTCAACAACAAGTAAACAATACAAGCATTCTATATATCATGGTGTTAGATCTATTCTAGCATATATAATCAATAATGTAAAAGCATTTGACATAATCCCATGGATAAAATATTCATTCAAATACACATAACTGGACAGGAAAAGATATTTCTATTAATATAAATCAAAGATTACAAGATACAACCTCTGACGGCATGTCTGCGAACCGGAGAAACTGAATCCCCCACTTGGGCCTCCACCACTTCAATCCTCCATCTCTCAATAGCATGCTCACAAGCAAAAGGCAAGCTTGGGAAGAACACAAAAGTGCTCCAAGGGACAAAGGGATGCAGACTCAAGCATAAGTTTTGGAAACAATGGACTATATTTTCGTTGCTCTCAATTCTCTCTTATGCCTTCAATGTACCAAGGGGTTCCTTATATAGATTTTCAAAGGGGTAATGAAAGGTTGAATCTGAGCGATCTCAAGGCATATGGAAGGACAGGAGTCAAATGAGTCAGATCCATGTCAAGGAAAACTCCAAAAGGATTTGGATTATTCACACATCCCGATGTACGCGGTTATAGTGGTCAAACCCGCGTATGTACGCGCTTATAGGGTTAAAAGTCGCATATAGCATTTTTCATGTGTTTTTAGGGATGATCAAGGAAACATCAAAGGAAAAAAGTGGTCCATAGGGTCTAAGGAGTCTGCAGGGAGACAGGGGAAGGCCATACAAAGTGTGATTCACCTAGAGTGGTGAAATCCGCTCTAACAATAAGGCTCGATAAGGCAAGCAAAACTCATGATAATGCAATTACAACTTGACATAAGGGAGTCCTCGGGAAAAAGGCCAGCAAAAAGATCAAGAGGAGTATGAGGCTCTTGCGCAAAGTCATGGCGATACTATATAAAGGACTCCCACACCCTAAAGGAAAAATGTCGGCATGGGCACCAAATGCAAAACAGGAGCTAACTAGGGCACCCATGTATGGTCAAGCTCTACCATTCACATCATGTCACTTCTAAAAGCAACAAGGAGGTTTCGCGACAAGATAGACTGGGTTCGTACCTAAGGTTATAATGAAATGGTCATAAGGTTATGCAAAGTTCAAATGGATGTGAAACCTAACCTATATGCTAGTTTAGACATAATACCTTAAATCAACACGAACGGGTTAAAACCACGGTCAAAATGGCGCTCAAAAGGGACTCCTACATCATCAAATTAGTCCAAAATGGTCAGAAATGGTCAAAAACTATAGAAAGTGGGTAAAAAATTTCAAAAATTTCAAAAAAAATCTACAAATAGTAAAAAATTCAAAATTTCCAAATCATTCGAAATTTTTACCCATTTGAGCTCAAAACTTCCAGCGCAAGTTTCGGGAGCATCGTCCGGCGAAATTCGACACTGTTTGTTCTAGGTAACTCTTCATGTCCTCCTCTTCCCATTTCATGCAATTTTTTTCAATTTCCATGGTCAATTTTATTTTCTAGGCCAATCTAAAGTAGGTGTTTCAGCCCACGCAGATATCGGGGTTTTTTTCGTGTATAGGGCTGGCCATACGCCGAAAAACCTCCCAAAACCACGTACATACACGGCTGTTTTGCAAACAGTCGTGTGTGCAGCTGCACATAAGGATTTTTAAGGTAAATAATGACCAAAAATCATGTTTTATGTGTAGGATGGTTCTAGAATGGAGGGAGAAGGAACATGAAGATGTAGAAGAGGCTGTTCAAGGTGACTTAATGGCCCAACAAGCTCTGCATGCATGTGGTTTGTATAATTTTTGGTGTCTTGGCGGCCTGAGGGCCAAACCAAAACTCTTGCAGAAGCTAGTGGATTACTGGGATCCAGACTGAGAGTCTTTTCACATCGACGGGATGTCTCTCACTATAGAGGTTGAGGACATATATTTTATTACTGGATTATCTTGACGAGGAGAGGTGGTAAACCTACGCTCTTGGGGGCCCGGAGGTGGCCTAACTATTGATGAGTACATTGCGGTGTACTGCTTTCTAGACACATAAAAGGTTGGGATTCAAATCCATACAAACTCGATCCAGGTACTAGGACTGAAGGCCATACTACTGGCACTCGGCAGGATAGCCGGTCTAGCTTCACTCCACCAGGCCTCGCGGCCACTAATGTTCTATGCGATGGAATGTATGAAACCCACAATGTACAACTGAAGCACTACGCTGTTGAGTAACATGAAGCAGCAGCTCAGTGACTGCAAGATGGGCAAGGTGAGAATCTTTGGTTTCAGCAGCATACTGAGCACGTTCTTCTTTGAGCATGTACCAGGGCTAATCCCTAGGGTGGAAATTCCTCCACACGGAGTTTGAGATCCGGCCCAATGACATTGGGCAAATGTTATGCGCAGACTGGGTGAAGGCAGGGTGGCTAACCCCTACCCAGCAGACTTCTTTCCATGGTGGCGGTGACAGATTATTGCCATCGATGACTATCCCTATGTAGGGGTATATTTTCGGGGAGATCTGGACATGCCTCTACCACCAGGAGCGGCATATGGCGACATATGTAATGAATCCCAAACCCTCTTTTTAAGTTTTTTGAATTATCAATTTTTTTGTGTTTTTTGGTATATTAACTCAAAAGACATGTTTTGGTGTGACGACACATAGTGACAATCTGTCATGTGTATGTAGATGTTGGACCACAACATCCTGACGGTTTCCCTCATCATAGATGGAGGGGAAGAGGAGATGACATCATGGGTGTGGATACAGAGCGGACGCTCCAAAGCATCCACACAAACTTTGTACTCTTGACACATAGGGTACCCATGGCACAAGTCGAGGACTTGTCTAAGGCCATGCAGCGACAGGTGGTCGGTGTACCACGAGCATGGGTTCGATTATTTTGACGGCTAGCTAGAGCCGTGGTGTGCTATCATGATCAGAACCTCCCTCCTCCTCCTCGGGCTTAGAGACATGAGAGTGTTTCATTTTTGTACTACCATGTATTATATTTTGGTGGCTCGGAAGCCCCAATTTTGTATTATGACGTCACATTTTGGATGTTTAATGAAAAAAATTTATGATGATCGATTTTATTTATTTACATGTGTGTAAAAATGTATGTTTGTGAAATGCTTATGGTCTATGAAACAAATTCCAATCTAACACATAGTTAGCATATGAGTCAGCAACTTGATTCAAAATTCTTGAAACATGTATGTATGTTATGTTTTCAAATTGTCGTTCTAGCAATCTCACACGTAAGAATCTTTGTAATAATGTCGGATCCCTAATATGATACAAGCCATGAAGCTGTGAAACCACTAACTGTGAATCAAGACGTACCTCAAGAGAGAGAACACCATGTGAAATGGCATCCCACAATAACTCGATAACATCACTATATTCAACAACATTGTTCGAAAAAGGCCGTAAACATACACCTCCTGAAGACAATACCTGACTTGTAGGAGTATAAATCACCCAAGCAACAGGAACTGAGTTTTGAGTGTGGCGGCTAGCACCATCAGCGAATCCTATGTAAGTGGAAGACTCCATCGACATCTACCATAAGAAACGAAAGCTAATCAACAAACTCTATCACCATAAAAAACCTAACTATGAAAAAAACTGTAAAATAATATACAACAATCAGCCCTGGCTGAACATCATGCATAGTATTTTTTAAGATAGAGCCCATTTCTGGGCTCCGCCAAGGATTTCCCTTCATAATCCACCAGCTCATAGGCGCCCTTCTCCAACACACATTTGACTATGTAAGGACCATGCCACATGGGATTAAACTTTCCTACCCCCAAGGGTTCTTTAGCTTGATCCCATAAAAGGACCAAATCACCTTCACTAAACCTCCTCAATCGGACATACTTATCATATTGGACCTTAATGCGATGCTTATTTACTTCTAGAGCCACTAAGGCATCCTGGTGTTGCTCATCAAGCTGCTGTAAGTGGACCAAATGTTCCTCCAATGCGGAAGTGTTTGGTAAAAGCTCTATAGCTAGTTTCAACGAAGGGATTTTGCATTCAACCGGCAAGACAGACTCCACCCCATGTACGAGCTGATATGGAGAGAAACTGGTGGCAGTCTTAACCGCGGTTCTATAGGACCACAAAGCAGGATATAACATGATATGTCAATTCGTCTTGCTTTACATGATGGTTTGTTGGAGAATGGACTTAAGTGATTTATTCACTGCTTCAACCTGTCCATTCGCCTGGGGGTAATAAAAAGAGGAGTGCTCCTACTTATACCCTAACTTCGAAGCAAACTCTTCCATCATTCTATTCCGAAAGTGTCTACCATGGTCAGTGACAATCTCTTTCGGAATGCTGAACCAAGTAATAATTTGGTTGAAAAAGAAATGCGCGGTTGTCTCACCGTCAGTCCTCGGATTTAATCGTGGGCATAGCCTCTGCCCATTTCGTGAAATAATCGACAGCCACTATAATATGATGATGCCCCCCAGTCGAAGCTGGGTTGCAATCCATGAAGTCAATCCCCCACATGGTGAAGGGACTGACGGTGATAATTGGATGTAACGGGGCAGGATGCGAGCGCATATTGCGTGCAAACACCTGGAAATGGTGGCACTTCTTGACCGCATTGACACAATCTTTAAAGATCGACGGCCAAAACTATCCCACTCTCAAGATTTTTTGGGTTGTATAAAGCCCAGATAAATGACCACATCACGCCCCTCCATGGAAATCATTCAGCACAACCTCAACCTCATCATGGGTTAAACAACGACGTAGAATGGAATCTACCCCATGGCGGTACAAAGTGTTATCCACTATAAGGTAGTTCTTAGATACATGATGTAATCGTCGTCGCTCATCCCGTGAAAGGTGAGTAAAGACCTTCAATGTTTGCAAATATACAATGATATCCCCATCCCATGGGTCCAAAGTTGAGATAAGGAAAATATGCTCATCGACAAATGTATCCTCATAAACCTCCTCCTCCTCCACACTTGGAAAATCATAAATGAGCTCCGCAAAGATCAACTATTTCTTCGATTTTGCCGAAACGAATTCGATATCGAATTCTTGCAAAATAACAATCCACTTATTATATTTTCCCCCGATCATCCTTCTAGTGAGGACGAACTAAAATGGATTGACATGAGCTACCACCAAGGTCTGGCGAAGGAGAATGTAATGTCTCAATCTCTAAACCGCATGAACGGTGGCCAAGGAAAGTTTCTCTGCATGAGAATAACAGATTTCTGCATCAATAAGGTTTTGGCTCAAATAATATATGACATGCTTGTGGAGCTCCTCATCCTCTTGAACCAAAACCATACCAACCGTCTCCATGGACGCGGACACATAAATCAAAAAAATCACGGCTATAGTCAGGTGGACTAAGCACAAGGGCCAATGCTAAGGCTCGCTTAAGAGCATCAAAGGACTTTTGGTCTCACACATCCCAATAAAAAGTAGTGTCGTTCTTTAAAATACGCATAAATCTTTTAGTCAAATTGAAAAAATTAACCACGAATCTCCGCAAGAAATTTGCATGCCTTGCAAACATTGAAGATGTCTAATATTACGTGGGGAGACAATTGAAGTAATGCCTCAACCTTTAAGGGATCGACTCTTATACCCTCCTTGGTTACAATGAACCCTAGCAAGCGACCAACAATCATGGAAAAGATGCACTTATGAGGATTTAACCTAACTTGGTAATGGCGACATCTTTCGAATACTAATCTAAAATGGTATGGATGACGCACTCTCAGACGAGAATGAGCAGCAAGATCATCCAAATACACTTCTATAATCGTTTTGAGATCATGAAAAATTAAGGTCATAGCCTGGTGAAATGTGGCTCCACCATTTTTAAGACCGAAAGACATTTCCAATATGCAAACATAAACGACAAATAAATGTAGTTTTATGTTGATCCTCGGGTTTGATCTGAATCTGATTATATTCGGAAAAACCATCCATGAAGGAGAATACCTCTCTTCCCGCACACTCATCCAAAATCTGATCAATAAATGGTGTGGGAAAATTATCCTTAGGACAAGCATGATTTAAATCATGGAAATTAGTGCATATACAGATCGCTCCCTGCTTCTTATCAACAGAAACGGGATTTGAAACCCACTCTATCAAGGGACTGGGATAGATAAAACCAACTTTTAACAGCTTTTCTATCTCAGCCTTAATAGCGGGTGATTTTCTAGGATTCACCGCACGCAAACGTTGTCGAACAGGTTTCGCATTCGGATAGGTCTTAATTTAATGTTTGACAATACGAGGGTCGATACCTGGCATTTTTTCGTATGACCAAGCGAAGATGTCACGAAACTCTTTAAATGTCTCATTATACTCCTTGATTTCATCAGGGGAACAATCCGCCCCAATGTATACGTTCTCAACTTTGCCAGGATTGCGAGAAATATTGATAGGAAAAGTAGGTGATAAATTCACCATGTTCCCATCAGTCATCTGACCAGGAGAGCTCAAAGGAACCATGGGACTACCAATCTTCTCGCTAAGAATCTCCCTAAAGTCCTCACACTCCATACAGTTAAGCTCAGGAAGAAAATATGATCTATGATGTAACTCTTCCCAAGGTGGCTCAACCCCAGACATGGCCTCAATAATGGCTTCATCTGATGGAAAAACATCATCAAGGCAATCATGTGCGTGCATTAGAGGAAATTTGGGGTCTAAAATGGGCCTTATAAGAAAACGTGCCAACAATAAGTTCTTGTGAGTTGGAATTCAAGAACCAATACAATTTCAATAAAATGAGTCAACCATAATGGTTGAATTGACATATTTGTCATAAAAAAAACTAATATTATTTTATTATTTTAACTATTATTTTATTATTTCCCTTAGGAGGCCCATTTTAGACCTCAAAATTCCTCTAATAAGAGGACTCAACTTCCCATGCAGGAAGCACATATGGGTCCTCCTCCTCCGTTCGCGAAGAGGAAATACTAGGCTATGCAACACAATCAAGATTCGCTTGATATGCTATCATTGCTGCAGGAAACGGCACATCCATTTTGACAGGTCCATTCGAAGGACTTGGTGAAGGAAGAATCCAAGGATCTTCCATATGGGTAGTGTGAAAAGACACTGAATTCAACGAAGACGAATCCCCACCAAAACTAGATCCGATCATAAGAACGGGCACAGGACAACTAAAGGTCCCCATAAGGGATGAATACATACCCAGACTCCCAGTTGTTGGCTGGGAATGATCGATAATCAGGATAGAAGCTCCCGATGATTCACTAACACTCAAATTACGGAATGATGTCTGATCAATCATAACAATCTTCCCATTGAATGGAAAGCATACTACTTGAAAGATAGAAGAGGCTACGACTTGCATACTATACATCCAATTCTGGCCCAGCAAAATATTGTAGTCAAGGGGTGCATCAACCACCTCGACCTCGATCGTGACGGTCTTCCCTCCCAATTGGACCTTAAGAGAAGGAAGAATCCCATGCGGCCGAAATGATCTACCATCAAAGGTAGTCAACATAGTAGTAGATTGAGATAACTCGGGAGAACCCAAACCTTTCCAACATGATAAAGACATCACAGAAGCAGCAGCGCCTTCGTCAATCATAGTGCGTTTGATGATCATATTAAGACACTCTACATGAATCAAAAGAGACACGTAGTAAGGAAAGTGAGGTTGTAGTCCCATGGTTTCAAATTTGATGACGAAATAAGAGTTATCGTCATTAATCCCAAGAGTAGAAAGAAAGGCTTTCCTTTGCGAAGGACAACTCTGAAGTACTTCAAGCGCGGACATCACACAAGGAGTTTGGCCCAAATCCTCGACAAGGGAATAGTTTTGGGCGGCTCGGGCATTAGGATTGTGCCTCGAATGCTTTAGGACGCCCTTAGGAATGCGAGGTGCAGCTTCAAGATTATCCATAGGGTTTTCGATACGCAAAGGGCTCTCGGGTGGAGCAGGTTCTTTTCCAAGGTCCGGTTGTGGCGAACCATAATATTTTGCATGAGTCACAACCTTAGTAGCATGTACCATGTTGATGCAACCATGACCAGTATTGGCTTCCGGCGGATTTTGATCTCCGCCCAATGCACAATGAGGATCATCGGTCCTCGAGTTAATATTTTGATTATGGGGTAAAGGATTAGTTAGCATAGTTGGGCCCTGTGCTATGAATCTCGAGGCATCTTCCATATGAGGGCACAAGTGAGTGAGGTCGTCCTCCTTACACAATTTGCAAGGAAACTTTACCTTACGTTTAGACTACTTGTCCCCCCAGCATTGCGGGCATTCTTGTCATTAAAATTAGCATTTTTTGTTCTTGTTCCCACCCTTACGATTATTTTTACCCTTTTTCTTATTCCTTCTGGGCTGCAGGTTGCCCTTCTAGTCCGACGATTGCACAAAAAGTACACTCGTCATTTGGGTAAATTGAGACGAAGTCGTGGCTTGTCCTAAAGCGGATTGATTAATAGATAACTAGCTCACTTGTTTCACAATCGAACCCGCAGGTTTGGCACTTGTACAACCCACGATGCCATCGGCATGTGGTCCAGGCTTGATCTTGGGATTGAAACTAGAACGCGGAGCGTTAGGTATGATCTCATACAAAATTCTGTATTGAGCATAGATCAAATCCAACTCTTGTGCCCTAAATATTGCTTGTTCCTCGTTTTGGACTCTGGATGTAGAAACATCTTCGTGATGTAAGGTAACAACGACTTGAGGAACCACTCAAGGAGAAATTCCAGTGGTATAAAGTATTTAATCAATATCTTCTATCTACGCCACTCTTGAATATGATCCAATATATGTGTGGCTTTGTCTTGTCGAAATGTCGACAAAAGTTCTGTACCAACATCGTAACACATGGATAGCTAAAAGTGATTGAGGAAAGTCACGGCAAGGTCATCGAATAAGCCCCCCTTGGTAACTCTATATACCACTTCGCTGTAGGCTGGGTGAGGTTGCATTGAAATAGCCTTAAATAGATTGAGTCATCATGTAAGAAATTGGAAGAGCACCAAAGGTGAAAAGTAGTGACATGTTCACTAGGATCTTCTCCTGCTTTTCCCTCGAACTTGGGAATGTCCGAGGGAACCTTGTTATGGATTGCTGGCTAGGCCGGGTCATGAGATACCGAATCGTTCATAAGTCTCGATAAGTCAGGTAAGTTCAACGTTGCGAGGAAAGGGAGACTAGGTTGAGCCAGTCTATGCGACGCTCCCTGATAGTTCTGTTTCATATAAGGCTGATTACCGTAAATACCATGGCCTTGGCCATAATATCATCCTCCCATGGAAGCATTATGATGTGGTGTACCTTGACTATGTGGTCCTACAAAGCCATAATTGGAAGAGTAAGCAGGTTGTTGATACCCGTACCCATAGGGTTGATAGTTCTGTCCATATTACAGTCCATAAGACTGTCCATGAGAAGCTCCATAAGGTGTCCCATGGGATGTCCCATGAGAAGCTCCATAGTTAGGGATATGGGGAACTCCTTGCGATGGACCGAGAGACAAT
Source organism: Pseudotsuga menziesii (assembly GCA_001517045.1). Taxonomy (NCBI): domain Eukaryota; kingdom Viridiplantae; phylum Streptophyta; class Pinopsida; order Pinales; family Pinaceae; genus Pseudotsuga; species Pseudotsuga menziesii. Next base: position 420,246 of record LPNX010325213.1, on the reverse strand, counting down.
CCAGAAACAGTAATATGACCTCCTGAGACAACAAGAGGTACTTGACTCTGAGATACTACCGTGCGAGCAATCACAGTACGAACAAGGCTAGTAGCGATATTCGGGCCCGAAGGACCACGTGAATGGGGGGAGGAAGGGTTTTCAAAAATGCATTCAAATGAGTATGGTTTGAGGATGAAAGGACATGTGAAGGGATGTAAGTGGTGTTCCCTATGGTCACTCATCTCGATTCTGGTATCCGCATATGACTACTAACACTAAGTCTAGGACAGACATGTGAGGTAGCTTCCACCACCGGGATGGAAGGTGCAATGTGACTAGTGCTCCCAAATCTCTTCGCATGGAAAGGAATAGGAGTGCCCCTAGGTGTAGTGCTAGTTTCAAATTTTGACTCGGCATGATGCATCGGATCGTGTGTAGGGATATCAGGCATTCCATAACGAACATGACTAGTGCTTGTGGGTTCATAATGAGTCTCGTCGCCTAGTAACCAATACCAGCAACCTGTGAATGAGGGATCATAACCAGAATGTGAAGGTATTTCTGGTGAAGGATCATATACGGGACCATAATCTGCATCCCCAACCTCGTGAGGTGGAGAAGACATCTCAGGAATCTCATCCTCGTGATCTCCCATCGTGTGTGAATCAATGTGAGAAGTAGTCCACCCGGATTGTCTGTTTCTCTCTCCCAAAGGAGGAGGAGACATGGAAGGTAGAAGTCCTGCTAAACAACGAGAACGGCGAAGTGCCATGCCCGAATCTACAATGACTACAAAAATGAAAATGACTTGATCTAATTACGCAAACCCTAGGCAAACTAGCGTGCACATAGCATACACCTATAAAATGTAAAGCCCAATCCCAAGCAAACAAGGGTAGCATATGTGAGCTCCCGAATGAAGCAGGAATGTCTCACCTAAGCGAGGCTTGAGACTCCCATACGCAACAAGCAGAGGTTCGTAACCAATTATAGTGGCCCTTAGCTTCAACGCATATAGCAACTATGCTGTCCGACCCCTACCTGGCCAAGACACCTGCAGAATAACCTCTGTGAAGTACCCCCTCGATAACCTAGGTAAGGCATATAAGGTCACCTCAATATAATCAATGCTCAAGAGGACAGTCGCAGGCGAGATTGACCGTATGGGCAGGGTAGCAAAGCCCGAAACTCTCGAAAGAACCCCCAGATACGAATACAATCCTGAAATATCTCCGATGCTACTCAGTTATGACCAGGGGTCATCCCAATCAATAACCGCTCACACAGTCTCGTGCTTAACTCCCTTGTAAGAGGAGGATCCTGAGAAACACTAATTATATAAAGGAATTTCACACTCTCACCTGGATAGACACATAAATGTTTCATTTAGTGGTCTTGGAGAATTTACTCACAATGAACTATTCCAAGACCCTAAAACCTAATCTTGTTGGTGCACCCTATAAAATAAAATAGTGTAATTCATTTTATTATGCGTTGATTTTAATTGGATTATTACTCAAAAGGGAAAATGGTCGTGCAACTAATGATGTTATGACGCAACAAGAAGTAAAATGCACACCTAACAATCAATGCAAATGCACTATGTCGAATGAAAAATAGGGTATGCTACTACGTGAAGTGCAAAATTTTCCTTCAAATGAATGTGCAATCATTCCTATATGAAAATATGACTAATACTTCTCCAAGCAAACCTAATGCAAGTACCATGCAAAACGCAACAATGCAACAATGCATAATGATGCAAAAAAGCAAATGTTTTTTGTATTTTTTCAATTAAAATGAGATAATAAAGCAAAAGTATGACTCTACAACCCCCAGACTCTGCAAGCACTATCAAACAACACCCAAGCAAAGAACTAAGGTAAAAGAGACCTAATGCAGTAATCCCAAAACAAAAAATAGAAAATGAAATGACAAGAACATTTTCAAAAAATTCAAACTAAAAAGTGTCTCTGGTAAGAAACAGAGGTGTATACAGACTCCAGAAGCATCCAAGAAGACTCAACAATTATCCAAACTCACCCAGCAACACTTAATCTTCCCCAAAAAGGAAAAACTCAGGGCATACGTGACTGTGTGCCGAAAACCCGCATATATACACGAATATCCCAGTAAAAACCGTGTGTACATGCGAATGTGAAGACAAAACTTGTGTACAGGAAGAAAAAGAGATAAAAAAAGGTAAATAGACAAGCTGAGACAAAATTTACTCCTATCAGATACTACTAGGTAAACATGTCCGCGGACCCGACTCAGAAATAGAGAAATCGGAGCAATTCAAGAACATTGAATTGCGATAAAACCCCCAAAGGAAATGACTAGGAACTCCCCAGTATGGTCGCCAATTCTGTTACGGAAAAAACTTTCTATGGCTTGGGGTACCACAACAAACAGAGTAACTGTAGAAATCAATCCTTTCCCATATGCAAGAGAAACAAAACATCTAACACTAAAGGATCTCGAAACATACCTTATTCTGGATGGTTGATGTAGATCCTTGTTGAGCTTTTCCACTCTCGCTTGTATTAGCAATTTGCTCTCTCAACATTCAGCAAACAAGACAAGCATGCTATATAATGGTGTTATACCTACTCTAGCATATATAATCAATAACATATAAGCATTTAAAAGCATCCATGGATTCAATATTCATTTAAATACACATTATTGGACAAGAAAAGATATTTCTATTAATATAAATCAGAGATTACAATGGTGACAACTTCTGTCGACACGTCTGTGAACCGGAGAAACTGAGTCCTCCACCTGGGCCTCCACCACTTCAATCCTCCATCTCTCGATAGCAAGCTCACAAGCAAAGGCAAGCTTGGGAAGAACACAAAGTGCTCCAAGGGACAAAGGGATGCAAACTCAAGTATAAGCTCCGGCAACAATGGACTGTAGTTTTCTTGCTCTTCAATTCCTCTCCTTTCAATGTATCCAAAGGGTTCCTTATATAGTGCTTCAATGGGGTAATGGAAGGTTAAATCTGAGTGATCTCAAGGAATATAGAAGGCCAAGAGACAAGTGACTCGGATCCACATCAAGGAAAACTCCAAAACTATTTGGCCTTTTGCACACATCCCGATGTACGCGGGTTTGAGGGTCATATTCGCGTATATACGCGAGAATACGTTTAAAAGTTGCGTATGGAAAATAATGCATGTTTTTAGGGATGATCTTGGAAACATCAAAGGTACAAAAATGGTCCATGGGGTCCAAAGAGTCTGCAAAGGGATAGGGAAGGCCATAAATGTGAGATCCACCATGTGTGGTAAAATCCATTGTAACACTGTGCATCATTCATGCCCTAGGTTCTCATGGCTGAGCCAACAACCCACTTTTCCAATATACACTATGACTCTGAAAAATGTGTTATCAAACACCGCTTGTTAGATAGAAAGTAATTCAAAATTAAACTCATTTACTTACTATCACCTAGCCTATCTAGGCCCAATGTTGTAACCAACATCTCTGTTAATTGTTCAACCCAGTCCTTTTAGGCCCGACGCTACAACCCACAACATTGATACCACGCTGTAGTGTTGGCACCATTCTATAGATACCACTCTGTAACATACTACAATGTTGGTATCTGAGGATATTCTTATCCCTTGCACTATCCATACTGGTCCATCCAGGCCCAATGCTGTAACCAACAACTTTGATACCACTCTTTTGTGTACCCATACCCCATTATCATGCAGAATTAAAAATTTCATAGAGAACCTTTACTGTTCATAGAAACATAGGGCATGGCCACAAACCACTTCTCGACATTTCTAACATTGTCATGCTCCCTCCCATCTTCCACTGATCAGTTTGACGATCTGCAAGGAAATATCTCATAGGATATCAGACGACAGAGAGAAATCATGACTAAAACCAATGATCACAAATGGTTTCGCATTTGGAATCAAATCAATGGCTTAGGATCATCCCACAAAAATTGACGGCTCAGAAAACTTGACTTGCGGGATTGGGAATTGTGGAAATTGCGATACTGCGATCCTGCATCCCACATTCCGCATTCCCGCATCACGCATGAAGAAATGACCATTGCGGAGATCGAAATATGCGAAGCTGCATCCTGCATCCCGCAAGTTGCGAAAAGGTGCGTTGCGGAATGAAAACTACAAAAATCCATAATTCACAAAAAGACATCTCTGCATCCTACATGCGGATATTGCAGAAAGGGAATCACAGAAAGGTATTTGCGGAGGTCCAAATCTGCCAAAGGATGTCTTCTGCATCCCACATCCCACCTGTCGAATAAACCATTGCGGAAGAAGGTTTCTACTCAAAAATTCGACCTGCTAATCGAACTCTTTGAACAGACTTGGCCATCTAGGCCAACATCAATCCAACAATCTAACCCTGCAACTTAGTTTAACAATGCATTGAAGGAAACATACATAGATGCCTATAATTGCAGTTATTCAAAGGAACAATTCATCAATTCAACACATCCAACATGTTCATCACATTTCATCAAGCAATTACAATGCAAGAAATACAATTGTAGAGATTAACATGGACAAAAATGCTTATCTTGAGAAGAACTTGTCCCGCAACCAGCTATGTCGCTGCAACGTTCCACCCAACCATAGGCCAGTGCGCTCATCAATCTCTCAGCAACACTGCCACCCCCGAGTTGGGCATGATTTCTTAAGGAATAAGGGAACACTAGTAGACTCATACATAGCCAAGGGTGCAACAAAAATTAGCCAAGCCAACACAGTTGGTTTTATCGGGCTACGAGGGAAAACAAGCAAAACGTATGGGTTTCACAGGCTACTCAGCCAAGCCATCTCATAGTTGCGTTTCGCAGACTGTTCATAGTCAAGCCAATCCTTCACCTTAAGGACCAGTCAAGCCAACAGATGGGTTGATCATACTGTCTAGCCAAATGTTACTCACAAGGTCAAATGCAATAAGACACATCCAAGCCAACATATGGGTTTATCATGCTACTAGCCAAGCCATCTTTCCAGTTGGTTTTATCAGGCTCCTAAGGAAATGGGCAAAAAGAACTGCTAAGCTAGTGAGCTCATCTACAGAGCTAAGAACACCTTCACAAGACCTATCAAGCCTAGCTTCCCCACTGCCTACACACCCAACACAAGGAAGTGTCCCCTTCTTTGCTCCACAGTCCCTCAGTCTACACCTTCCCTTCTAGTGCTCTTCAGGATGTGCATAGCAAGTTCACCAACCACTCTTATCTTATTGTGAGGTTCCACACTAGGTTTATTAATCACATTCTACGTCTCTCCCAGTCCTAATTCTTGTACATTGTTTAGACCCAAACCAGGGTGCATAACACAACAACCAAAGGGAGACTCCAAAACATAGGCTTTACTTTGGAACACAAGTAGCATGGTCTCACACACTATGTAGTTCAAGATAATGCTACAACACAACAATCACAGTCTCTCCAAGGGAAAACACTTGCAAAACACAAAGGATGCACACAGGAAGAACTCAGCTGCCCAAGAGCTTCCACGCGAATGGAGAATAATAATGGATGAGCAAGACATCCCGCAGCTCCCAAAACGTGAATCCAAACGAAGACGTGAACGCATCAAAAAAATGGCATATGGTTCTGGGTGTTTTTCTTGCCCATGAAGACAAAACACGACATTCAAAACTGGGTGCTCTGCCCAATTCAAATTTTCCCATACTCTTCCCCTTCCCTGCAATAACTACCTCAACCACATTCTGGCAGAAATAAATGGTTGGGAAGAAAGACAAGAAAAAGGGTAGTTGATAGTTTTGATGGGATTTCCCCATGACACATGGCTTTTCCCAAACTGGTTCAAGGTTAACATTCCCTCCCCCTTGTCCTTAGGAAAATCATGCTCCCATCTCATTTTTCATTGCATTGACATAGCTGGTTGTGGGTTTTTCATTAATTTGCATATTTGCATGATGTTTACAAACGTGCTTTCCTTAGCACATAAACCATAGGCATCAGCCATGATCGCCTATATACCAAACATTAATCAATGGCAGGCCCTTGGCCTTGAGCTCCTTGTCATGATTCCATATAATATTTACATCATATACGTTAATGAAAATGGGGTCAAAACCAGGGTGTTACACCCCATATGCATAACAGTACCCAAAGTTGTGATCTTGATTGCAATTGGACTTGAGAGCATGTCTTCCAACTTGTTTGCACTACCCTTATTATATTTGATGGTTAGATAGAATTGTTGTAAAAATCCCATCCACTTGTTGTGGCATGTTAGTTGTAGCTTACTCTGGGACTGTAATACTACAATGTTCGGCGTTCAATGTGAATGGTGGTCTCCATTCCCATTATATAGTGCTTCCACTTCTTAATAACTTAGACCAAGGCATATAGTTCATTAGCATATGTAGGGCAATTCAGTATACCACCATGGAACATTCTAGAATCATAGCATATTGGCCTTTGTCCTTGCATCAAAACTTCTTCCATAACATACCCACTTGTATTTGTCTCCAATTCAAAAGGCTTTTGCAAGTTAGGCAATATAAGAATTAATTCCTAACTGATCTTTTGTTTGAGCTCCTTATAGCCTTTTTATTGATTCCCCCCCCACTAGAATTCTTTGTTTTAAGTTGTTATGGGATGGAGAGGTGCAGCCATATCCAAAAAGAAAGTTATAAACCTCCAAAGGTATTATGCTTCCTTTAAAAATATCCTAAACTTCAATGACATTTTTAGGAGTGTGCCACTTAGTGATGGCCTCCATGTTTGTAGGACCAATCTTAATTTCTCCTCCACTAATCACATACCCTAAATACACCAACTATTGTTGAACAGATTCGTAATTTTTAATGTTTTCCAAGAGTTAATGTTTTTTCAAGGTTTCCAATGCCCACCCAAAACCTACTTGAGATCTGAGATATGCTCTTCCGAGGTAGGACTATAAACCAATATATAATCTAATACACTATCACAAATTAATATATGAAAGGATGCAATGCATAATTCATCAAACACATAAATGTAGTTGGTGCATTATACAAACCAAATTTCCTTACTAACCATGCATATAGACATTGTATAGTCTTGAAGGTGGTCTTCCAGGTGTATTATTCCCTCGCTCGTACTCGATGGTATCCCAATTTGAGATCCAACTTGGTGAAGTACTTGGCATGCTACAATTGATTTAGAAAATCATCAATTAGGGGAAGAGGGTATAGATTATTGAGGGTGATATTATTCAGAGCTCCATAGTCAATACACATCCTTTAAGACCCATCCTTTTAAGGTACTCTCACAATAGGTGACTCACAACATGAGGTGCTTGGTTGGATTACTCCCTTCTCCAACATTTGCTGCAATTGCTTCTCCACTTCTTTTGCTTCCAGAACAAACTATTGCTACAGTTCGGTGTTCAACAATGAAGAACATGGAAATAGTTGTATCTTCCGCCACTTCCCTTTTAGGAGGTATCCCTATAGGCTCCTGGAATAGTTCTTTATTTTCCTAGAAAAGGTTCTCTAACTGATTTTTCTGTTCTTTGATACATCCCTCCATATATGTCTTTACTTGTATCAATTCACCTTCTTGTTGATTACGTTTTAAGAAATGTAGCATAAACTTTCTACTTGAACTGGTCGAATTCTTTGCTTCATTGGAAATTACAGAGAGATCTTAGATTTACTTTTGTGTAGGTTGATGATGGAAGATTTATCATCCTTGATCAAGGGGTACTGGTTTGCTCTTACCATGAATATTGCATCCCACTTATACATATAGGGGCTTCCAAAAACCATACAAAAAAATCAAGGAGCAGTACATCTACCTCCACTTGATCAATATAATATGCACTTATGGTAAATTCAATCTTGCACTATTTTGTGACTTTGTATCCTTATTTACTCATCTTGAGGGATATGGGTTAGGATGATCATGTAGTTCCAATCCAAGCTTACTTACTGTCATTTTTTGAGAAAATGTGAAGATACTTGAGATTTAAAAGTTTTGATAAACAAATATAATCCATGTAGATCTCATAAAACAATTCAAACACACAAATTATTCAACCCTTAAGACACATGATGTACCCTGGGAAAGACCTCCAAATCCGGAGGATGAAAAACCCAGCAAACAATCCTTTGAGTATGATAGATAGTGGTAGAGAATGATTTTACAACACTTGTATATTGCTTGATAAGATATATGTAAGCAACACTAGAGAATAGAGATCATACAGAATATTGCCATAGCCTTGCCAAGTGTGTAACACTCTAATAACAAGCTTGTTCAGTCATAAAATGGATGTAGCGAATGGTTGTATGCCTTTTGGAAACTGTGAACACTATTCACATTGTGTGAACTATCCACGCATTACCTATTGCACCTTTCTTGACTTGGTTCCAAGTTGTCACCTCATAATTATCTCCCACACTGAAGATATGCGCCCTCCATTAATTCATTGGTCTTAACCGCCTCTAACTAAATGTAACTAACATGAACTGAGTTGAACTGAACAGAAATAAATTGAACTCAATAGAACTGAATGTAACTAAACCGAACTGAATGTGAATTGATTAACTAATTGCTTGACCATTAGTTAGGAGTTTAATTGAATGTCCTTAGTGCTTCATAATCAGTGTCATCTTCAATAAACACTTTGCATAAATCAAGGAGTAGATTCCTTAATTAACTGAAACTTGTTTTCCACAACTTAGACTTAACTGATGTCTTTGAAATTCGAGTTCACTGGAGGTATGACATAGGCGATTCGAATATTTACCCATTCTCTATGCTCATCTCATTTATCATTAATTTATTCTACGCAATCCATTAGTGTTTAATTAATTAATCATATTTATCATATCATACTTAGAAGAATTGTTTCAAACCTATGATCATATGTATTACCATGGGTCATGTAGTCATATGCTAAAGTAAATCACTGTAGGGGTAGCTAATCCCTAAAGGAGACTTATAGCACCTGGTGACCATGACTAGCCATACATTAGGTAGTAGATCCTCATGACTTTATACAATACAATTCATATGGTATTGATACAACAACATCCTTGATACAACACAATACTTCTGAACTTAATACAACATAAGTTCTGGACTTGATACAACCCAAATCTCTTATCTAAATACAACACAAGGTCCTAACCTTAATACAACATAAGATCCTAATCTTAATACAACATGAGATCATAGTACATGCATCTCTCATAACCTCAACAACCTAACTTGATACAACATAATCTCTTAACTTAAAACAACATAAGTTGATGAACTTAATACAACATAAGTTCCAGACTTGATACAACACAAATCTCATGAAGAGGTTTTTGAACTTACTTCAACATAAGTTCTGAACTTGATACAACACAAGTCTCATGGAAAATGATTGTTGATGTTGTATATTTAACAGTCCCTCTCAGTGACAGAGACATTCTCTGCCATACCAAGCATATCTCATCAATGTATGAACTTCATTACAAATAGAGGCTTTGTCATCACATCTGCAATCTACTCATCAGTAGCTATGTACTAAAGTTTTACAATACCTTTCTAGACCATGTCTCAAATGAAGTGATACTTCATTTCTATGTGTTTCGACTTGTCATGACACTCAATTTTAAGAAAGCTTTATACAACTCCGGTTATCACACATGATCATTGTAGGCTCTAACTTTACACCAAAAAATCCTCCAAGTAGCTTTCTCAACCACATTGCTTCTCTGCAAGCAATACTAGCAACATTGTACTCAACCTCTACGGTGCTCTCAGAAATTGGACCCTGCTTTCTGCTAGACCATCAAATCATAGCAGAACCCAAACTAAAACAATATCTAGAAGTTCTCTTCCGATCAACAATGTTGCCACCCCAATTAAAATCAATATATCCAAGAAATATCGCTCCTCCATTAGAGGCATACCTGAGTCCATAAGCAACTGCACCACAAATGTATCTCAAAATATGCTTACTTGCAACCCAATGTATGTGTCTAGGATTAGTTATGAACCAAATCAAAATGTTAACTACATAGAAAATGTCTGATCTCGAATGTATCAGATACATTAATGATCCAATTAATTGTCTATATAATGTGGGGTCCACTGGATCTGAACTTGTCTCAGTCTCATGGAGTTTCCTCAAATTATAATCCATTGGAGTATTTATGGATTTATAATCCACCATGCCAAATCTGCGCAAGCTGTCCATGGTGTACTTCCCTTCAGATATAAATATCTCCTCGTTCCTCTGTTGAATCTCAAGGCCTAGGAAATAGTGCATAATACCTAATTCTTTCATCTCAAACTCTGAGGTAATCCCCCTCTAACACTCGACAATTAGTCTTTCCTCTCCAGTGAGAAAATGATCGTCCACATATAGGACTAGTACCAGAAGTTGGTTCTCCACTACTTTGAAGTACAAGTTTGAATCTGCATCACTCTTCAAGAAACCCAGTTTTTGAAGATAATTGTTTATTCTGGCATACCAAGATCGAGGAGCTTGTTTTAACCCATACATGGCTTTCTTCAACTTGCACACATGGGACTCATTCTCATATATCACAAAACCCTTGGGCTACTCAATGTAAACCTCTTCCTCAACCTCACCATTGAGGAAGGCATTCTTCACATCCATCTGGTGAAGCTTCCAACCCAATACAGATGCAAGTGAAATAATAGATCTAACAGTAGTATACTTGGCCATTATAGCAAAATTCACTTCATAATAAATCCCCTCTTTCTAAGAAAATACATGAGAAACAAACCTGGATTTGTACTTTTCCACAGTGCCATCTACAACATGCTTTATCTTGTAAAGCCATATAAAAGTTACAACTAACTTCCTCTCATGTCTGAGAACAATATCCCAAACATCATTCTCTAGAATAGAATGATATTCCTCTATCATAGCATCTTTCCACACTTGCTTCTCTACAACCTCTTCATATGATGAAGGCTCTGAGTCACTGATGTTGCTCATCAATGCAACATATCCTTAATACCTATCAAGCTAGTTGTGGTCTCTGTAAGTGCCTACTAGTTCACCATGCTTCTCAGCACATTTCAATAAATCTCGACACCATGCCGACATCCTCTTTGAAGGAGGTTCATCAACCAGTTCAATTGGTTCATCAATGATAGGTAGCTTTGCATGCTCTGTTGGATTCTCCCTCTTTACATCAAAAGGGGAAGAATCATCATCACGATCCTTAGATACAGAATCCTCGTCCTCCTCTGTCTCTGGATCACATTCAAGCTCTTTTGACCACTTGAATGTTTCCTCATCATGGAAAGTCACATCCCAACTAACCTCAACATGTCTTGCAACAGGTACATAAATTCTAAATGCCTTAGACGTCTCACTATAGCCAAAAAAAAAATTCCCTTCTTTCCAGAAGGTTCCATCTTGGTTCTCTTTTCTTTTGGTATGTTAATATACATAGGACATCCAAAAATCCGAAGATGTGATATGTTTGGTTTCTCACCAGTGAACACCTCTTCAAGTGTTTTCTCATAAAGAATTGCATGTGGACTTCTATTATATATGTACACTACTATACTAGTATATTGTTCCCACAAATAAGCAGATATATCTTGATCATGTAACATGGCTTATACAGCCTCACAAACAATTTTTGTCTTTCTTTGTGCAACCCCATTCTATTGAGCGTTGTAAGGAACTGTTAATTGTCTACATATCCCTGCATCACTACAAAAATCTTTTAAAGAATTTGATTCAAATTTTCCACCATTATCAAACCATGGGGCATCGATATGCCTACTTGTATGATTATTAACTAAGGTTTTATATTCTTGAAATTTACTGAAAGCACTTTTGGCTTTCATGAATTTAATCTAGGCTTTACGGGAGAACTCATCAATGAATAAAACATAGTATAGATGCCCACTGAAGGACAGGGAAGACATGGGTCCACATACATCTAAGTGCACTAAATATAATATTCCTTTAGATATAGAATGGCTACTAACAAACTTTTTTTAACATTCTTCCCTAAAGCACAATCACTACAAACCATGTCATGTACAAAATCAAAACTAGGCATACCTTTCACCATTCCTAGCAAACCAAGAAGTGCTCTGAAGTGGAGATGTCCAAGCCTCCCATGCCAAAGCTAGCATGGGTTGATAGTAAGATGTGCCATGGCTGCAATATACTTTCCTAGGACCTTGTAAATTCCTCCTTCTCAAAATTCAATAACAGTAGTAGTATCAATGTTCTGGCTCTTCGGCGACACGTATGCTTGATTCTCCATGAACATGAATCACACACGTTTATATTCAAGGACAAAAATAGAGAGTATGCTCTTCTTTAATTCAGGGGCATAAAGAATGTCCTCCAAATGTAGTGTGTCTCCCAAACTCAGCTGGAAGGATGTGGATCCAACTCCTTAGATTGAGTATGCGAAAATGGATCCCAATTCTACCATGCATGCATACTGCTTCTTTTTTAGGTGGATATCACACCCTTGGATCCTGACATGTGCTTTGAAGCACCATTGTCAATCAACCATGTATCTTCTACTGTGATGAGAAATCCAGACAAAGCAGAGATGAGGTGATACTCCCTCCTTATCTCTTTCTCTTTAGTTGCAACTTCTTTGGAAGTTTGTTCAACGACGATGGAAGCATGAAATCTTCCTTTTTTATTTTCTTCACACAACAATCCTGTATAAAGTGTCCCTTCTTTTGACAATAAAAACATAAAAGCTTTGATTTGTCAAAACCTTTTTTTATCTCTTTCTTCTTTGCATGGAGAGACTTCTTGGGAATGAATGACTTCCTCCCTTTCTTGGTTCTAGCTATGAGAGCTAGATTATCCTCCTTAGTGTGAACCACTTTGTTCTAGATGCGCCCTTCTTCTTGGATGCAATAATGCCAAATTATTTTGAATTTGGGCTTATCATCTCTTCCATTTACCGCAGCAAGAAAGGTCTCCCCAAGAGGTAGGGAGCCCACCGATGGTGGTTTGAAGAAGATCATCCACATCCATATCCACACCAATGCTTGCAATTTGATTCTTCACCTCTAAAATCTTTGTGAATAATGAGGCTACGGCCTCATCTCTTTCCATCTTCATGTTGCACAACTTGTTCTTCAAATCCCTCTTTTGAGTAGGGGTCGACTTCTCATTAAGATTCATGAGTGTATCATTAGAGGAAATTTCAATTTAAAATGGGCCTTCCAAAAATAACACAAATTCCATGTCATCATGTATTAGCTAATCAAAATTCTTTAAAATTCAAAAAGGGAGCACCTCTTAAACATTTTTTTAATATAAATTTGGGGATAGGTATCATAAAAAAACTACTTGTTTTGTTCGTATTTTCAACATATCTCCCTATGTGTTTACTCAAATTTTGATCGGGAGAGCACGTTGGATGCAGAATTAAATTCCACATCCAATGAGTACCCACTCAGCATACTTTTGGTGGGCCAAACTACCCCAAAAACAAGAAATACCTAAAAAAAATGATGATGACATCATCATCACAAATTTTCAAATATTTCTTGTTTTTGGGGTAGCGGTGCCCATCAAAAGTATGCTGAGTGGGTACTCATTGGATGCGGAATTTAATTCCACATCCAATGAGCTCTCCTGATCAAAATTTGAGTAAACACATAGGGAGATATGTCGAAAATACGAAAATCAAAAGTAGTTTTTTCTTTTCTTCCTCCAAAATTAATAAATATTATTTTATTAATTTTCCTTAGGAGGCCCATTTTGAGTTGAAATTTCCTCTAATGCAAAACACTCCATTATCGTTGTTAATGATGTGATCATCGACATGAGGTTGTCCTTCATAGAGTCATATATGATCCTTTTTATCTTTGCTTGATTCTTATTGTAATTGGTTCTTCCTGCATTTGTAGTAGGATATTCGATCACGGTGGTCACAAAGGAATCAAGTTCATGCTCTTCGAGAATGTTGATCACTATCGCCTTCCATGTGTTGAAGTTTGTTGTGCCTTGAATTCGGTCATCCGGTTGTACAAAGATTGATTCCATTGCTTCAAGCTCTTGCTCAAAGCTTCAATATCCTGCGTAGGTTTAAAATGTTTGCACAAAACTAATCTCTTACACACCCTTTCTTTGATACCATGTCAATGTTTGAGCAAATATGAAGATACTTGAACTTGAAAACTTTTGATAAAAAAATCCAATGCATGTAGATCTCATAAAACAATTCAAGCACACAAATTATTCAATCCATAAGACACATGATGTACCCTGGGAAAACCCTCCAAATATGAAGGATGAAAAACCTAGCAAATAATCCTTTGAGTATGATAGATAATGGCAGAGAATGGTTTTACAACGCTTGTAGATTGCTTGATAAGAGATATCTAAGCAACACAAGAGAATATATATCATAACGAATACTATCATAGCCTTTCTAAGTGCATATCACTCTAATAACAAGTTTATTCAGTCATACAATGAAGGTAGTGAATGGTTGCATTCCTTTTGGACACGAATGGTTGAATTCCTTTTGGGCACTGTGAATACTATTCACACTGTGTGCACTATCCACACATTACCTATTGCACCTTTATTGACTTGGTTCCAAGTTGTCTCCTCGTAATTATCTCCCACACTGAAGATATGTGCCCTCCATTAATTCAATGGCGTTAACTGCCTCTAGTTGAATGTAACTAAATTGAACTGAGTTGAACTGAACTGAATTGAATTCAACTGAACATAACTGGATGTAAATGAATAGAGCTGAATGTGAACTGATTAAGTTATTTCTTGACCATTAGTTAAGAGTTTAACTGAATGTCTCTAATGCTTCACAATCAGTGTCATCTTCAACAAACACTTTGCATAAATTAAAAAGTAGATTCCTTAATTAACTGCAACTTGTTTTCCACAACTAAGACTTAACTAATGTCTTTGCAATTTGAGTTCACTGGAGGTATGGCATAGTAAATTTGAATCTTTACTCTATCTCTATGCTCATATCATTTATCATTAATTTATTCTACATGGTCGATGAGTGTTTAATTAATTAATCATCTTTATCATATCATACTCAAAAGAATCGTTTCAAACCTATGATCATAAGTATTACCTCAGGTCATAAAGTCATATGCTAAAGTATATCACTCAAGGGGTAGCTAATCCTTAAAGTAGACTTATAGAACCTGGTGACCATGAATAGACATACATCACATAGTAGATCCTCGTGACTTGATACAACACAAGTCATATGGTCTTGATACAAGACTAGTCTTGATACAACACAAGACTTCTTATTTTAACACAACATAAGTTTTGGACTTGATACAACACAAGTCTCTAACCTTGATACAACACAAGGTCTCGATCTTAATACAACATAAGATCCTGGTCTTAATACAACATAATCTCATAGTACATGTATCTTTGATAGCCTCAACAACTTAGATTGATACAACACAATCTCTTAACTTAATACAACATAAGTTGACGAACTTAATACAACATAAGTTTCGGACTTGATACAACACAAGTCTCATGAAGAGGTTTCTAAACTTAATACAACATAAATTCTGGATTTTATACAACACAAGTATCACGGAGAACGACTCTTGATGATGTACATTTAACACTTACCAAATCTTTTGCTATGAGACTGGCTTGTGAATCGAAATCAAATACAACACTGCCTTGTTATTCTTGACCTGAATCTTGATGTGGAAGATTTTCATATTCTCCTTCACTTCATTGGGATGAAGGCAACTCAGGTTCACCTCCTTTTGCAGTTAAGTGCAGACAATCTTCTCATCCACACATGATCTACTCTCTACCAATTTTCTTAAATATGTGGCTAGAAGGTTCTTCTTCTTTGTATCCCTCTTGAGGTTCTTAGGGTTCAATTCTATATGTAGATTCCAACAGTTTTCTTTAGTGTGACCATCAATGTTACAATGGTTACAATTGTTTTTAGATCCTTGCACTAATGTGTCGTGGCTATAGTATTCTTTTCTTTTTCCTTCCACTTATTCTTCTCCTTCTTGGAAGTATCTTAGTTATATTTTTGTTTGGAACCACTTGGTTGTCCCTTCTTGTGGCCTATATTTTCTAGGTACTATGCTTGCACGCATGCCTCATCAATTGTGATGGGATTTAAGAGTATCACTTGCTTTCATAAATGACTATGCATACCTCCAAGATACTTGAGGAGTAAATCTGGATTCTTGGGTGAGATACCTAACATGATAGCCATCTTCCTGAATTTGTTAGTATACTCTTGTACACTTTCCCCTTGTATTTTCCTGAAGCAATGCCAATGGATCCATTGGTCCTCTACATACCCAATATATTGGAACCGTGACTTAAGGATGGTTTTGAAATCCTCCCACTTAGTTATTAGTGGATCACTCTCCAGCCTAAGTGCTTCCATGTGGCTTTCCCACCAAGCTAATGCATGGCCCTCTAATTTCAGTCGAGCAAGTGATATTTTATGCTCATCATCTATGTTATGGATGCTAAAATAGACCTCTAATTGCTGCAACAAATGATTGATCTTTAAATCATCGAAATAATTGTGTTTGAGGTGATTCATGGACCGTTGGAAAGGTATCGGAGTTTAGAATAGTGTCAAGGGGTATGACACAAGTGATGAAATTTTGGCCCCAAGAAACATCATTTAGACCCTCAAACATGCCCTTGAAGGTTTTGGACCCCAAACATGTAAAGTGACACTTGCCCCTAAAATGGGCCCTACAAGCCAAATTATCCAATCTTTCCACCCAAAAAGCACCAAAATAAATGAAAAATTACATATTTATCCATTTCAAATCACATCTTTTTGAACTTTTCCAACTATTCTCTTCCATGTTCTTTTTTGAAGATGTTTCTAATTGCTGAAATAATGTAACTTCGAAGAATATTCTACTCATAATTCACATTATTATTATTCCTCCTTCAGAAGATGTTGTTGATGTAAAAGGTCATGTAAAAGTCGTGAGGTAAGCCCTCAGTTGTAAGTCAGGTCAATAATACGCATAAAAGAATAATATAATTATTATTGCGAAGTTTACCTAGGTATCTCAGCCTTGTTAGTTAGATAGGTCATCCTAATTAGGTAAAAGATCAGTTGGGAAACTAGTATAAATAGATAGGCACCCTCCCTCATTTGTACACATTTACTCACACTTGTATTGCGCAAGAGAGAGAAAGAGGGAGAGACAAAGAAGGAGGAGGACTAGTGTCTTAGGTGTTTTGGCTCTTATGCTTGGGGTTTGGTCTCTCACTCAATGAGACCTTGGTCTTTGGTCATTACATACTGGTAATCTATATTGAGGAAGTTTTTGCTGGGTTTTTTCCTTTAGTCTTTGCCCAGGATAAATTGTTGTGTACCTTGTAATTGTGTTTCTTTTAGTGTTCCTCTTTATGTTTTTAATGTGAAAATGTATTAAATTCCAATCAAGTTAGGACTTAATCCATGATAGCATAGAAAAGTTAACATGGTATAAGAGCTATCATGAAAATATCAACTTTCATTAGGTAAATCTCTCTCTCCTTCTCCAGACAAGAAAATTAGGGTTTTATACTAAAGTGGAATTTTTTAGTGCAAGTGACAGGGAAGTGCACAACCTCCTAGGCACATATTTTGGCACCAAGATCAATTTTTTTCATTGGGCATATTCTCTGGAAATTCAAGCCCTAGTTTGGCTTGGAACCAGAAAACCAGAAACATAACTAGAAACTGTATTCTAGGATATTGCAAGTCTAGTTTCAAGGGTTGGCATTTGGATTCTTTAGAAACTAATTGTACCATCATACTCGCCTCAATCAAGTGCATCTTTTGGTGAGTACATTTTTCATTTATGATAAATTTTCATTTTTTGTTATTTTCGGATCTCCAAGAAAAGATGTCTCCAAGCACTAAGCTTGATGACAAGTTGGAAGGCATAGAAAACTTACGTGCTTGGAAATAGAGAATAGGACTCATTCTAAAAGAGAATGATCTTGCAAAGTTTATCAAGGAAGTTGTGTCAGATCTAGAAGAAGATGAAGCAAAGGAAAGGTACAAAAAAGACATGATTATAGCCAAGAGGATCATAGTTGATTCTATCAAGGATCACTTGATTCCTCAAGTAATCTTGAAGGATACACCTAAGGAAATGTTTAATGCCATATCATGAATGTATGAAGCAAGAAACATCAACCTAAATATGAACTTGAGATCCCAAATCAAAATTACAAAGATGAGAAAGGTTGAATCTATCCATTAATACTTCACACAGGTCTCTCAATTCAAGGAACAACTAGAAGCAATTGAAGACAAGATTGATGAAATTGAACTAGTAATGACTGCTCTCAATGGTATTACTAGACCATGGGACTCCTTCATCCAGACAATCTGTGCAAGGAAGGAAAGCCCAAAATTTGATATCCCATGGGAAGAATGTGTTCAAGAAGAAGCTAGAGTAGCTAACCGAGAAGCACTGCTTAGAGATGATGACCATGCTCTAGCTACTCATACCAAGATAAGAAAAGGAAAGCATCATTTCAAGAAGGAAACTCATAAGGGTTCTTATCCTCCTAAGAAGTTTCAAAAGAATAAAAAGGGAGATTACAAGCAAAAATATTTCTCCTCTTATCAATGTCACCACTGTGATAAGATAGGACACATTGCCAGTAATTTCTCGATGAGGAAAGAAGAATGTAAGAGGAAGAATAAAAAAAGACATCATGCTAACTTAGTAGAAGAAGAAGAAGAACCTCCCAGGAAGTAAAAAAACAATAAGTTGAAGAATATGTTCTCTATAAAATGTATATGTCACTATAGATTGGCCCGTGTGACCTAAGAGGTCACTCATAAGCATCCTTGATCCATGATTCTACAAGGCCATTGAAGACTTGCTCACATAAATCTATAAAATCCCTACCACATGTGAGCAAGGTAGTCATAGGTCCACCAAACCTAAAGATAGATCATGAAGGATGCAACCTTTGACGAAGATATAAGTCAAGAAAGTGCCAACATGAAGAAACATATGAAGAAATTGTAGCTCCCAAA
Source organism: Pseudotsuga menziesii (assembly GCA_001517045.1). Taxonomy (NCBI): domain Eukaryota; kingdom Viridiplantae; phylum Streptophyta; class Pinopsida; order Pinales; family Pinaceae; genus Pseudotsuga; species Pseudotsuga menziesii. The sequence goes on along the minus strand of LPNX010325213.1, from coordinate 401,223 downwards.
GCTACACAACCGATGAAGGAAGGTGCAAATTCTCCTGGTGATGAGATTCTACAAGGACATGATATGTTGGAGCCCCAAGAACATCCCCACATGAATATCTCCCACAAGAGAAAGCTAGCTTGGGCTCATGATATTATTTAAGAAGCATAAAGCTATGGTGCTCTCGGAGGCTCCATAAGGCAAAGCAATGAGCCAAATCCATTTACTAGTTATGTGGCTTTGATGTGTGTCTTGTAGATAAATAACCTACTTGTTTTGAAGCAGTAGTTCAAAATAAATAATGGGTAGAATCCATGGCAGAAGAATACCAATCCATAATGAAGAATGATGTGTGGGAAGTAGTTCCCAAACTAGAAGGTAAAAGTGTGGTGTCTTCCAAATGGATCTACAAGATAAAACATACAACTGATAGAAGTATCTAGAAGTACAAAGCTAGATTTGTGGCTCGTGAATTCTCTCAAAAGGAAGGAAGTAATTATGAAGAGACATTTTCTCATGTAGCAAGGTACACTTTTATCAGAACCAACATGGCACTAGCAGCCAAGACATAATGGAAGTTACAACAGATGGATGTGAAAAAAACCTTCCTAAATGGTGTTATTGAAGAAGAAGTATACATAGAACAACCACATGGTTTTGAAGTCAAAGACAAAAGAATGCATATTTGTAAACTGAAGAAGGCTATGTACACATTGAAGCAAGCTCCAAGAGCTTGGTATGGAAGGATCAATAGTTTCCTGACGAGCTTGGGATTTACCAAAAGTAAAGTTGATCCTAACCTTTAATTAAAGGTTATGGATGATGAACCTATCATATTATTGTTGTATGCAGATGATTTATTCCTGACAGGTAATGAGAAGCAAATCTCAGAGTGTAAGAAGAATCTTGCTGCAAAATTCGATATGAAAGACCTTGGCTTGATGCATTATTTTTTAGGCCTTGAAGTATGGAAGATCCCATAAGGAATATTCCTTAACCAAGGGAAGTATGTAGTGGAAATACTTAAAAAAGGTTTGACATGTTGGAATGTAAATCCATGGCCACACCCATGGATACACACTTGAATTTGCTAGTTAATGCTTCGTCAGAATTAGTGGATGTGACACTATACAAACATATCATTGGTTCATTGATGTATCTAACAAACACCCGACCAGATATATGCTTTTATATGAACACTTTGAGTCAGTATCTGGTTGAGCCCATACATTTTCACTTGGTAGATGCAAAGCATGCGATGAGGTACCTAAAAGGTATGATAGACTATGGTATTAGTTATACTAGAGATCATGACTTCAGACTGTATGGTTATACAGATTCAGATTGGGCAGGAAGTGTCTAATATAAAAAGAGCACTTCAGGCATATGTTTCAGTCTAAGGTCAACCATGATCTCATGGTTAAGCTAGAAGCAGTCAAGTGTTGCTCTCAGCACTACAGAAGCAAAATATATTGCATCTTGTTCCACTAGTTGTGAAGCCATATGGATTCAAAAGTTGTGGCCAGATTTGTTTGATCTATAGATGGATGCCACTGTGATTCTATGTGATAACCAAAGCTGTATGAAGATGACAGAGAACCCTATGTTCCATGATAATACGAAGCACTTAGAAATCTGGTACTTCTACATTTGTAACATGGTGCAGAAGGGTGCTATAAATCTCCAATATGTGAGCACAGATGAGCAGGTTGCAGATGTGTTGACTAAGCATGTGTCTCATGTGAAGTTTGAACACTTTCAATATAAGATTGGTATTTTCCGTAAGGACTTCTCTTGAAAGGGGGAGAACTATTAATGATACTATGGTATCTTGATCATAGCAGGTAGCTCAGTTATGATTGATCATCCTTAGACTTGATCCCATGATTCTGAAAGGAAGGATCATGTTAAATGTTGATCTTGATGGACTTGATCCCATAATTCTAAAAGGAAGGATTGTCCAAGATGTATATGTTGGGATTAATCATCCTTAGAATTGATCAAATAATTCTGAAATGAAGGATCATCTTAAATGTTGATTTGGAAGGTATAATCATCCTTAGACTTTATCCCATAGTTCTGAAAGGAGGGATCGTCTTAAATCATGATGTGGAAGGACTAATGATCCTTAGACTTGATCCTGTAATTCCGAAAGGAAGAATCATCTTAAATGATGACGTGGAAGGACTAATCATCCCTAAACTTGATCCTATAGTTTTGAAAGGAGGGATCGTCTTAAATGTTGATGTGGAAGGACTAATCATCCCTAAACTTGATCCTATAGTTTTGAAAGGAAGGATCGTCTTAAATGTTGATGTGGAAGGACTAATCATCCTTAGACTTGATCCTGTAATTTCGAAGGGAAGGATCGTCTTAAATGTTGATGTGGAAGGACTAATCATCCTTACGCTTGATCCAATAATTCTGAAATGAAGGGTCATCTTAAATGTTTATGTGGAATGACTAATCATCCTTAGGCTTGATCTCGTAATTCCGAAAGGAAGGATCATCTTAAATATTGATGTGAGTGGACTTGATCCCGTAATTCCAAAAGGAAGGATCATCCATAATGTTAGTAGTGTACTTGATCCCATAATTCCAAAAGGAAGGATCATCCAGGATGTTAGTAGTAGACTTGATCCTGTAATTCTAAAAGGAAGGATCGTCCAGAATGTTAGTAGTGAAATTGATCCTGTAATTCTGAAAGGAAGGGTCATCCGGGATGTTAGTGGTGGACTTGATCCCATAAATCCGAAAGGAAGGATTGTCCTATGTATATGTGTTAGCTGTGATTAGTATTGGTAGCTCTGCAAATACTTGATCCCATAATTCTGAATGGAAGGATTGTCCAAGTAAACATATGTGTTATCCATGATCTTGTAGTCATGAAAGGAAGGATCATGTTAGTTGTTGTTATACCTGCCATAGATTATGTTAGTACATCCTTGAGCTATTGATGATGATGTTTTTATGCCTGTCACATGTTTTTGTTACAAATTTATGCTGATGATCCAACCTCCTATTGTCGTTGTTGTTGTTATTCCAGCTTTATGCTGATGAGCCAGCCTCATGATGTCATTGTTGTTGTTATTCCAACTTTATGTTGATGAGGAAGCCTCGCGATGTCGGTGCTAGTGATGTATTAGTTTTTATGTAGATGATGATGCCTAGTCCCATGCTGCAGATGATGATTCTGTTCCATGTTGCATATTATGATGTTCCATCATATGATGATGATGCTTCATCTCCATGTTGCATATGATGCTCCAGTTCCATGCTGTAGATGATGATGCTCCAGCTCCATGCTGCTGCTGATGTTCTAGTTCCATGTTGCATATGATGATGTTCCAGCAGATGATGATGATGCTCCAGCTCCATGTTGTAGATGATGCTCCAGTTCCATGTTGTAGATGATGATGCTCCAACTCCATGCTGTCGATGATGTTCCAGTTCCATGTTGCATATGATGATGTTTTAGCAGATGATGATGATGCTCCAACTCCATGTTGCAGATGATGCACCAGTTCCATGCTATAGATGATGATGCTCTAGCTCCATGTTGTTGATGATGTTCTAGTTCCATGACGCAGATGATGATGCCCCAGTTCCATGCTGCAGATAATGATACTTCAACTTTGTATTGAAGATGTTGATGATGATACTTCAGCTTTAAACTGAAGATGTTGATACTCCATCTTCGTGTTGCAGATGGTGATGTTGTTCAAAAATTCAAATGATCTATAGATGTACCAGACAATGTTCCAAAATATGATGTTGATGATGCCTCCTCCCTCCTTTCGATGATGTTGTGTCGAAGCACACTAGTTGTTGTTGTTTTCAGTAGAATACCCTTCTTGTTAAGGGGGAGTGTTGAAATAATGTAACTTCGAAGAATACTCTACTTGTACTTCACATTATGATTATTCATCCTTCGAGAGATGTTGTTGATGTAAAAGGTCATGTAAAATTCATGAGGTAAACCCTCAATTTTAAGTCGGGTCAATAGCACCCATAAAAGAAGAATATAATTAATATTGTGAATTTTACCTAGGTATGGTCGACCCTGTCAGTTAGATAGGTTGACCTAGTTAGGTAAAAGGCCAATTGGGAAACTAGTATAAATAGTGAGGCTCCCTCCCTCATTTGTACACACTCACTCGCACTTTTACTACGCAAGAGAGAGAAAGGAGGAAGACTAGTGTATTTGGTGGTTTGGCTCTTATGCTTGGGGTTTGTTCTCTCACTTTATGAGACCTTGGTATTTGGTCATTGCATACTGATAATTTATATTGAGGAATTTTTTGATGGGTTTTTCCCTTTAGGTTTTTCCCATGATAACTTGTTGTGCACCTTGTGATTGTGTTTCTTTCACTAATCCTCTTTATGATGTTATTGTGAAAATGTATTAAATGCTAATCAAGTTAGGACGTAAGCTATGGCAACATAGAAAACTTAACACAAATTTTCTCACTTGTGGAACAATGTATCAAAAGAATGGTCTTAGCCTCTACACAATGTCAAATCAGATCATACTTCATCTTGATGTGTTTTTTTTTGTCATGGAATTAAGCATTATTTTCCAACTTGATTGTAGAAGTGGTTTCAATCAATACTGGAATAATATTTACCCATGTCTCTAACAATTCCTCTTGTATTTATTGACCCACACAATCTCAATTATTGCTTCTCCAATTGCCACATATTATGGCTTTGTAGTGGAATATGTTGGAACAAACTGTTTGTGTGATCTATAAGAGACAGTTGAAGATCCAAGACTCACGAGGTATCCCAAAGTAGACATTCCATTCTCCTTGTCACCTTGAAAGTTTGCATCTAAATATCCAATTAGTTTGAAGTCCTCCGCCTCATAATAATTGAGTCAAAAGTATTGAGTCCCCTTCAAGTATCTTATAACTCTCTTTACAACACACCAATGTCCTTCACAAGGTCTTTACATGAACCCTTAAAAGGTTCCAACTACAAATTAAATATTAGGCCTAGTAATGGTAAGGTAGATAAGACTCCCCACAATTTTTCTATATTTGTTTGCATCCTCAAATTCATTCCCTTGTTTTGTTGTTTCCTTCACTTTTTGTTCCATTGGAGTAGAAAGAAGGTTGCATTCAACCATACCAAACCTGTTCAATAATTCTCCAATGTACTTCTTTTGGGAGATGAATATTTGATTTGATTTTTGTGTCACTTCTATGCCCAAGTAGTAGTGAGGTTGTACCATATCAGTCATCTCAAAATATTTCTTCAATCATTTCTTTGTGGATGCAATGTAAATTTCATTAATCCCTGCCATCATTAGATCATCTACATACACTACAATATATACACCATATTTGGAAAATTTATTGACAAACAAGGTTGCATCATCAAGGTTAAAGTTTTTGAAATTCAATTTCAAAAGACACTCAATTAGTTTTTCATACAAGAGACGAGGTGCTTTTTTCCAGGCCATACAAAGACTTAATGAGCCTGCATGCCTTATGTTCTTTTACCTTCACAACAAAACTTTATGGTTAAGGCATGCATACATTATCTTTGAAATATCCATTCAAGAAAGCAGTCTTCACATCCATTTGATGAACTTTCCTATCATTATGTGCAACCAAAGCCAATAGAGTATGAATGGTAGCCCATTTTTTTATGGGGGGAAAAGTCTCCTCATAGCCAATGCCTTCTTTATATGCAAATCATTTTCACACAAGCCTTTCCTTATGCTTTTCAAGTGAGACATATAATTTGTACTTGTTCTTGTAGACCCACTTGTAGCCAATTGGTTTGGTTCCAAATGGAGGGTCCACCAACTTCCATGTCCCATTCTTGATGAGAGGATCATATTCCTTATGCATATCTACTTTGTATTCACTATGAGAAACAACTTCTTCAAAGGAAGTTGCTTCATAGATGGAAAATGAATTCAATTTACAATGATATGAAATGTCCATATCATTTACATCGCCGAAATATGAATCATCTAAATCACCTCCATCTTCTTGTCTTGATGAACTTTTGGTTCCTATATTTCCAACCTCATTAGGATGAACTTTTTCAAGTGTCTTGATGACCCCCTTTAGAAATTTCTATGAGGATCCAAGTTGCTCAACTAATTGAGATGGTTTCTCATTCTCTTCAAGGTTCAATATTCCAATCCTCTCAATGACATTATCCAATTGAACCTCCTATTTCGGTGAAGTAGAAATAACTTCTTCATGAGGGGAATATGGTACTATAAAAGAAGTTTGATCCAACATAGATATCCCCCCTTCAAGATGTGGAATCTCATTATCAAATTCATGGTATGTGTTTACATGGGTAAAATTATCCATATGGTCACGCTACCTCCCAATAGTCTTGTCATTTATGTTCATTTCAAGAGAAATCACATCTCTAAGAAGAATAAACTTTTTATTTACCTCATTGTAAATATGATATGCCTTGGTGGTATTTGAGTACCCCAAGAATATGCAATTTTGATTCCTTACACCAAGTTTGTTTCTTTGTTCCTTGGGAAGCAAGGCATTGCAAGTGGAACCAAAAAATTACCCTAAGATGCCTCGGCAAAGGAATGCGAGCATACCACATTTCATATAGTCGTGTTTCCAAGAGCATGAAATGAACTTATGTTTCTCAAATAAATTGTATCACCCCAAAACATCAATTTCACATTCTTGAAAAATAACATGGAATGTATCATATTAAAAAGTGTTATGTTCATTCTTTATGCTACACCATTGCTAAGCATTATATGGAACAATGGTTTGATGCATAATTCCATGTTGATGAAGATAGTTTTCAATTCCATTAGAAGTACACTCTTTTCCATTATCACTATGAAGAGTGTCGATATGAGATTGTGCTTCATTTTAATCCAGACATGAAATTTTTTAAATGTTTGAAATGCCTCGATTTTATGCTTCAATAAATAAACCCATCACATCTAATGTATTTATCAATAAAATACATGATATATTTATTACCATATATAGAAGAATTAGGCATGGGGCCATACACGTCAAAGTGTATCAACTCTAATTTCCTAGATGCTTTATAATTGGAATCATGAAAAGATTGCTTGTGATGTTTGTCAGGGATACATGCAACACATTGCTTCAAATTCATTGGAACTATGGGAAAACTAGAAACAACATTCTTCTACAACAAACAAGGCTATCACAGTTGATATGCCCATATCTAGCATACCTTAAAAGGCTATATGACAATGTATCTTCATCATGGTGAGAGAGGTATGGAAAATTATGTGCACTTGCAGACGTCCCTTTTAGTTTCAACAATCTCTCATCTTCCCATCCTGCCACGATGAACTACTTGTTAGATGATCTCTTTATCTAAACTTTTCCATCAACCATGTGAATGGAATGGTCTAGTTATTGAATGTGCAAAAGAGACAATAAGTTCCTCTATGACTCTTAAAAATAGATAATATTATGCAACAAAAAGTCTGGGAATCTAGGCAATTTGACCATGATGGTGTCAATTCCCTTAGGTTTGAGCTTAGATTTATTTGCAAAATATACTATGACATCTACATTTCATTCAATTCTTTAAATAATATTTTTCTAAAATTCATGTGGTGGGTAGCACTAGTGTCAAGTGACCAAGTATCTCTCCAAGAAGCAAATGAAGCATTGAACATAATGTCATTTACACCATTATTGCTCCATGCTACAATGAATGACATGTTCAAGAGATTTTGTTGTTGTAATTGTAACTTCATAGGATATTTTATTCTATATTATCATTATTTTGTTGTACCCCCATCATAGATGTTTTCCCTCTGTCCTGGATGTCATTATTGTGTATGGTCATTAAGGTAAACCCTATGTTGTAAGTCGAGGAAACAATCCCCAAGATAAATAAAGTAAAATGTATTTTTGTGTGCTCCTAGGTAGGTCGGCCACAAAGAGATAACGCGTGACCTAGTTAGTTAAGTAAGCCACTCAACTGAAGAATATAAATAGGGAGGTACCCTCCCTATTTGAACATACACTCACACTCTCTCTCATGTGCACAATAGGAGAGAGAGGACAAGTTCACTAGAGGAGAAAGAGAGAGAGCTGCAAAAGACATCTTATTCTTGGGTTTTTCCATCTTGTGATATTGTATTAGTGACATAACTATTTTGAGGAAGTTTGTGGGGTTTTCTCCTTTATGGTTTCCCCAAGGAAAATATTTGTGTCTTGTGTATCTTGTTGTGCTTGTTATTCTTTTAGATAAAGACCCTAATAAAATTGAATTAAAGTAGAAAAACTAATAAATTTACCTTTTTATTCTTTATGCTCCTTCTTTTTTGTGATATTCTCCCATGGAATTCTTCATGTCCTTGCCTCATGTCCCTTCTCGCCACAACAAACACAATGAAGATTGGATCTCTCACCATGGTTATGTATACCCCTCCTGCCTTTGAAATTATTTCTTCCACATCCTCTCTTACTTCCATCTCCTCTAGAAGAATCATCTTATTGATTCTTCCCTTTTCAATAAAGGAACGTAGTCTCTTTAGCAAGCTGGACTATATTCTTTCCAAAAGATTTATCTCGTTTTGGAATTTTCTCTACCAAGGTGTCAAACTAAGTGTCTTTAGTTGGCTACTAGCTTGAAGTGACTCAAGATAGTGGGAATATGTGGCATAGAGGACCTTGTTGGAGGCTATGAGAGAAATGTCTACCTTCTCACTAGAGGCATCAATTACATGCATAATGGCTTTAGTTTATGTTGCTGAAGTCATGGGTTCATTACCATTCAACTATAGGTTGAAGAGCTTCAACAACAACTAAACGAGCTTCAATTATGAGTGCGAGCCATACAAATTCTTCAAACCACCACACAAATTTGTAATGGATATGATATGATGAATCACCTCTATACTTACTATAGCAACATCCAAATCATAGGATTTCTTATCTTTGTTCTTCCACATTGCAAACCCTTTGTTTGTTGTAGGCTTTGTAGGTTTAACACCACTCTCTCCACAAATTTCATCCCATAAATCATTGAATATGAGTATGTGTTAGATCTTCCTTAACCACTTTATATAGTTCTCTTTGTTGATGAGTACCTGTTGAGGCCTGGAAAATCGCAGGTAACAACAGTTAGGGATTCTCCCCAGTAAACGTTCCCAACTAGCCCGTTACTATTTGGTATGGGGAATTTGTCCGGTTTATGGTTCGGTTACCGCAGGTCAAGTAACAAATTAAAATGATTTACCGGTTACAGCCCGGTCCACAGCGTATATTTTTTAGTTTTTTGTGTTTAAGGTATGATGTGCAAGTACCTATCTAAAATGCAAAAGATAGAGATAACGAGGAGGGTCACAATGTGATGCGCAGGTTCTTACCTCTCGTCTTACCTCTCTCACATCTAAATCACAAACAACAAGAAACTAACTATAACTAACTAACCTATCCCTAGGGAGCAGAATTATCATTTAATGGTGAGTAATGTATTTCAGCGCATGTATTAAGAAAAATCACAGATAGCTGTTATTTGTTTTAGAACACATGAACATTAATAGAAATATGAACAACAAGATAGCTTATTGTTAATGACAACCTTCATTACTCACAGTGAAAATTTCACATAATAAACTAGAGTGCATTCATAACATGAAAAGAAATTCAATGAGTTAGAACGATCTCACAGTTAATGGAAATAAGCTGGAAACGAAATAGTTCACATTCAAGTGATCCATAGCAAAACATTTGAAACATTCAACCAAACTTTCTCCAGCAGAAAACTTGTAACTCTTTATTGTAAAAGGAAGTAGTTCTTCTTACAATATACTCTAAAAAATGGCCTGGGAAAGAAATCCCTTCTACATCTAAGCTCTCCTATATTTATATAAAAAGCAAAACCCTTGGGTTGCCCCTCAATGAATTTTGGGCTTCCCCAACCTTCCACTTCCAAAATTTTGTCTCGTAGCATGTGCACATAATTAATACAATATATTACATTTTAAATCAAAAAAAAAATTAGAACACTTTATGAAGAGGGGCTAGCTTGGTCGTTGATGAACTTTTTCCATACCTGGGCCTCCACTGCTATGCCTTCAAATCTGGAAGGTTCAAGAAAACGAATATTTATCTCATATTTGGCAGCCTGATTCCTTAACCTCTTCAATCCTTGCAGGACTCAGGTGCAGCTGATCCTCTAGTAGATGTATACTTACAGCTGCATGTGCCATTGCATTCTTTAAAATTCGTTCATCTAGATATTTTACCTATTGGATCTCTTGCTCATCTTCCTGATATCTGTTCTGTAGATGTTCTATAAACAATTTATGTTCTGGTATCGCATCCAATCTTTTCTTTGCAGAAATCTGGCATCCATTATATGTAGCAAGCACTCTCCTACAGTATTCAGCACATGCTCCCTTTGTTTTCTTTACAGTTTTCTTGAATTCTTCCGCAACATTGATTGCAAACTCCAATAAATCATATTCCTACTTTAAACTCTGCAGGAGATTCCTTATTTGTTTCTATCCAAACTATTCTTCCCATTACAATCTCCAAAATCTCTTGAGATCTGTCCAAAAAATATGAAGTAGTATCCAAAATTTCTTCTAATCTGCAATCTATTTGTAAAATGTTACACCTTTCTTCCTCAATGCACATTTGTAATTGGTGGATCTTCCTTATTTGAGTTAGAACATGTTATTTTAAAGGCTGGAAGTCTATCTTATGTTCTATAGCATCTTTCAATGATGTTGTCAATGAAGTATTCTGTTCTTATAAGGTTGCCACCTGCATTTGATATTGCTTCTCTTTTTCCTCTGTGGTGGCCTTCTCTGTTTTTAACTCAACAATTTTGCTTTGTAACTGGTCCTTCTCTGCACCTAGAGTTTCATAGGATACCTAAAGGTCATCTTTCTCAGTTTTCAACACTTGATTCTCTAGCTGTATCCTTTGTAATTTCACTAAGTTGTCCTGAGCATTCTTTTCCATTTTCTCTGCAGAAACTTCTAAAGCCTCCTTATTTGCCTGCAGAGTCTGGAGTTCTGTTCTTGAAGTCCTCACTTCATTTATCATGTCCTCGTATTTCCTTTTCAGCTTATGACCTCCATCCCTCTCCTTCTTCGGTGTTTCTTTTAATTGTGATGCATTCTTTCTTGACTGCCCGAGATCCATCATCAGCCTGTCTACATTAGCTTTAGTTCCTTGGGTTAATGCCACCCCAGCTCTTGCTGTCAATCTTGGGTCTGCATCCATTCCATGCACCAAGGTTTTATCAGTTATCATCTTTCCTGATTGTCCTCCTGTTTCAACCTTTTTCTCAGTTCTTTTTACAATCCTTTTCTTCTCCTTGTCATAGAAAATATTACTGAAGTCAGGAACCTCCTCCCCTTCTATAGGCATGAAAGGGATCAAATTAATTCCAGAAAACGAAGCTTGCCCCAGTGTACTGCAAGAAGCTACAGTAGGCTCCTGGGGATTAGGATTAGATTGTTCATGTCCTTGATCTATGTGATCATGTCCCCCCTATGTATCTACCTGCTCAGTAGTCTGTTGGTCCTTTTGAGATCCTGTTAATCTTAGACCTTCACTTTCTTCGTGTCTTTTCTTGATCTCTGCTTCTCTGTTTTTTTTTCTTTCCTCCTCTTCCTTCCTTGCTGCTTCCTCTGCAACTCTCTTTCTTTCTTCTTCTTCATTCTTTAGCCAACTCTCTGCCTCCTGTGCTAGCCTTCTAGCATCTTCTTGTCTCTTTTTAGCCTCTTCTTCTTCTAATGTCTTAGTCTTCTCTGAAGTTTTTCCCTTTCTGCCCACAGTAGCTATGTTCTGCTTGAACCTCTTTTTTAGGGTGGTTATGTTCTTTTCACTTCTGAATGTTTCCTCGTCCTTGTCTCAAAAGTCAGTATATTCAAAATGGATGCTTACCTCCTTGCAGTGATCTGCTACTTTATTTCGGGAGTCATTCCTGTGAAAATTCATTTCACCAAAATGGAAATGCTCCAGCTCCTAAACAAACTCTGCAGTCTATTTTACCTTTGAAAACTTATAACTTCCAAGCCAGAAAGGTATTGTGGGATAGGCTTCCTTCTTATGTTCAGAAAGAAAATTTCCTACACCATCAATATAGACCTACCTAACTGCCTCTTTATGCAGTACATAGTTAGTGTCATACTTAGGGAGTAGAGAAGGTGCTATGGAACCCCCGTACATTCTTATATACAATCCTTCCTTAGTCAAATAATAGTCTCCATATTCCTTGATGACCTTGAATGCTTCTTCGGACATGCAATTGCATTCAGTCAGGAAAATTAGGGTATACAAAGGCATGATGAAGTGTTCGCAGATTTATCTGTAATAGCTATAATATTTATGGGCCCAAAACAACCTATATGTTGTGTATACTAGGGTCCTGCCCTCTCCTAGTTACATCTCAAGGCTGGAAAAGACTGAGTACACAGTATACAGTCGATCAGAATGGAGCTCATGTAGAACTCTGATTTCTTCTATGACACCCCTCCCAAGGCTGCGGATATGCATGCTGAGAGGCTATTTGATACTATGTTTGACCAATTAAAAATGGTTCCTTGAGTATCCACATAGAAGATAATTGGTATCCATCCTATCTTTAAGCTTTTTCCATGAGCTCTACCAAAAATCATATTCAGCATTAGTGCAATGAATCTATAGGGAGTACAGAGAGTAGAGGTATCATACTCTCCTGAAGGCCTGGTTCGAAATTTTTTCCCTGGTATCATCATTCTTTTAACTGTTTCTACCAGATCCATAGTTGTCTCTTTTAACCAGCTTTTTGTCAAGTAAATCTAGGTGGGAGGCAAATGATATGCCATTGAGACATATGCAGGGCTATAGGCAACGTAGCCCTACTTAGAAGTATTTTCAAGAACCATCGTAGTTACATCTGCCCTAGGCAGAATCCAGCTTATCACCTCTAAACACGGGAACAACTCAGGTCTTGTGGCTACTTTCATGACGGTTGATTTCTTGATGTTTGCATAAATGGTTAGCTCTTCGAATCTTGCATCAGGTACATTCTGATTAGCAATCATCCTGTATATCTCTCTCCATTTATATTCTGGTTCGACCCTAGTGGAAGCTTTGGTATCTTCATATATATATTCAACCTTGGTGATGACCTCAACCTCAGGTTCTCCTTCAACAACAGGAGCCTTTTTCTTTTGTCTTTTAGACATATTTTCTTTGCAACAATCACCCTGTCATAAACATAGCATGTTCTTAGACCCATTGAGATTTTAGCAAGTGTTTTAATAATAACAAAAAACTGTATCAATCTATTTACTTCTTCCATATGCATTCTGAAAAATGAACTATACACAATATTAAGGCATGAAAAGAAAAATGACAAGGCAAAAAGAAAATCCTGCAGGTTGTGTCTTAAAATCCTCTAAGTCCACTGTTTGTAACAAATTTCACAACCCAGAGATAAAACAACTCTCTATCTTAATCCGGGCCGCATTCGAACTAATTCGAACTCATCCGATAAAAGTATGAACCACATCATCGCTACCGTTAATCCTCAAAACACTAGACCCTATACAGTGCCCTTCATCGCGGAAAACCCTAACTTGACCAAAAACATGGAAAACCTCCGTTGTCCCATGAGATACGGTAAATGCACAAAAAAAGTTTAAACCCCCCCCCCCGGGATGACCATGGACAACCAAAGAATGGGTGGTGTAGACAGCGTAACGCTTGTCTGCACCGCCCCCTTAATCTTTCGGACTGGAGTAAAACATACATAACGGCCCAATCAGTCACACAGGCTCAAAAAACCCCCGCCAAAGAAAAACTGTAACAGCTAGCTATTTCACCCTAAAACATTATGCATACCGTGAGGATAAACATTCTTTAAATGAACAAACCATCCCACGAACCACCTAACCGATAAAACCTAACCAAGGAAAAACCACGGTTCCAAATCGACCAATAAAAACCCAAAAAGACAAGGCCGTGGTTTGCCTACCTAGAAAAATGCAGTGCAGTTGACGAGATGACCCAAAAATCTCCATGGTAGCATGCTAACAAGTCGAGTTCGGACAGCTGGGCACGTGAATCAGTACAAGCGACAAGGACTGGAGCAACGACAAGTTCAATACGGATAAAATAATAAAATAACGCTCCCCTCAATATATAGAACCTTCGGCAGGAAAAAGTAAGTGGAAAAACCCTATCGACAGTTAAACTCTCTAATCATCGAAAGGATAGTTCAAGTGACAGCCGCAACGGCGGACGCAAAACCAATTATGAACCCGCGAGATTAATAAATCTGTCGGCAACGACACCACTAGGCACTAAATCATTCGGGAGAGAAAACCGGATGGTAGCCGTAACAGTGGGTGTAAAAACAACTATGGGTCCACGAGACTTTAAACCTATTGGCATCAGAAGCTCTAAGCGCTAAGTGTCAGAGCTTCAAACCTAAAAATTCTCCGCAATGTCGACAGCGCCAAACACTATCATCATGCGTATTGACGATCGAAACACCTAACCTCTAAGGCATCGACGAAAAACAAACTAATGCTCCGGTTCATTCATCAACTGACTCCCGACAGCGATAAAAGGTCATCAAAAACTCAAACGTTAAGCTCTAAAATAAAACAAAAGACTCCACAACTTGATTTGTATCGACGAGGGAAACAACTATCTTTCGGAACATTCATCACCTGCCTTCCGAAACATCGGCAACGTAGAGGACTAGTACTCCGGTTTAAAGTCATCGACCGTTCTGATAGCGATAAAACAATCACCGGTAGTCAAAATGATAAGTTCAAAAATCAAACAAAACAAACCACGGTTTTCGATGTATCGGTGAGGAAGATGACAGTATTTCAGATAGACTAGATCATTTGACTTCTGCAACGACGGAAAGATGGTTGACTATACTTCCGATAACAGGATTAAGTTTTGAGCAAAGAAAATGAACTTCTAGGGTAGATTTAGGGAAATCAATCAATTCTAGGCTAGATCTAAGAGCAGTAAATTAAAAGGAGGGCCCTAAAATTTAAAATTTTGGGGAAAATGTTGTAGCTGCAACAATTGGCGACTACCTGGTGAACACAGATCTCTGAATAGTTTCTTCTTTAATCAACAGACTGTTTTGACAATATCAACATGCTGAATTCTTCAAGATATCTGGATTTCCCAAATGGCAGATGTATGCACTTTAATCATTGATGATAGTCCAATTTGGGGAACAAGGAACCAAGATTTCAAAGTCTAGATAACTCTTTTGAGGCCAGGAATATGAGTTTTATTTTTTTACCTCTGTCTTTGAGTAGTTTCCAGCTTATACACCACAGGATTGTAACATATGGTAAACATATATATTCGTTTGTTCCTCATTCCCATGCCATTTTGCACTTTTGGTGCTTTTGGACTTTTGTCCTCTTTTGAGTCCCCCTACATGCCTTCTTTCTGAAATTTTTAATTTAGGCTCCTTTATCCATAGTGTCCTTTTGTCTGAGAGATATATTTATTTTTTAGCTCACGGACGAAGAGGAACTTTGGCAATCTTGTACTAATATGGTTCAGTACTTTGCTTTGATATATATTACTTTTCCAAGGATATTTTGAATCTTATTTGCCTTTTGGCTTTCACTTCCTAGCATGGAATCATTTAAATATAATATATTGTTTACCTTGCTTCCTGTCCATGGGTCTTTTTTTGTCACCCCCTAAGACATTTTTAGTGTGAGATGAATGGAGCCTCAAAATAGTATTCTGGACCTTTTGATCCTAAGTTATTTCACAAGGATTAAGTAGGACTTCAATGTGTTCATAACCATTCAAGAAAACTGCTAAACTTGAAGAAGTTCTTTCAAACATTAAATAAATTAATAGTACATAGTCTTGTAATCAGATATTTTAGTTAATCCAGAATTCTAATGAACTCCATGCTACCAAAGGTCATGCTTCTTCATCAAACATTACAATCAATCAAAACCAAACCAAAAATCCTCAAAAATAAAACAAACCAACAGTTTATTTATGTACAAAATAACAAAAACAAAAGATCAAGAAAAATAAGGTTTGAGAACTAAACCATTTACTGGTAAGTTCTCTTCCCACCCCTGTAAGTCTTGCAACTTGTAAGTTGAGGGGCCAAGCTTTGTTGCAATTTGAAAAGGGCCTACCCATAACTATTGAAACTTAGCGTGCTTTTCCTTTTCATCGTGCGGATGATCCCACTTAAGAACTAGATCTCCTACTTTGAATCTTTGTTCCCAGCCTTATGCTTATCAAACCAACGTTTCACTATTTCCTGTTGATGCTTAAATCTTTCTTTGGCTTTGGACCTAGACTCTTCCGACTTCAAAAGATTATAGATTCTAATCTGTAGGATCTCATTATCAGTACCTCTAGATTCCTGAGCTATTATGGAAGACGGTAACACAATGTTGGGAGGGAGAATAGCTTCTTTTCTGTAAACAAGAGTGTATGGTGACACACCTAAGGAATTATTGGGTGTGACTCTATCAACCCAAAGAGCATTAGGTAATGCTAAATGCCAACTTCTCTGATTTTCTATTACAGTTTTCTTTAGAATCCTAATCAAATTTTTGTTTGTATATTCTACCAAACCATTTCCTTGTGGGTAATAGTTTGCAGAATAATGCAACTTGATTCCTCTTTCATTAGCAAATGCAGATAATCTAATACAAGAAAAGTAAGTAGCATTATAAAAAACCAGGGAAATTGGAACCCCAAACCTGGAGATACCGTGATTCTGTAAGAAATCCATGACTGCATCTTCATTTACTTTTCGTAATGGAACAGCCTCAACCCATCTGGTGAAGTGGTCAGTTGTTGTCAAAATATACTTGTGCTGCAAGAAAGAATTTGGGTTTATTTCTCCAATAATATAGATTCCCCATTGTTTGAATGGTTCTGATATCATTAATGGTTTTAAAGGCCCTCCTGCTTTAGCTTTTCTTCCAACACCTCTTTGACAAGCATCACATTTTCTAACATGAGCATGAGCATCCTTAAACAGTGTAGGCCAGAAATATCCAGCTCTCAGAATCTTATGGGGTTGTTGTATCTCCGAAAAAATGACCTCCAACAGGCCCATCATGCAATTTTGTTATGACCTTCTTTGCATCTTCCTGTTCTAAGCACCTAAGAAAAACTCCATCATAATTCTTTCTGAACAATACTCCATCAATTATCTGATATGAAGTTGATTTCAGACGTAATGCTCTTCACTGCTTGGAACTCCAATGTTCCGGCAAATATCCTTCTTGAAGGTAATGGACTAGGTCCCGGTACCAGGAATCCAGAGCTGTGAATAAAGGACATACATCCACCATATGTAACTCAGCTTCTTTATCCAAGCTATTTTCTTCATTGTTTTTACCTTCAATCATTAGTTTACACAATCCTTGTCCTTTTACTATGGATGTTGGTTTGAACTCAAGATCATATTCTTGTAAGGCAATTACCCAGTTGCCTCTTCTTTCTCCTAATTCCTTTTGTACAAAAAGAGATCTTACAGCTGGGTGTGGAATTATTACCTTAGTGCGATTCTTAAGTATATATGGCCTAAATTGTTTTACCACTTTAAAAATTGCATAAGCTTGTTTATCAACTGCTGGATAATTCAATTCATCTCCCTATAGACCACTGCCCATAAATGATATGGGGTGCTCATCTCCCCCATCTTCCTTTTGTGTAAGCACCGCTGCCAATGAATCATCAGACGCAAAAGTGTACAGAATAAAATATTTTTCGAAATTCGGACATTTGAGTGATGGTGCATGAGCAATAGATGTTTTTATCTTACTGAATGCATTCTTCTCCACATCAGTCCATTTGAATTGTACACTTTGTTTAACCATTTGCTGCAAAGGTTTGACAATTTGAGCAAAATCTGGTACAAACCTCCGCACAAAATTGATTGTCCCCATAAATGATTGCATGCCCTTTTTATTATGGGGTAAAGGGATCTGTTCTATGGCTTTAATCCTTTCTAGGTCTATGAATATCCCTTTCTTAGAAACAACATGACCCAGTAGCTTTCCTTCTATCACCGCAAACACGCATTTCTTAGAATTTAGTGAAATACCATATTTCCGACAATGCTTGAAAATTTGTTTCAGATGAAATGCATGTTCCTCTCTCTTTTTCGAAAATATTATGACATCATCTAGGTAAACCACAACACTACGACCTATCAGACTGCGGAAAGCTATATCCATGGCCCTTTGGAATGTAACTCCAGCATTAATAAGCCCAAAGGGCATTCTCCTGTACGCAAAAGTTCTCCACTTGGTTATGAATGTGGTTTTAAGCCTCTCCTCTTCAGCTACTAATACTTGATTATAGCCAGGGAATCCATCTTATAATGAAAAAAATTCAGAACCTGAAACCATCTACAGTATTTGCTCCATGGGTAGGACCAAATAGTTATCTTTATTTGACGCATGATTGAGGTTTTTGAAATCTACACAGAGCCTGATTTCTCCTGAATTTTTCCTTACTGGCACCAAATTAGAAACCCATTTTGAATGTCTGACTTTGAATATGATTTTATCATCCAACAATTTTTTTACTTCACTTTGAATTAAAGGTTCCAGCTTCGGATGCATCTTCCTCAAAGGATGTTGGTAAGGCTTGATTCCAGCTTTAATTGGGATGACATGTTGTATGATCTTTGTGTCATAAGTTTTAAGCTCTTCATATGTCCAAGCAAACACATCTTTGTACTGTTTGAACAAACTAATGAACTTACTTCTTTCACTCGGAGAACAACACTTTCCCAAATTTACATATTTGGGTTCAGCTTCAGTCCCCAAATTTATTAGCTCAAATTGTAAGGATGAGCTATGAGTCTTGACATTCACTGGATTTCTGTACTTGTTGTCTAAGTCAAACATTCGTTCCAAGGTCCTGACTCCCTTAGGATTAAAGTTCCCAAATTTTAATTATGCTTGATGTTCTTCATCATCTATTATTGCTCCTTTAAAAGTCTCATCATTCATCAAGCATTCCAAAATTTGTTGATCATCGTCAAAAACCCGTAGATTTGTGATCATCTCTGGAACATAAGGCCTGAAAAGTAATTCAATAGAGCATCTATTATTGGAAGGTACTAGCCTTGCAGCTGAGGTAGCTAGTAAATCAGCTGCTGCATTCTTTAATCTAGAAATGGACACAATATTGAATGTATGAAAATTTATAAGAAAATCCCAAACTTCATTTTGATATGCTTTTAAATGTGGTGAAATACAGTGTATCTTATTTCGAATTTGCTTAACAACAATTTCAGAGTCTCCATATACTTTCAGATTTTTCACTTTCAGTTCTATTGCCTTTTTAAGTACCTGAACTAGTGCTTCATACTCAGCTGTATTATTTGTGCATTCAAATTCTAACCTACAAGAAAGAAAATGTTTATTTTTTCTTGGATCAATTAGGACATAGCCAACCCTTGATCCTTCTAATGTTTTAGATCCATCAAAATAAAGAATCCAAAAACTATCTACCTCTACTGGATTTGAATTACAAACTACATCTGAAACTAGATCTACTATTTTATAGTCAATCTCATCAGCTCGTGAAAATCGAAGGAGAACAGGCTTGGTATCAGGTATACTGCTGGCTTCTTCAGCTTGGTAATTTCCCGGTTCTAATTCAATGAAATAATTTCCCAACACAGAGTTTACTGGCTCATTCTTTCCCTCTAACTAAGTAACATTGTATTTCATTTGAGGCTCTCTTAATACTTTTATCTGATTGGGACTTCCCTTATGAGGTAACCATAAATGTGACCAATCTAATGCAAAGTATCCGTCTAGCCTTGTTGACCAGTCTCGACTCAAAACCAGTCCATAAGCATTTGGTATGTCTGCTACTACAATGTCGATGTACTGACATACCCTCTCATCTGCAGATAAGCGAATCAGAACATCTTCCATTTCCCCTATTACTTTCATAGTTGTCCTATCTAATTGAACAACTTTCCAAGTAGATGGTTTAGGTTGTTTGTCCATTGATTTTCTTGTAGACTGAAAGTGGCATAACATTAAATGATGCTCCTGAGTCCACTAAACAGTTGTGCACATTATAGTTGAAAATATCAAAAGTTAGGAGAAATGCTGGGGTTTTATACTTAGACTTGCCTCCCCAATTTCTTCTTCAGGTTGGTTATCAGCGGGAAGCTCTTCTTCTGGTACCTCAAGTGCTTTTAAAAGCTTTTTTTTGCTGAGGTAAATTACACATTTCAAACAATGAGATATTTGCTATAGCTTTTTTAATGTCTTCCACAATATCATACCCCATCTCATGTTCTTTGAGATTCTTCTTGACATTATCAATCTTATCTTCAATAGGCTTAAGAGGTGTGTTAATTTTCTCTATATCTTGCCTTGAAATGGTAAAATCAGATTCTTTAACAGTTGTAGTGTTCTTATGTATCTTCTTCATATTTTCTTGAAGTTTCTTAATCTTAGGAAGTATTGACTTATCTTCTTTTAACAAACTCTGACTTCTTGTTGTCACATTGGTTTCTGATGTTTCCTCTTGTTTCAGAGAATCCTCTTCTTCTATATCAAACATTGAGACACGGTCCCATAATACTAAAGTATCTTCCTCTTGTTTTTTTGTAGATTGATTATCCTTTTCCTCCTCCTTACTAGTTTCTGTCAGTTTGGAATCCAATAATTGATTCATTACTAGTGTCATAGAATTTATCCATTGGGGGGAACTCTTCTCAGAATGAGGTTGTTGATGAAAGGTACAAAAATTATCCATGCCTACATTAGTTAAATTCATTGATGTAGGACTGTGTGGAGGAGGTTTAGGTTGACTGTTGTCTTCCCTTTTCTTATAATAAGGCTTATATGATTTATGAGCCTCTTTTTCCTTCTCTAAATCTATCACTATGTTGGATAACTTTTGCATCATTTTCAACATCCCTTCAAAATCCTGTGACTGCTCATCCTTAGGCTTAGTCAATAATAAAGGTTTCTTGCTTCCAAAAGTCTTTTCTTTCGACTGCACAAGATAATTTTCTATACTTTCCATCTCAGCCTCCACCTTCTCAGCTTCTTCGCAGGTTTCTGCTAATGTAGGCCTGACTGATCTCTTGGAAAACATGGCTAGATCAGGCCCAAAGGTTGAGGTATAGTATTCTATTAGAGCATTTTCAGATGGCTTATCAACAACAGTAAAATTGTTTAGGTAAGCGACAAATCTTTGAGTGAAATTATGCACTTGTTCTTTCCTTTCTTTCTTTAGGGCACATAACCATTTCACTAAGGCTGCATGAGTTTTCTGAACTGCATATTTAATTCTAAACATTCTCTCAAATGTATTCCAATCCGTGATTGAAATTGCAGGAAGTGCAAAATACCATGAGGCTGCTTTTCCTTTCAGGGTGTGGGGAAACAATCTACACACTACATCTTCATGCTCTCTAGCTCGTAGTCCTTCTACAGCCAAGTAAAAAATCTGTAAATGATCATCTACCATAATTCCTTCACTTGTTTCGAACTTAGGTAACATCTTGTCAAAGGCTTGAGGCAAATCATGTAAGGGAGGTGTCAAATTTAAAGGCGACCTGGCCCTCCAAGTAGGCTGTGGAGGTGGTTGGTTTGTATTTACATTAGCCATGATTCTGAGTGGAGAATGAGGTTGTGACTGAACAGGGGTCTGGAAAGGTCAACAGTAAGGTGAACCTGGATCCAATTGATTCAAAGGTTGGTCAACTTCTTGTAAGGTTGTTTCTACCAGTTCTTCAAGATATTCTACCAACACCAAGTCTTCTAATTGAGGGCAATATTTCTTCTGATACTCTCTTCTAGGTAGGACAAAAATGATAGGTAATCCTCCAATATTTTTTACATATGCCCTTGTGATTCTTCTTAAATCATCAACCACTTCGTTATCGACAGGATACAAATACCCTTTCTCTTTATCTTCAGGAGTGTGTTTGTGAAACAAACTACTTTCAGAACTGTCACCGGTGGAGTGATTTCGAGGAAGTGAGCTTCCTCGACCAACCATGCATTGGTGGCCCTCCTTCTAGCGCCAAAAACTGTTAAGGCTTGGAAAATTGCAGGTAACAACAGTTAGGTATTCTCCCGAGTAAACGTTCCCAACTAGCTCGTTATTGTTTGGTATGGAGAATCCACCTGGTTTACGGTTCGGCTACCATAGGTCAAGTAACAAATTAAAATGGTTTACCGATTACGACCCGGTCCACCGCGTATATTTTTTTGTTTTTTGTGTTTAAGGTATGATGTGCAAGTGCCTATCTAAAATGCAAAAGATAGAGATAACGAGGATGGTCACAATGTGATGGGCATGTTCTTACCTCTCATCTTACCTCTCTCGCATCTAAATCACAAACAACAAGAAACTAACTATAACTAACTAACCTATCCCTAGGGAGCAGAATTATCATTTAATGGTGAGTAATGTATTTCAGTGCATGTATTAAGAAAAATCACAGATAGTTGTTATTTGTTTCAGAACACATGAACATTAATAGAAATATGAACAACAAGATAGCTTATTGTTAATGACAACCTTCATTACTCACAGTGGAAATTTCACATGATAAACTAGAGTGCATTCATAACATGAAAAGAAATTCAATGAGTTAGAATGATCTCACAATTAATGGAAATAAGTTGAAAACGAAATAGTTCACATTCAGCTGATCCATAGCAAAACATTTGAAACATTCCACCAAACTTTATCCAGCAGAAAACTTGTAACTCTTTATTGTAAAAGGAAGTAGTTCTTCTTACAATATACTCTAAAAAATGGCCTGGGAAAGAAGTCTCTTCTACATCTAAGCTCTCCTATATTTATACAAAAATCAAAACCCTTGGGCTTCCCCTCAATGACTTTTGGGCTTCCCCAACCTTCCACTTCCAAAATTTTGTCTCATAGCATGTGCACATAATTAATACAATATATTACATTTTAAATCAATTTTTTTTTTAGAGCACTTTATGAAGAGGGGCCAGCTTGGTCGTTGATGAACTTTTTCCATGCCTGGGCCTCTGTTGCTATGCCTTCAAATCCAGAGGGTTCAAGAAAACAGATATTTATCTCATATTTCGTAGCCTGGTTCCTTACCCCTTCAATCCTTGCAGGACTCAGGCGCAGCTGATCCTCTAGTAGATGTATACTTACAGCTGCATGTGCCACTGCATTCTTTAAAATTCGTTCATCTAGATCTTTTACCTGTTGGATCTCTTGCTCATCTTCCTGATATCTGTTCTGTAGATGTTCTATAAAAAAATTATGTTTTGGTATCGCACCCAATCTTTTCTCTACAGAAATCTGGCATCTATTATATGTAGCAAGCACTCCCCTACAGTATTCGACACATGCTCCCTTTGTTTTCTTTACAATTTTATTGAATTCTTCCTCAACATTGATTGCAAACTCCAATAAATCATATTCCTGCTTTAAACTCTGCTGCTCTTTAACTAGTAGCTCCACAGGAGATTCCTTATTTCTATCCACACTATTCTTCCCTTTAGAATCTCCAGAATCTCTTGAGATCTGTCCAAAAAATATGAAGTAGTATACAAAATTCTTCTAATCTGCTATCTATTTGTAAAATCTTACACCTTTCTTCCTCAATACACATTTGTAATTGGTGGATCTTCCTTCTTTGATTTAGAACATGTTCTTTTAAAGGCTGGAAGTCTGTCTTCTGTTCCATAGCATCTTTTAGTGATGCTGTCAATGAAGTATTATGTTCTTCTAGGGTTGCCACTTGCATTTGATATTGCTTCTCTCTTTCGTTTGTGGTGGCCTTCTCTATTTCTAACTCAACAATTTTGCTTTGTAACTGGTCCTTCTCTACACCTAGAGTTTCATAGGATACCTGAAGGTCATCTTTCTCAGTTTTCAACACTTAATGCTCTAGCTATAGTTTTCAACATTCTTTAAATGAACAAACCATCCCACGGACCACCTAACCAGGAAAACCTAACCAAGGAAAAACCACAGTTCCAAATCGACCAATAAAAACCCAAAAAGACAAAGCCGTGGTTTGCCTACCTGGCAAAATGCAGTGCAGTCGACGAGATGACCCAAAAATCTCCACGGTAGCACGCTAACGAGTTGAGTTCGGACAACTGGGTGGGTGAATCAGTACAAGCGACAAGGACTGGAGCAACAACAAGTTCAATACAAATAAAATAATAAAATAACGCTCCCCTCAATATATAGAACCTTCAGCAGGAAAAAGTCGGTGGGAAAACCCTATCGACAGTTAAACTCTCTAATCATCAGAAGGATAGCTCAAGTGATAGCTGCAACGACGGACGCAAAACCAATTACGGACCCACGAGATTATTAAGTCTGTTGGCATCGACACCACTAGGCACTAAGTCATTCGGGAGAGAAAACTGGATGGTAGCCGCAACAACGGGTGTAAAAACAACTATGGGTCCACGAGACTTTAAACCTGTCGGCATCGGAAGCTCTAAGCGCTAAGTGTCGAAGCTTCAAACCTAAACATTCTCCGTAGTGTTGACAGTGGCATACACTATCATCATGCGTATTGGTGATCAAAACACCTGACCTCTAAGGCATCGGTGAGAAACAAACTAATGCTCCGGTTCATTCGTCAAATAACTCCCAATAGCGATAAAAGGTCATCGAAAACTCAAAACGTTAAGCTCTAAAATAAAACAAAAGTCTCCACAGCTTGCTTTGTATCGGCGAGGGAAACAACTATCTTTCGGAACATTCATCACCTGCTTTTCGAAATGTCGACAGCTTAGAGGACTAGTACTCTGGTTTAAATTCATGGACCATTTCGATAGTGATAAAACAATCACCGACAGTCAAAATGATAAGTTTGAAAATCAAACAAAAGAAACCACATTTTTCGATGTATTGGCGAGGAAGACGACAGTACTTTCAATAGACTAGATCATTCAACTTTCGCAACGACGAAAAGACGGTTGACTATGCTTCCGATAAAAGGATTAAGTTTTGAGCAAAGAAAATGAACTTCTAGGGCAGATTTAGGGAAACCGATAAATTCTATGCTAGATCTAAGAGCAGTAAATTAAAAGGAGGGCCCTAAAATTTAAAATTTTGGGGAAAATGTTGCAGCTGCAATAGTACCACATCGATAATAGAGACGAGCGAGTGCATTTTTGTAGGCAATGTCAAATACATAACTAAATATTTTCAAGGGTGAAATAACTAATAATGAAATGCTACAAATAAGAACTCTATCATTCCTGTGTCATATTCATCAACATATTTACAATAATTCCAAATTAGTTGACAAGGAAGATAACTTTCAAAGTTTAAAAGTGTCAGATAATAACTCCCGAATTCATATTATTTCTCCATAGAATGCCTTTATTTATACATCTAATATGACTCTTGGGATCACACATCCAAGAGTTTCTTCATATTCCTACTATTTACACTAACATATAATCCCGACGGATTATATTCCAACAATCCCCCCCTTAATCCGAAGGGGTGTTAGTAAGTCCGAGCATGTTTCTGAATCTTTCAAACTTTCCTCATCCAAGCGCTTTGGTGAAGATGTCTGCAACTTGATCATTTGTGGAACAATGTTGAAGATGGAATGTCTTGGCCTCTACATGATGTCGAATCAAATGATACTTTGTGTTGATGTGTTTGGTTCGATCATGGAATCTAGGATTCTTAGCCAGCTTGATTGCAGAAGTATTGTCGATCAATAATGGAGTGGATTTCTCTTGTTTTTCTTGCAAATCTTCAAGTATCTTCCTGAGCCATGCTATTTCTTTCGTTGGTTCAGCTGCAGCCACATATTCTGCTTCTGTTGTTGAATCTGCCGGAACTGACTATTTGCG